>JAHSUH010000006.1:0-361838 GCA_025388415.1 Cynanchum wilfordii
ATTGAAGGATCAATGCATTATGCTCATACTTTTAATGAAAATGTAAGGCTAAAAGATTTAATGGGCACAATATATCTTGGGAGTAAACTCTCGTGCTAATTCGGCATATTTGATACGTTATTGATGCATAAAGGTTAAGAATACTTTGGCACTTCAGTTAAGAAATCACATCGTAGTGGTCCCCCTTCATGTATGCAGTGTAAGCAAGTACTTCAAATGTAACAAGTCACGACCAACACAAGAATCGAGGTTAAATGATCGGTTTGGCAACACAGTATTGGCTAATCCCTAATGACCCAAAGATTTATCTCACACATAAGTAAGATAATTTCAAATACAAAAAATATATAAGGTGAAAGCTATTACATACACACAAACACTATGAGTTCTCTTTGCAATCTTAGAGCATTTTTATTCCACTATATTCAAAAAATTATTTGAGTATCCTCTAAACCTATATTCAATTATATGATAAATTTAAAAGGCCACTAATTTTTAAAATATATATTTGAATAGTTCTGTCAAGTGTTTGTTGCCCAGTGGGCAACAAGGCTGCTCCAAACACTCTCATTACCCAAAGGGCTAGAATTCGACACTCATTTCAACAATAGTGCTTGTCAGATCTCAGTGTTGGATTAGTCGAGTAAAACCAGGATACCATCACTAAAAAAAAAAAACACTAAAAATTTTGACAATGAACCCTAAAAATATTCATCTAGTGGAAGTGTTAATGCTCAAAAGTATAAAGATTTGATCAAGAAAAGTAAAAAGGACTTAGCAAGAGCAGTACTTAAATATATGCAAGTAAAAATTAATGGAATTTGTTGTAATGTTCAAATTCATATTTTAAATTTATAATAATGTAATAAAAATATATCTTTAAATATTGTATTAATTTCAAAACTTATGTCTTATAAATATAAAAACCTATTTATTATATATTATGTTAAACCTATTTATATCTACTTTCATGGTTTGCATGGCCACCGGTTTCATCAAACCCTAATTCATCCATAAACCCTAAACCTTCTATTTCTTTATGGACAAAAGTCTACCCGTTCAAAAGTACTTCGCATCTACCCATTCAAAACTTCATCTCACTCTTCATTTCTTCTCTAATATGTCGAAGGTAATGAAGAGAAAATTTGAGAAAATCGTTGATTATCTTTGTACCATATATAAAAAAAAAAAAAAAAAAAATTTATAATGCGGGTATACCCGCACTTGCTAATATATTTCGAACTGTGGAATCCCGGGTGAAGTACAAGTCGGGAGGTAAGGGAGAAACTCCTAAACTAATGGTCAGGGGAGATTCGAACCCTCAACCTCAAGGTTGAGGGAGAGACTCTAGTCATTGAGCCATGAGAGGAACTTCTAATTAAACGTTAATTAATTAATTAATTAATCAACGTCTATGCAATAAAAAATATAATAATTATCAAATTTAATTACAAAAATCAAACTTAATAAAGAGTTTTTAAATAAATTAATTAACAAATTTATTGTTATTAGCAAGCAGGAAATTTATTGTTAATAAACAAAACAAAACTGTCATAATAATTTTAAAAAATCAACTAGTGGATTTCTACCAAACCTAATTAAACTGCAAATCTTTACCTTTTTTTTTCAAATAATTATCATTCCACCAAAATTTTAAGATATGCCAAGTATTAAGAAATCTGTTAAGATCTTTTCAGATATTTTATTTAAAATTTTGAATGTTCTTTAAGAAACTGAACTAAGAAAAGACTTTTGTGTGCAATAATAAAATCTAAGTCTAAAATATCTTCAAAGTTATAAGACTAACTTTGACCAATTGAGAAATATTAATAAGTTTCATTTTGTGGAGAGAAGTTTGTTCTTTTCAGATCAAGAACTCAAATATTTTCTTTAGAGAACTTTTCAGATAATTCAGTTTACATTTTTTTTTCCCAGAAAAACGAACATGGCCGGCAAGAATACTGAATCAGATCAGAAGAAGAATCCAAGTATTGATGAAGAATCTGAGCTTTCATTCTTGGAATGGGCAATCAATAAGATCATTGACACTGATCGTCGGTTAACTCCTGAAGAACATATACGCGCCTACGGGTAATTCTTCTTGTTTTGTTCATTTTCTTCAAGAAGTTTTGCATCTTCTTTTTCTCTCTTTTTTTTTTTTTTTCTTTAGATTGTTTTTTAACTAAAAGAATATTCAGGTTTGTTTATCATATGTCCCTAAAAAATGCGGATGTACAAAAAATGTATGAAAAGTATAAGAAGACATTTGAAGATTATGTATCGTCCCAGGTAACTAAGAGTAAATAGTTGCACAATGTTTATTTTTTGAGAATTGATAGTATTATTCTTCTCCTTAGAATATTATTAGTGAAAGTTTATATCACGAGCTCTATGTATTCTATTATATTCATTTATGTTTTTTGTTGTATGTGCAACAATATGATATATATTAAAGAGTAAGATTGAATAAATGAATGAATGAACTCATCATTTTCATCACGTACATTTATTTATTCTTAAATTGAGGTAAATTTTCAATATTATACGTAAAATTCTTGTTGATTTTGTTAGTAGAAGTTTACCCTGAAACGGTGTGTATTCTATTGTATCGATTTTTTTTTTTTTTTGTTATTTGTAACAACAAAGTGGTATAAGAGATGATTGAATGAATGGACTCCATATTTTCATCAATGTTAGGTATTGCCTCATTTAAGAGGAAAAAATGGAGAAATTTTGTTGAGAGAATTAGTACAACAATGGGATAAGTATAAAAGTCTGCAAGAAAAGATTTCCGAGTTGTTTGATCCACTTGTTAGATTCTTCATCCTACTGTACTTGCTTCCTTCTCTCCTGAAAGCAAGTCATTCAATCCTCTACAATATGGTCTGTACAGAATTTGAAGAACAAGTGAGACTTGCTTTGATACCTAAGGTATTATATTTATACAAAATAATTCGTAGAATTTATCATCAGTATAATTAATTAAAATCCCTCTTATTATCCTTTTCTTTTTCTTTTTCCTCTTTTTTTTCTATTAAGTAAAGTAAGCTAACTAATAACCAATTGTATAGATTAATCTGGAAGGAAATCATATGGAGGAGATAGATGAGGCAGCAATGAAGAAAGTTGAGGAGATATATGAAGAGATTACTAGAGTGATCAATGAAAAACCTTAAGACAGCCATTTCTATTCCTGGAAGGTCTCACCATGCCTTAAAGTGGTCTATTTGTTGAAGGTTAATTTGGTCTTTTTCATTACTACTTTACATATATTTCGAGTTTCAGACATGGATATCAAAAGACGCTTTGTACAATTAATATTTTCATACAATAAGCAACTCTCAAATATAGAAATTCAATTCTGGATTTTACTCAAACTTGACTCAAGTGCATTATCACTTGTGAAAACTTTGATAGTGAAAGAGAACTAGTTTTTAACCATAGAGACAAAACATTTGATATAGTTTGATATATAAAGACTGTGTTTGTTCAACTAATACACTAAAATTTTTAAATCCTACCAACCCTAATTACTCTATTAATTTCCTCCCTTTTTCTTCTTTTCCCAAAATATCTAATATTTCACAACAACAATGGCTATGATGGTCACGTGTCAGCATGGTGCTACTGCAGCTTCAGCTGTGGGATCCTAACTATTGCAACAATAAAAAGTAAGATCATTGGAGAAAAATACTGAAAATTGATTATCAAAACAAAAATTGAAAAATAAAGAATTAAACTCAAAATAGCTTGCAAAGTAGGTTTATCAAGGTTTCATAACGGTTATATAATTTTGTTGCTGCATAAACTAAATATAATATTTTTTAAATATAAATAAGTTTGAATTTTTGAAGAGAAAAGTCTGTTCTCTATTCAAATCAAGAACTCAATTATTTCTTTAGAGAACTTTTCAAATATTTCATTTCAAATATTTTTTAGGAGAACCGAACATGCATGGCCAACGGTAATACTGAATCTGATCAGAAGAAGAATCTAAGTTCTAATGAAGAATCTGAGCCTTCATTCTTGGAATGGGCAAACAACAAGATCAGAGACACTACTTCTCAATTACGTGACTACATGTAATTCTTCTTCATGTTTTGTTCATTCTTCTTCTTTTTCAATATATATATATATATATATATTTTGATTGTTTTTTAACTAAAAGAATCTTCAGGTTTGCTTATAATAATATACCCCAGTCTAAGCATGGTGTAGGAAATTTTTTTGAAGAGTATCAGAAGACTTTTGAAGATGAATTTATATCCTCTGAGGTAACTGAGAAGTAAATAGCTGCATAAGCTTCTTGCGTTTAATGATTATTATTATTTTATCCTCTCTAAAATCACTAATGCTTATTTATTGAGAATTGATTCTTAGAATATTGTACGTATACAAAATCTTTTAATTTTATTAATGAAAATTTACATAGCAAAATGCGTATATTATATTATATTCATTTAGGTTTTTTTGTTATGTGTTGCAATAAAGTATTATCAGAGTGGAGAAATTTTGTTGCAAGAATTAGTACGACAATGGGATACGTATAAATTTTTGCATAATAGGCTTTTAGGGTTGGTCGATTCTCTCGTGAGCACAAATCATATAATCTTCTACACACTGGTCTATAGAGAAACAAAAGATCAAGTGAGACATGCTTTGGAATCTCAGGTATTATACATATATATATATATATATATATATACAAATTCCAAGAATTTATCATCAATAAAATTTAAATCCCTCTTAATTATCCTTTTCTTTTTTTTTTTCTTTTTTCGTATAGATTGATCAGGAACAAAAAGATGAGGCAGTAGTGAAGAAGGTTGTGGAGCTGTATGAGGAGATGGCTAGAGTGTTAAATAAATAATCTTGAGACAACCATTTCTATTCCCGGAAGGCCTCACAATAGCATTAAGAGGTCTACTTGTTGAAGGTTAATTTGGTCTTTTCAGTACTGTCTTTACAAGATATTGTGATTTTATGAAATGGATATATTGAATGACTATTTGTACAGTATTTTCACGCAATAAGCAAATTTTTAGTATAGAAGTTGAATTCTATATTTTATAATACGTATAACAAATTTTATAAAAATAAAGAGATTAACAAACAAATAATTTTATCTCAATTATAAGACTGTTAGTGCAGGATTTTTCATACAATTAAAATAAGAAGAAAAAAAAAATCCATTGTTTGAATTCATCAACATGAAGAAGAGGTTATAAAACAGTCTTTGGATCCTAAATAGTCTTATTTTATGTTGCTGAAATAGATTGAATTCATATATATATGGTGAAAATATCCTTCCACTTAAAGTTTAAATTAATTAAGAAAATTTGAAATGTTGCTACTTATAATACTATAATTATTTATTTTTTGACTAATTTAGAATTGAATATTTACCGTCAGAAAAACTCTCAAAACATTCAATTTTTTATTATAAAATATAAATATTATTAAAAGAAATTCAAATCTCTTTTTATTTTGATCAATAGTTGTTGGTATGAATATTTCTTTATTATAACAAAGCAAGAATTGATCAATTTTTCTTTGGGAGATGTATTGATGATTGGAAAAATCCCTAAAGTCAATGTGTACTATTGATTTTAATAACAACATTGCGGACACAAAATATATATATATATATATATATATATATATATTGTAGAAATTGATTGCACTTCCACATTGGAAGAAATTGAAGGATCAATGCATTGTGCTCATACTTTTAATGAAAATGTAAGGCTAAAAGATTTAATAATTCATAAAATTCTAATCAATCAAATGCATTTGAGGAGCACGAAGTACTAGTCATTTTAATAGGCTCACATGTCTTACATAGTGTGCAGAGTAAAACTCGTGGTAATTCAGCATATTTGATACGTCATTGATCATAACCAAGTTGCCAATACTTCGGTACTTCAATGAAGAAAATCACATCGCAGTGGTTCCCCCTGATGCATGTAGTGTGAGCAAGTACATCAACTGTAACAAGTCACGAATCTAGGTGTAAAAGACGCTAGTCGATTATAAAACATGACCAACACAAGAATCAAGATTAAGTCAGTTTGGCAACACAGTATTGGCTAATCCCTAATGACCCTAAGATCTATCACACTTATAAGTAAGATAACTCTTAAAACAAAAAGAAAAAACATATATAAGGTGAAAGCTATTACGTACACACAAACACTATGAGTTCTCTTATCATTCTTAGAGCATTTTTATTCCGCTATATTCAGAAAATTATTTGAGTATCCTCTAAACCTAATGTAAATCTTTGTTGACATAAGTATTAGAGGGTCTAAATAGAGTAAATCTCTATCATGGACTTTTTTTGCAATGACTTTGGGAATCATTCAACCGAGAATAAGGAAAATGCTTATTGGGAGAACTACTAATGAAACCTAATATTTCTTACGTGTAACATAAGTTAGCATTATAGTAAAATATTAATTTAAAAATGTAATTAATATTGCTTGTTAAGTATTAAGTGTATTATACATATAGAATGTAAAATATACCTTTTTGTGCATCACAAAGGTCATGTTCTAAGAAATCAACACATGGTAATCGGAACCTTCAATTGGAGGAGGTAAAAAAACAGAAATCAAATGTGAAATGAGGAGTTTTATTTCACATTCTGTAGTAGTTATGCCAAAGCAACTTTAAGAATCAAGTAATTTAAAAGACTACTAATTTTTAATATATATATTTGGATAGTTATACTTATAGAACCTTAAAAATATTCATCAAGTCGAAGTGTTAAAGCTCAAAAGTATAAAATTTGATCAAGAAAAGTAAAAAGGACTTAGCAAGTGAAATAATTAAACATAGTTATCCTTTTAATTTGTTCGAATCCATATTTTAACATTATAATAATATAATAAAAAGATATTTTTAAATATTGTATTAAAATTTGAAAACTTATGTCTTATATATTATATTAAATATTCCTTTTTCACCGTTTGCATGGCCACCACTTTCATCAAACCCTAATTCATCCGTAAACCCTAAACCACAAAAGTCTACCCGTTCAAAAGCACATCGCATCTCCCCACAGCGTCCTCTTCATAACAATCTTCATTTGTACAACCCTAAATTCTTCATTTTGCAACCAAACATTTACTTCTTTTTTTTAAAATAAATATCATTCCACCCAAAGTTTAGGATATTCCAAGTATTGAGAGATCTTTTCAGATCTTTACTGATATTTTATTAAAATTTTGTATGTTCTTTAAGAAACTGAACTAAACATGAAAAGATTTTTGTGTGAAATGATATAATCTAAGCTTAAAATATCTTCAAAGTATATTACTAACTTTGATCAATTGAGAAACATAAATAAGTTTCAATTTGTGTAGAGAAGTGTTTTGTGTTAAAATCAAGAACTCAAATATTCCTTTAGAGAACTTCTGAGAGATTTCATTTTAATTTTTTTTTTTTATTATTGTTCTCGAAAAAAAATCGAACATGGCTGACAATAATACTGAATCTGATCAGAATAAGAATCAAAATATTGAAGAAGATTCCGAGCTTTCATTCTTGAAATGGGCAATCAACAAGATCATTAACAATGATTATCAGTTTACTCTTGATGAACATATACGCGCCTACTCGTAATTCTTCTTGTTTTGTTCATTTTGTTCAAGAAGTTTTTCTTCTGTGTTTTTTTTTTTATTTTTTATTTATTTGTTTTTAACTAAATGAAACTTCAGGGTTGTTTATAATATGTGCCTACCTTATGACGGTGCAGAAGAAGTGTATAAAATGTACAAGCATATTTTTGAAGATTATGTATCCTCTGAGGTAACTGAGAGTACTTGGTCGCACAAGCTTCTTGTATTTAATATTATTATTATTTTATCTTCTCTAAAATCACTAATGTTTATTTTTTGAGAATTGTTAGTGTTATTCTTCTCTTGATATAGAATATCATTGTATGTAAAAAATTTGTTAATTTTATTAGTGAAAGTTTACACCACAAACTCTATGTATTCTATTATATCCATTTATATGTTAATTTGTTGTTATATGCTTCAACAAAGTTGTATTAGAGAGTAAGATTGAATCAATGAATGAAAGAACTGACGATTTCCATCATGAACATTTATTTATTATTAAATTAAGGTAAATTGTTAATTTTAATAGTAAAGTTTACACTGCAAACTATGTAATATTCTATTATATCGATTTTTTTTTCTTATTATATGTGGCAACAAAGTGGTAACTCACCATTTCCATCAATGCTAGGTATTGCCTCATTTAAGAGGAAAAAATGGAGAAATTTTGTTGAAAGAAGTAGTACAACAATGGGACAAGTACACTACTTTGCAGAAAAGGCTTTATAGGTTGTTCCATTACCTTGAAAACTACTTTACCCCACGGAGGAAGCTTCCTTCTCTCCTGGAAACAAGTCATTTAATCGTCTACAATCTGGTCCATACAGAAATGGAAGATCAAGTGAGACTTGCTTTGGAATCTGAGGTACTAATATATACGTACAAATTGAAACAATTTATCATCAGTAAAATTAAAATCCCTTTTAATTATCCCTTTTTTAATGTTTCTATATTAAGTAAAGTAAACTAATTAATGACCAATTGTATAGATTAATCGGGAAAGAAATGGTGAGGAAATAGATAAAGCAGTAATGAAGAAAGTTATGGAGATATATGAGGAGATGGATAAAGTGACAAATGCGTCACAACGGCTTTAAGAGTTCTACTTGCCGAAGGTTAATTTTGTCTTTTTCTTTACTGTCTTTACAAATATGGTGATTCTTAGACATAGATACATCGAAACATTGTCTGTATAATATTTTCATACAATAAGCAACTCTCTTATAGAATTTTAATTTTGTATTTTAATACGTATAAAAAAATTTATGAAAAATAAAGAGATTAACAAACCAGTAATTTCATCTCAATTATAAACCTAAATAGATATAAATTTATGTCTTTTGTCCAAAAAAAAAAAAAAAAAAAAAGAGAGAATCATTTTTTGAAATTATTTTGATTATAAAATAGATAATTTGAAAAGGAGATATATTTAATACTATTTCATACTTAATATATATTACACATGCTACATGTATTTTTGCCACATTTAATACAAAAATGGTCATGCTATGTGCATAGCAAAGAACCAATTCTTTAAACAAGGATTAGTCTCGATGTGAATTAGATTTATTAAAGGTGTTTTCTGAGACTTATTTAAGACATTTCGTACTCTTAGTTAAAATGACAAGTTTTTATAATCGGAGCATAGATTGAATCGGAAAATTTTGTGGTATACGATTTAATTAACAAAATTATCATTTTAATCTTTACAAGTTATTCAATTATAATATTTAAAAAAATAATTTTATAATTAGTTATTGACAAAATATTGGTAACACAGATTATAAAATATAGGGTAAAAAATTTTGACAACACCTAAACTATCTCAAAATCCAACATTAGCACCTAACCAATTTTTGTCCCCGTAGCAACACTCGAACTTTCAAAACGTCCCACAAACTGCCCTTCCGGCCATTTTGGATGTTAGATCAATAAATTTCCGCTAAATGCTCTATTTTATAAAGGTAATTTTGTAATTTTGAATAAAAATAAACTCTAACCCTAATTATTCTCTTCATTATTATTCTTCTTCTTCCAGATCAGCGACGGCAACGGTCAGCTATGACGGCGACTGTTGGAGTCTCATCGAAATTATGGGATTTCTGTGAGGATGATTTGCCCTTTTCTTCCTGCTGATGATTTCTTTGATTTTTTTTTTTTTACTCATATAATCAACAGCCCTCAAGCAAGCATAACAGATCTAATTGTTTCTATGAATCTGAATCTACCATTATTATTTTTCTACATCTACCATTATTATTTTTCTTTCTTTTTTTTTTTTTTTTTTTTTTTTTTTTTTTGCTTGTGCTTCTGAATTTGGTCTTGTTGTCAGTGTTGTTGTTTTGATGTTCTTGTCGGTTGACGAATCAATCGATGACAACCATGAAGATGATGATGATGGAGAATAATTTGCTTTTAATTTGTTTTGGGGCAAGGTTGCACTATGATTCACTTCACTGGGTGTTTTTTGTGTTGTTTGGAATTTAGAATACCTGGGCAAATTAGTTCATTGTTACCTTGTTAAGTTTGGGAGAATTTGCCGCCGCCGCTATGTCATTGTCATCACAGTCGTTGCCGCTGCGTTGTTGCCGTTGTTGCAACCAGTGGAAGAATAATAATAATAATAGTAATAATGAGATAGAATAATTAGGGTTATGGTTTTTTGATTAAATTTTAAGTAATGGACAAAAATACCCCTATCCAAATAGTGAAAATAGAGCATTTAACGGAAATTTATTGACCTAACGGTCAAAATGGACAGAAGGTCAATTTTTGGGACGTTTTGAAAGTTCGAGTCTCGCTAGAGGGACAAAAATTTATTAGGTGTTAAACTTGAATTTTGAGATAGTTTAGGTGTTGCCATTGTGGCTTACCCTAAAATATAATTACTTAGCATAAAAATTATAAAAAACAATAAAGAAAATACATATAATAATTTTTAAAATAATTTTTTTACTAAATGCACGGGTATTCTAAATGAGTCTCAAACTATGAGAGTGTACATTTAAGCCAAATTCCCATTAAAACTAATCCTCATTTGAGTGGGATTGGTTTCTTGCGAGAAAAAGCTGTGACTCTAAATTTTAAACAGTTACATACATGAGTCGATATTTGAACACTCGATCTCACTTAAACCTAAAGAGTTTTTATGAAAGCCATTGACACTCTAAAATCAAGCGGATAATTGTCAACATTGGTAGGATGAGGCGGCGCGGCGCAGTGAAGTGAGGGGGAAATATGGTTGGATGGGGAAACTAAGGCAGTCACGCAATTGAAGTGGAGGTTCTTTCTTTTCTACACAAAATAAATGCAAAATCTCTTATTATAATCTCTAATACACTATTTAAAGCACGATGTTTAATTTTTTAAAATATTTTAAATTTATCGAAAATATATTTAAGAATTAAAAAAAAATATAAAAAAATGGACATGATCTACTCAAATAGTCCATAGTCAAAACTAGAAAGTAAGTTTGAAGTTTTCATTTCCTTTTTCTCCCTACATAAATTTAATCAAATCAATCCATTCATAGTACTCAAAACCCTTAATAAAAGCATATCACCTTTGAAAAAACGTATTATGAACTCTATACAAAATTGAAGGTCCGATACTCTTAATAAGTGTTATGTAAGAATCATGATGAAGCAACTTGAACTAAATCTGCAATGATTTCATAAATCAGTTAAAAAACAATATATCACCCTCACCACCATCCCCCTAATATAAATAAAGGACATTTAAGAAAAAGGTCAATTGAGTATTCATGATGATGTTAGTTAAACAAGAAATTGAATTTATGTTCACTTACCACGCTATATACCCCGTGAAACTATTTCAATAATTTTATGCCTATCTTTTGACCCTCAAACATTGATACCATGCTTCCCCACACTCACCAATCCGCCTTAATTTCCTCAATCCCCAAAAACAGCGGGCCATAATCACTGCACTAAAAGCCAATTACTGAAAGTACAATAATCATTCTTCTTTTGCTCTTTGTTTATTATTGGTTCTTAACCCTTTAAATAAAAAAAGATTATGTGTAATTGTTTCTTTAGTTTCAAACAAAGACAATACTCAATTGGTTTCACATCTTTCAAAAAAAACAAAGTAATCAAACCTGCGCAAGATTTCATTAAGATTTGAGTTAATTAATAAGACGGTAAATAGTCAATAAGATATAACTCAATTGGTAGTCGTCTCATTTATAATGTGGAAATGATGAGTAAAAATACGGAGCCCAAAATAAAAGCAATAAGTATATATGAAAAAAAAATACATAAAGTTCAATATTTTAAAATAAAATCTTATAATCATGAGTATTCTAACTTAAATAAATCTGACATTCTAAACTTATAACCTTAATTCTATGTCTTTTTTTTCCCTTTCTTTGTGCATCTAATGTTGTAATTACTATTATTTGTTTTTGTTAAAAATATTTAGAATAATTATTTATTTATTTATTTTAATAAATAATATTAAGAATATTAAAGAGGAATAAATTCATTTTTAAATTAAAAATGTTAAATAGAGAATAATAATGAGTGCCAGCACAATAATTTTTTAGATTAATATGAGACACTAATTCTTTATACATTTTGGAAAATTAAAAAAAAAAAAAAAAAAAAAAAAGACTCCTCTGTAAGGGTTTGTAATAGAGGGTTGGCACTGGATATGATATTCAAATCAGAAATTTTGACTAAAGCTGTGGACACTCGTCTATCGAAGCACAACATGATCTTGTACAAATTTTGCCATAATAGATTACTTATTACCACAACTCTCTATGGCAAAGTAAAATATTTGCATGTCACTAGTGTTAGAAATAGGTAGAAACTACTCACTATGCTTTATTTCTTTGTTATTTTTCTCAACAGATTTGGAAAACTTAATAAGGTATAAAGTTCCGTGTGTGATATCGCAACTCACTTCACATCATCAAATGATGTTGTTGATTTCTTATTTGACACTCTTATCATGAAGGAATTGTGTTCCTTTCTTGTCATTAATTTTATGGCGCATATAGAGAGATAGGAATGTTTATTTTCTAGGCAAAGATGTAAAGATTTAATAGTTGAATCACAAAGTACAAATGACATTATAGAATGAAGTTTTAATTTATCAAAGGCTAAGATCAAGGAACACCGGATCGTATGAGTTTTCTAGAAGCACACAGTTGAATCCACAAGAAGTATATTGGACTTGTTCACCTCTCAACAAATTAAAGCTCAAAATTGACTCATCATGAATGAATAGCAATAGTATGATTGGAGGCATACTTCAAAATCATAGAAGCACTCCTATTATGAGTGTTTAGTAACAAAGTGAAGATATAATTTCTCCATTAATTGTAGAATTGATAGCTATTTAATAAAGTATTTCTTTGAACGTTTCAATACTCACAAAATGAGATTATAGTGGAAAAAGTCTATCAAGAGGTTGTAAACATAAAATATTCAATTGGATTGGACAACTCTTTACTAGCTCATGAACTTAAAAAAAGATTCAACAGTTGATAAAAAAGCTTAGAATTAATGGCATCAAGTATAGATCTCAAAAAGTTAATATAGTAGCACATACACTAGCAAGAATATGTGCTAAATCCACACATAATCACAAGTAAATATATTGTGTATCCTTATACAAACTAATATATGGTCTATCAATAAAGATAAATAATAATAATAATAATAATAAAAATCATACAAAAACATTAACATTGTTTGAATTACCTTTTGCAAAGCATATAGATGAATGGTAATTATTATTTTAGTATAAAAAATTAAAAAAAATAAAAATTTTATCAGAAAATTGATGTAGATGAAATTTATAATTATAAACCCGGTAGTTTGGGAGAGTTGGTGTGCGGACTCCTAATGCTTCCTCCAGGACGGATGATCGAGGTTTCGAATCCCCTAGGGTGGTTAGCGTCATGTTTAAAAAAAAAACTCTAGGTCGGACCCTCACCATCGAGTAAGAGTTGAACTCTACGAGCACTCCGCAAGCCGAGTCCGGATTAGTCTCACTAAATAAGGTGAGGACACCGGGCGCCCCAAGTGGGTATAAAAAATAAAATAAAATAAAATAAAAGAAATTTATAATTATAACTATTATTTGTTAGATATAGAGTTACAATTAAATTTAAAGTTTTATGCAAACATTATTATTTTTTATATAATGTTTTAATATTATTATTTCTATACAATATTGTCTTATATTGAGTGTGAATGCGGGATATAAATTTTCCTTTTTCCAGTAAAAAACAAGATATAAATATATAATTTCTTATAGTTGGGAGGGTTGAAAAATAATTATACACTTCAACCGCATAATTGAAGAACTGAGAGAATTGAGGACAAGTGGGTAGTTATCCATTTATATATATATTTTTTACCTAATTTATCAAATTAAAAAAGTTTGGTTAATTTATTTAAAGCATACTCCTACTCTGTACACTTTATTTTCTTTTTCTTTTCTTTTATTATATTAATTTTATTTTTTTTCTATTTGTAACATTTAAATAAATATTTTTAGGTACATACTCTTATATTTTATAATTTTTTTGAAACATATTTTTCTCCAATATATCTTGAACTCATAACATTTTTAAAATATAAACAAATTACTGTTAATTAAATTATGATATATTGACTAAAAGATTACAACTAATTATTATCAACTAAAATCAAATTATTCAAGTCGATCTTTTTATTTCTAATATTTTGACCCTCCACAATTCTATTTGTTGTATATTTTATTAAAAAAATTAATCTAAAATAACAAATTTATTTTACATAAAAACAGACTAAATATGCAAATAATATTAAGAGGATGAAAGATTAAGAATTTTAAAAAATAATAATAATGAGAAAGCCAGATAAATGATTAAAGATTAAATATGATAAAAAATAACGTTAATAATCAAACAATTATCCTCGTAAAACACAACCAAAACCAAAACCATTTCCTCCCGAACGTGACTTACTGTCCCCCCTTCTTCTCCTTTCCCTCTCTCTATATATACACAAGACAGTATCTCAACATCCTCTGTCAAATCCACACTCCCACTTAACCATGTCCATGGCCAAGATGGATGTTTTCTTTTCCTTTTTCATTTTATCTCTCATTTCAAATCCAGCTTTCTCCCGTACACTTCCGTTGAGCTCAAACACAAAAACAGCAGTTCTTGATGTCATTTCCACTACCCAGAAAACACTCGATGTTTTCTCACTCGATTCTCGAGCTTTCGACTCACTTCAGAGTGAGGAAAGCACCTTCCCTTCTTCTTCACTCACTCTTCAGCTACATTCACGAGTGAGTGTTCACCGAGTTACGCAGAGTGACTACCAGTCACTTACCTTTGCCAGACTCGGTCGTGACTCTGCTCGTGTGAAAGCGCTCCAGACTCGTTTGGATCTGGCCGTTTATGGAATTTCTAAGGCCGATCTAACTCCTGTGGAGACCCAGTTGGAAGTTGAAGCTCTGGAAGGACCGGTGATTTCTGGAACGAGTCAGGGAAGCGGTGAGTACTTCTCCCGAGTTGGAATCGGTCGTCCACCGAGTCAAGTTTACATGGTTCTCGACACTGGGAGTGATGTTAATTGGGTTCAGTGCGCCCCTTGCGCCGATTGTTATCAGCAAGCCGACCCTATTTTCCAGCCGGCTTCATCCTCTTCTTTCGAGCCGCTCACTTGTAACACTAAACAGTGCAGATCCCTCGACGTGTCTGAATGCAGGAACGGCAGTTGTCTCTATGAAGTCTCTTACGGAGATGGGTCCTATACCGTTGGGGATTTCGTAACGGAAACTATTACATTCGGCGGCTCAGCTTCTGTGAACAAAATAGCCATCGGATGTGGGCACAATAATGAAGGCTTGTTCGTTGGAGCCGCTGGCTTGATCGGCTTAGGTGGAGGACCGTTATCTTTTCCTTCCCAAATAAATGCTACGTCGTTTTCCTACTGCCTCGTGGATCGCGACTCATCTGCCTCCTCAACGCTCGAATTTGACTCCGTTACTCCTTCTGACGCCATCACTGCTCCGTTAATACGGAACCCGAAGCTAAACACCTTTTTCTACGTCGACTTAACGGGGTTCAGAGTCGCGGGGGAATTGCTTCCGATTCCACCATCTGTTTTCAAAATAGCAGATAACGGCGACGGAGGAGTCATTGTGGATTCCGGAACGGCGGTGACGAGGCTGCAAACGGATGCTTACAACGCACTGAGGGATGCATTCGTGAAAGGGACAAAGAATTTGCCGTCAACTAACGGCGTTGCTTTATTTGACACGTGCTATAATTTATCAAGTTGGAAGAGCGTGGAGGTTCCTGCGGTGTCGTTTCACTTCTCAAATGGAAAGGATCTAGCTATACCGGCTAAGAATTACCTGATACCGGTTGATTCATCGGGGACGTACTGTTTTGCATTTGCTCCGACGTCGTCTTCGTTGTCTATTATTGGGAATGTTCAGCAACAGGGGACACGCGTCAGTTACGATCTGAGAAAATCTATCATTGGATTTTCACCTAAGAAATGCTAATTATATACTACTACTGGTATATTTAACAAGAGTTTTAGTATTAAATTATTATTAATTATTTTTGAGATTTTTATTTTATGAGTGAGTGCTGTGGTGTGGTGGGGTCCTCCTTAATAATTGCGAGGTTGTCGGGGGTGGAACCACGTTTAGATGTTTTGGCTTTTTTTCTTTCCTGTTTTCTTTTTTTTTTTTCGATTTATTTAAATTGTAAAGGGTAGAGTAATATATAAGATTTCTAAGGGTGTTAAAAAAAAAAAAAAAAAAAGACTTAATTATGATATTATAAGGTTGCTTTTAAGTATCTGCTTATTATTATTTCTTACATTTTTTTTTTCTTAATCTCATTATTTGATAAATACTTAAAATTTGAAGTAATTGTCAAGAATGCGTGATTTAGTTGATAATAGTCTCATTTATAATTTCTAAAGTTCATGAGTTTGAGATATAATAAATATGAAAATGTTTTAAATTTTGAAAAAATAAATAAATAAATCAATATTAAGTTATATATGAAAAAAAATCATCTATGATTCATTTTTTAATACTAATTAGTATAAAAAGCTTTTTATTCTTATTAAATAAGTGTTCATTAACCTTTTAACCTTTTAAACAAGTAATATATAACTCCAAATCACTATTTTGATCACATGTTCTATACTCTTTCATGATCTAAGTTTTTTCTTATGTCCAATTTAAATACAAAGTATTGCTCCAATTTTGGATCATTTCCCTTTAAGGAATAAAAAAATTTCAATTTCACAATGGGATGGTGACATATGGTTGTTATAAGTCAATTCTTAATAAAAGCAGCTCACAAAATACTTTATTATTATTGTGATATTTTTGACACATTTTCAATTTTAGAATATAAAGTCACAATAGTTTGGTTCATAAGTGAGAAATCCAATCCCTCATTTTGACATCAAAACACAAAACTATTGATCTCATTTTCCGATGGAAACTCCATCCTTTAATTTGTAGGAAAATGACATGTATCTCACACGTCCTTAAAACTTTATGTGGCAATATTTGCTTCAATGTGACCTCAACTTCATTCATTGTGTGAAAAGGGGCATTCAACACACAAAAATTTCTCACATCAATTTTATTTCACTAGAATTGAATATATTCTTAAAATATGCTAATGATATATCAACTTTCATCTTATGATCTTTATATTTACTATTTTCTCAATATGAAAGGCACTGAAGTGAAGTAAATTGTCATGTAAGTAAGACAGACCGAGGTGGACATTGTACGACGAGCGAATTGAGACCCATTTCATTCTACTTAGTTTCGACTAGCTATAAGAGAGACTACAAAAGTGACATGACCTCCAACAGAATGGTACATATTGGTACAATAGTATTAAATGACTTTGACGGACCGAGAAAAGGCACTGTACACACCTTCATCTCGGAATAATGATCAATGCTCACTTTCCAAGTGTCTTTCCCTCGATTGGCTATGACCCTCAAATATAAAGGATTAGCACATGCACAATGCACAATGCACAACAAGGTAAGATTACCATTTCTATTGCATCCCACACTTCCAAAGAGAACTAGAGAACATTCTCTTTAATTTTTGATTCCCGTGAAAATTTCTAAAATTCGTTACTAACTTTATAATCATCGAAAAGTCAACGCTGAAAAGACACCCCAACACGTGACTTTTTGCACAACCCTTAACTACTAGTGGAGCTTTCTATATCTACGTGCTCACGCGATAATATTGTTGCTAATCACAATAGTAAGTTTAACCTTTTTCAAGATTTATTTTAAAAAATATAATACGTCATATTTCTATGACCTTTATGTAGCCATTCCGTAAGTCCCCATACACTCCAATAATCATAGGCTAAATTCTTTAGCCATTTTATTAATTTTAATTTAATTAATAAATAAAACTTGTTTGGTAATAAATAAAAATAAAATAAATAGAAGTATGACCTTAAAATTCAGAGAAGCAACAACCTTTGTTGATTATGTATTACTCCTTCCATTTTTTTTTTTAAATTAAAATATAATTTACTGTTTTTTTTTTCAAATATTATTTTGCAAAATATCAATTGAAGAGTACTATAAGAAATCTTATTTTACTTTATAAGATTATAAATTAAAATTTTTATCACGAAAAATTAAAAATGAAAAAGAAAAAAAAAAGAAAAAGAAAGAAAGAAAAAGAAGGTGGGAGCATTTGTACACGTCTGCATAAATTGGACCTCTCAGCATCTTTGGTCCAAAGTGGTTGCATGTTGGACACCTGGCTTTCATAATTTGACTTTTATACGTAGCTTCCCGTGATCAGCGGCGAATCTTCTTCGATAGCCTTTTCTTTTATTTTCTTTTTGCCGTTGAGTGTTCTTTATTATTATTATTATTATTATTATTCTATCTTTTGTCTATTTTCTTATTTTTCTTTTAGGATTTATTGATTGGTTTCCTTCTTTCATGAAAAGAAAATTTGTTAATCTTTCAGTTTTTTTTTTTTTTTTTTTTTTTATAACTATTTAAGCTTTTAGGATATTTAAGAAAATAAAAGATAAATTATTTATTTACAATAAAAAATTTAAGATTAACAAAAAAAAGATGAAGTTAAGAGTGTGATTAGATTTTTCGATCATCTGTAAAATAATAAATAATAATAATCGAAAATATATGTCGACAAGATATAAAATATATATCTCTTTAAAATTATTTGATGGTAGATTCCAATTCTTATATCTTCGCTTATTTTTTTAGGCCCGATCCATGATTTCTTCGAGGATCATGGGCTTCAATCTATTTGTATTTGATTTGATTTCTTCGGGAGTCTGTGAACATGATTTTAAAATGAATTTGACTACTCGAAGGCCTTGGGCTTGATTTCAAAGAATTAAAATTTCTTTTCTCTTTTTTGATCCACTTCTATGAATGTTCCTCTTCGCTTTCTATTTATAGATGAACGAATGACCAAGAGTCGGTGACGTGTCATCATCTGACTGGTAGAGACGATGTCTTCCTATCTTTCATTCCTTTGTTGACAAAACTAAAATATTTTTAATTTTTTTTTAATATTTTTTTTAAAAAATATTAATAATTAATGAATATGAATCATAAAATATTAATTATAAAATTAAAATGAAAAAGAAAAATAAATGGTTACATTTGCAAAAAAAAAAAAAAAAAAAAAAACATCTTGAAAATTAAAAAGTATGATAGGGGGGGGAGGGGGGGCTTATGAACATAAGTTGTGGAGCTGAAAGTGTGAAATTTTGTCCTAACTTTTCCTAACTGAATGAGCTGTTCAAATGTATTTTTGCATCAATGGTCTAACTCTTCTATACTAACCCTAACCCCAACAGCCCAACCCAAGAAAAAGAAACAGTATCAATATTAATAGGCCCAACCTTACTTATGAAGAGATAGGTATAGGAAGAGCTTCCCTTTTTAGGGTCCGACATAGCTCGAATCCGATTCAGTTGAAGCCCAAAGTGGCTACAGATATAGATGAATTACCAAAAAAAAAAAATCAATAATAATAATAAATCCTAACTTACCAATACTTATTGGTTCAAGTGGAAGAAGTTTGGTTCTCCTTTCCTAAGGTCTCAAATTTGAACTTTTCCCTCTAATAAGGGTCCAATGTAGTCCGAATACGGAAACTGAAAAATTAACCGGAAAATATATAAATCCTCACTCCCATTTTTTAAAATTCATGAAATGTTTTCATAACTCAATTTTAGGTGATATTTTTAAGTTATGTTCATATTGAGACTAATTTTTGTTCAAATAGGTTAGTTTCTTTACCGTAAGAAAAATTTTAAATGATTATATATATATATGAGTACGAGATCGAACCTCTAATCTCACATCGGCTAAAAGAATCCTTTACCGATTTGTGTGCATCCTTATTTTTTTTTTTAAATGTTGGAATATATATATATATATATTTTTTTTTTGAAAAATCCTAACTTCTATCATGTCTCGAATTCATGACCTCTCATGTCATAAGTGGGGGTGCTACTAACTGAGCTACACTTTCTTGATATATATATATATATATGAATGGATGCTATATATAAAGTAACAAAAAAAATTTATTGAACAAAAAATGATGGTAAAAAAATGATAAATAAGGGTTATAATATTAATAAGGATAGATAAAGAAGTTGATATTTTTGTTTTTCTTGATTGAGAACAAGGATAATGTTTTAAAATGAACAATATATAATGGTTAAATTTTAAAATAAAATTTAATTACAATTAATTTTATATTTACATTTTAGTTGTACAAAAAAATATCTATTTTAGAATTTAACATTCTTCATAAGTAACTAATTAACAATTTTTATATATATATAAAATATTGTAGACACCGAAAATTTAATTATATATTTAAATAAATATTGAAGATATTGAAAGATTTTGCTCTTTGGATGAGTGACACATGGCAAACAAATAGTCATTGATTGTCACTCTCTTCATTTATAAATAGAGACGAAGAGAAGCATTCAAGAGGTGGAAATAAAAGGTGGAAATAAGAGGTGGAAATTAAAGGTAAAATCTCTGGTGGCAGAGAAGAAAAGAAACTCCGACGATTCCCTTCGGGGATCGTCCATAGTTTCCGGTGCATCCTCCCTTCGAGATCAAACAAAAGCCCCAAGGCTCTCGAGAAATCAAATCCATTCCGAGATCAAATTCAAAGACCATCGGAGAAATCAAATCAAATACGGATAGATCGAGATCAAGCCCAGAGGCCCTCGAAGTTCAAATCCATTCCGAGATCCCCCAAAAACCCCTCGGAAGAAATCAAAATCTATTGGATCGAGACAAGCCCAAAATGCCCTCGGATCCACGACGAAAAGAATCGGCGGAGAAATACAAAGATTCGAGCCCAACATCAAAATATATATTATCTTGTGACATTTATATATTTGATTATTTATTTTGCAGATAATAATAATCAAAAAAGAAAATTTTATTGTTCACAAATTTGGCACGCCCAGTGGGACGATCTTTCTTGCCCCATCCCTTTTCCGTCAAATATCATGGAACGGAAGGAATGTGTTTGCCAGATCAAAAAAAAAAGAGACCAGCGAATCAACCTTCAAAAGAAAAAAAAAAATCAAACTCAAGGGGGCGGATCAACATTGGTATTGCGACCTTGTCAAAAACTCCTTGACACGAGTGAAAACTGTCCATATTGATACAAAGACTCCTTGATACGAGTGTAAAACCTCTATATATATAAAAAAAAGACTCCTTGATACGAGTGTAAAACTGTCTACATATAAAAGGACTTTTTGATACGAGTGTAAACCGTCCACGGACTCCTTGATACGAGTATAAACTATCTATGAACTACGTTAGACTTGATTCCTAAAAGGTAAGGGATACGTAGGAAGCTTAGAACAAAAAATTCTAAGTTCAGTCTTGAAAAAAAAAAAAAAAAAAAGAAAAAAAAACAAAAAAAAAAATGAAAAAAAAAAAAAAAAAAAAAAAAAAAAAAAAAAAAAAAAAAAAAAAAAAAAAAAAAAAAAAAAAAAAAAAAATCGTATTTATCTACGAATCAAATTGAATTCGATTCGATTTTTTAAAAAAATATTATCTTTATCCGCTTAAATTCAAATTTGAATCGTATTTATCTCAAGAGTCAAATTCAAGATAGACTCAAATACGATTCGATATTTATGAGATACTTTGAAACTTGTCCACGTAATAATTCTTCAAATTAACCCCCACCAACCCAGGGGGCAATTTGTAGACACACGAAAATTTAATTATATATTTAAATAAATATTGAAGATATTGAAAGATTTTGCTCTTTGGATGAGTGACACATGACAAACAAATAGTCATTGATTGTCACTCTCTTCATCTATAAATAGAGACGAAGAGAAGCATTCAAGAGGTGGAAATAAGAGGTGGAAATTAAAGGTAAAATCTCCGGTGGCAGAGAAGAAAAGAAACTCCGACGATTCCCTTCGGGGATCGTCCATAGTTTCGGTGCATCCTCCCTTCGAGATCAAACAAAAGCCCCAAGGCTCTCGAGAAATCAAATCCATTCCGAGATCAAATTCAAAGACCATTGGAGAAATCAAATCAAATACGGATAGATCGAGATCAAGCCCAGAGGCCCTCGAAGTTCAAATCCATTCCGAGATCCAGCCCAAAACGCCCCTCGGAAGAAATCAAAATCTATTGGATCGAGACAAGCCCAAAATACCCCCCGGATCCACGACGAAAAGAATCGGCGGAGAAATACAAAGATTCGAGCCCAACATCAAAATATATATTATCTTGTGACATTTATATATTTGATTATTTATTTTGCAGATAATAATAATTGAAAAGAAAATTTTATTGTTCACAAATATATATAACTTTTGGGGACTTTCTTTTGCCATTTAGTTCTCGTTTTGATTTTTTTTTTTCCAAATACTTTTTTCATTTATTTTAGCTGTCGAAAATAAAACAAAACTTTTATTTTTATTTTTTTAAAAAATACAAAAATTAATGGGTTTTTTATTTATTTATTTTTTTTAAAAGCAGAATGTGTCTTTTAATCGAAAAAAATAAAAATATCCTCTAATTAATAAATATTAATTGTTCACTCTGATTTCTAAATATAACAATTAACAATAAACACTGAGAGAGTACCAAATATTGTTATAAGACATTTATTATTATTATTATTATTTTTCCTTTAAAACAATAGTTAAATAAGGACCACATTTATTTATAACTTTCACTTTCCCCATTTATGACTTTGATAAATTTTCTTGATTAATAGCAAATTCAAATTAAAAAAAGGTAACAAAATTAGTCCATAGTTTGTTTAAGAAATTATTGTATAGTCCACCATTAATGCTTTAAGGATTCCATATGAGAGAGATTGGTGATTTTGGTCTCAAACAAATTTATATTTGACAAGTTTAGTCTTAAAATATTTTTTTTCCTTTTAAAATCTCAAGTTTTTTTTACTTAAGAAAAATAAAGTTCTTCTTCATGAATTACGTCAAAATTTTTTAAAATTGAATGGTTTGTGTGATTCTAATCAATTAAAGAAAGGATAATTAAGTCATCTAATATGAAATATTTTCAAATTTAGAGTAAAGAGAAGTTACGACACTCATTCACGTAAAAAATATATATAAAAATATATTTAATATAAAATGATTTGATTATCATTTCTTTTTTATTTAGTAAACCACACAAACCATTAAATTTTTAAAAATTTTTACGGAATTCGTGAAGAAAGACTTAATTTTTCCTAGGTAAAAAAACTTGAGACTTTTTTTTTTTTGATACATGGGGGAGGGGGACTTGGGGGTCCCCCGAAGGGGTGGTTGTAGGGGTGGCCTCTTGCCACTCCACCACACAATCTCAAAAAAAAAAAAAAAAAAAAAACTTGAGACTTTAAAAGGGAAAAAAAATATTTTAGGAATAAACTTGGCAAAAATAAATTTGTTTGAAGTCAAATTCAACAATCTTTCAGTCCATACTGATAAAATTTTCTAATACATTAGTTGCACTACATGAAAAATGGCCAATGTAATATATCTATTAAAGCGTTTTAAAATTGAACACTTTATAAGCTTTGATTATTACTTAAAATATCTTTAACAATAAATATTTAGACAATAAAAAATGTGTTACTATATTAAAGAAAATGACTTAAAAAATTTTAATTAAAAGAAAATATGATTTTATTCATTCATGAAATATGACGTAATTACTTTTATTTTCCAATTACATATAAGACTACTATTTTTTTTCCAATGTAACGTTCCTATAATAATGACTAAAACTATGATAATTTGGCATCATTTAATCGATATGCAACTAACTAATGATATATAACTCTTTAATAAGAAATCTCTGAGTTTTCCTTTTTAAAATCTATTCTTGTTGTTTTCATGGCTATTCTTCTTTTGATTGGTTGTCTCTCTTTCTCTTTCTATAAATATATATACAAATATTGTTTTTATGATATTGGTGAATTCTAACTAATTAATTTAATTGATGACAGGTTTATTACCATCGTACGAGGTTTTAGGTCAGTTGAATACCTGCAAGATTCAAGAAGACTGTCGAAATATGGATTGTCCAAATCCTTTCAGACCAATTTGTATGGAGGGAAAATGCGTTTGTTACCATTTTCGAGTCGCTCAAGCAAAAAACAACATAAAATTTGGCGATCATATTCATATATAGTATGAGTGATGAAAATTGGTTTGCATGGAAAATGAGTGGGAGTACCCTCTGTTTCTGGCTTTTCTTAATTTTTTATTTTATTTATAAAATTTGTAAATGAAATAAAAATTTTATAAGGCAATTTAATTGATTAGATAAATATTAATACAAATTAATATTTACACAAAAAAAAAAATCAAAATAATGCAAAACGTATTTATAATACAAATTGTACTAAAGTAGATGAAGGTCCTACCAAAGCACCATATTTTGTTCAAAAAGTAAAAGGTACTGAAGTGATGTTGTTGTCATATGTACAAGACAATCAATGCGGAGTATGACAGGTCAACAAAGTTAGGCCCATCTCGATCTCGTTAGTTATGATTAGAGATTGACATAGTCATGCAAGTGACATAGATTATTATCGGATTCGTACTTTCAAATACTAGAGTATTAAATTAGCTTTGACTACAAACGCTCATGATGTGAGTTAATGAATAATGATCCATTTTACAGGTGTGCCCTCTCTGATGGTTGACTTTCATGTATATATCAGTAACACATGCTAAATACATTTCATACTGTTCATAATATTCTTTTTGCATACAATTGAGTAGAGAGCATTTTCTGTATTCTTAGAGCATCAAAGATAATTTTGAAGAGTTATTCTCTTGATTCCAGATTCTCAATGCATTTACTAATTTAATCATTAGAGGGTCAAAGTTAAAGACACTACCTCCAATACGTGACTTCTTTTGTAAGTTTTTTAACATTCTACTGGAAATTATTGACATCTACGTACGTGACAAGCTCCAAAACCGTTCCGTCAGAAAACTTGTTTGGAGAGAATCCCAGTTAATGGCATTCTGGCACAAAGAATTCAAAAATTTTAAGCAATGTGTACCCTCCCTCTGCCATCATTCAACAGCATCAAATGTCTACTGCCTCATTACCTATGAGCATGCCTCTACCATTTGTGAAGTAATGATCTTGAACAGCAGAAAGGACTACCATTGGTCAAACTATAGCAGAACATTGTTGACAGTTTTCAATTATGTATCGACAAAATTTAATGGAGATGAAGTGTTGAGTATGATATTTATCATTCTTTAGGAACATATGAAGCAGTTTTCAGGAAACAGAACTCTTAAGAAATAGCCCTATTTGCCACCACATAATGTCAGAGACAGCCAAAATGGGAGCCACCAGCACAAGATATGTACAAGAATTAATAATGTCAATTTTTCTTTGAAATCAATGGATTCTAATATTGATAATATTCTTTGAGATGATGATGATGATTTAGCAGTGATGGCAATCACTAGATATAAATGTGCAAAAAGGAAGAGTGATGTGTAATTTAATTGGTTAAACATTTTAATAATCATAATCAAAATGTTATGATTTAAATTATAATAACGATAAAATGTATAATGAATATAAATAAATAAATAAAAAGTGCCAAAAGGGGAGCTCTTAGTGGAGAGAGACAGCCTTGAAGCAGTCAATATAATCATGAAAGATACAATCCATAATTCAGTCTACAAACATGAGATTGGGGAAAGGTTCTCTCTCAAACCCTAACATTAGACATATATATATATATATATAGGGTTTCTAGTATTACTGCTCATGAGCTTGGAGAAGTAATCTTTAATTATTTATATATATATATATATATATATATATGTATTTTATAAATCTACAAGCCCATATTATTATGGTCAAAATATCATATCTCTTCAAGATATGATATGATTATGTCGAAGTGTGGGGGAAAAAAAGATGGAGATATATAGGGATTCAACAAAAGATTCATTAGTTTCAAACATGAGCCAAAAGAAGAAGAAAGAGAAGTACTGTGGAAAATGCTCCTTTTTTGTTCCCTATGAATCATGAGGATCTTGGAGTACTCTATTGGAACTAGACCTTGTCTAAATTTCTGTCTCTTTCTTAAATAAAAACAAATAGTAATTTAATGTATTAATTTATTTTATTATTATTTACCTAAATAATTGTAAAAGCTTACCTATTCTTCAGCATGGATGCTTAAGAAACTTTTATTCTTATTATTATAAAAAAAAAAAAAAAAAGAAAAAATTCTTAAACAAGTATTTCCTACTTCATCCAAGAACTCAAAATTTTAATGAAACCATAACAAAATTACGTCCAAAGCTAAAATATTCTACTACTTTTCTGTGTAATTTGAAAATAAAACTTGTTAAGAGAATAAATTTAACCTTTTTTTTTATAAACTTAAGCTTTTATATTATGCGATAATTTATCATTCTTTAATATGCTATTAGAATAGGAGGTCGAGAGAGTTCGAGTTTTAACTATTGAAATTTGATTTGTGTTGTTATTATAAAAATTTGCATTGGTTTAATTTATGTACACATATTAGGTTTTCATTATAAAAATTTTTATTGGTTCACATGTGAAGGGAGTGTTAATAAAATAAATTTAATCTCATAATCTACTATAGAATCTTTGATAAGTGTTCTTCGTGCAGAAGTATGTTTTTACGACATTGCACAACATCAACGAAAGGAAAATAAATGTTTATAGAACCCTAATGTTGGGTTTTCATGATGACAGCAACCCGACCATTTTGTGCTTGCCTTGCTCTGGTTAGTTGTGACCTAAAACCCCACTTTTTACATATAAAACTAAACAAAACAATCACTGTCCGTGCAAAGAGGAAACATTAAAGAATATGTCCAAATCAAGATATATGGATCAGATATGCAAATTGATTTTATTCATGTATGTCCAAAACAAACATTATATATCTATGCCCAACATACATTTTGTATTTCCCTTCTGATTTTGTTCTCCAATTACTTGTCCAAGAAAAATAATAATAAAATCTGAACAAAGACGAGTTCTATTTGATGATGGCCATATTACCAATTGTTTGATCAAGTTCAATGGTAGTTTTAAAATCTAATATTCTTTTTAAAAGTTATTATGGTAGAGTTATGATCTATTTATCCATATATCTGTTTATTAATTATTAATATAAATTTTTCCTTCCCAAAGAAGATCTATGTAAATAAAGAAAAGTAACTATAATATGACATGTTTAAAGTTCTATTTGTAGTAACCTGGTAGCTTGAGGGAGTTGGTAAACAGACTCTTAATGCTTCATTCAAGGCGGATGGTCGAGGTTTCGAATCCCCCCGGGGTGGTTAGCGTTATGTTAAAAAGCTCTGGGCCAGACCCTAACCATCGAGTAAGAGTTGAACTCTGTGAGCGCTCTGCAGGTCGAGTCCGGATTAGTCTCACTGAAAAGGTTGGGACACCGGGCGCCCTAAGTGGGTACCAAAAAAAAAGTTCTATTTGTAGTAGAACTATTAGAAGATAATGATAGTTCTACAGATTTACAAGGATTAGAAATCTAAAGTTATAGGACTTGATCTATATAATATAAATAGATGATGAGTGTATCTCTAAAATTTGGGTCATAACTTTGTAATAGAAGATTCCGATGGATTGTATGTATGTATTTAGCTTCAATAGTGGTATGCCATGTGAATGTGAAGGGAAAATAGACAGAGAGAAAATAGAAAAAACTAGAGAGGTTTTTGGAAGATTTTTTATGAGAGAAAACCACAAAAACTAACGATAGTTTTTTGTGGAGAGTTTTGTTATAGAAAAACACCGTGAGAGTCTTTTCGAGTTTTTTTTTAGAGTTTTAGATATGTTGAATTTAAGGGTATACATGAATTGTTGTAATTGCCTTTTATTGATAATGAAAATTTTTGGAGTTGGTCCTATAGTTTTTCCCTTTTAGGGTTTTTAACATATTAAATCTTTTGTTATGTTTTTGTCTTAATACTTAACGTTGGACATAAGGATTCATCTATACATATATCACTTAATTCAGTAAATTATTTTATGAAACAAGTACTCTACAACATGGGAATAGAAAAGTACTACTTGGAACTTTTTAATACTTGGGATGTTTTTGTTAGAGCATCCCGTATTCAACCATTGTCTCAACTAATTTGGATTCATTCTAGGTTATGTTTGTAGAATCTAACTTTTACTCGGGAGAAAATATCACCCTTTCTCTTTTATGGTGTACATATATAGGGAGTTTATATAACTTTGTATAGTATTTATAATGTGATTTTAATCTAGTAACAAACTTCCTAACAATCGGATTCCATTGTAAATTCTTCTTTAATATATTGGAGTTTCATTTTCACACCTTGAATTTTCAATATCTTCCCCAACAAAGGTGAACAAGTAGGGTTCATCTTATATATGACTAGAAATTATGTGTAATGTCCTTATAGTACAACAATTCCCTTACATGATCTTTCCGAGCTGCATCTATATTACATTACAATTATCATGTGAATAATTAAAACATTTTTTTTTTATCAAATTGGACTTCGAATATTTTTTAATTTTATATTTTCACATGTATCTTTTATATATATAAGATTACAAAATTCTAATGACCTATTGTATAGTTTTCATATATTTTAAAGGGTAAAAATGTAATTTAATTTTCTCCTTCATTTAAGGAGTAAGTCTAGCATCTAGACAATCATGATTACATTTGGTTGCAAGAATTTTAGGCATACCATGAGGGAAATATATGGATCCTTTAGCTATAGGGGGCTCGTTCTAATCTTTTCATCATTTTATTCAAGCTTGGTATTGAAAATTTTTTTTTTTTTTTTTTTTTTTTTTGATAAGTGGAAATTTCATTAAAATAAAAAACAATACAAAAGTGAATGACTAATATCATTCACGGAAATACAAAGCATCAACCTAAAACTAAGGTGGTACAAACAAAACACCAACTTAAAACTAAGTGGCGTAAAGAGCAAACTCAACCTAAACAAATTAGGTGAGTCGAAAAAAGCAGAAAATAAATACATAAAAACATAAAAAAGAAAAACAACAGAGATTTTGTACTTGGTATGGATAAGTTGATATTTTTTGCCTGTAATATCAATGAAACGGTCACCAAGGAAACATGTGATACTTTTGATGTTCTTTTGAAGTTTGGTTCAGTATGGAGGGTTTTAAGGACTTACCTCGTGATCATTCTTTGAACCTAAAAAATCACAAAGTCAACACTTCTTGAGCTGAATTTTCTGAGTATGTCTATAAGCATAAATAAACATCGAAGCAGCCAAGGGAATTTGATAATATATATTATATATTATTTTACGAGCACATTTATAGAAGAAGATATGATATTAAGTAGAACAAAAAGAATTACAATGTACTTCTTTATGAATTAATATATACCTAAAATATTAATTTTATTTATGAATTTTATATTACATGATTTCTAATATTTGTTTATTTCATTTAATATTATTTTTATTTATAGAATTGTAATATATTAATTTACAAACATTATATTATATATATATATATGTGTAAATTTGGTACACTTTGCACGTGGGGTGAAGTGTTACCACTAATATATATATATATATATATATATATATATATATATATATATATATATATATATATATATATATATAGTTTGAGGCTTGTGTACTGCTTGGATTGGATTCTTTGTAACATAAATTTTGCCCAAATAAAGAGATTGCCATTTATTATCTATTACTTCCTCTGTTTCCTTTTTTTTTCCCCCTTATATTTTCACTTTATAAAAAAAATCGATGTAACATTTAATGATGTTCCTCTATTAATATTTTATAATTACCATTCATTAATTATTTTTATCGAAAAAATTAAAGATTATTATTATTATTATTTTTTAAGGATGAAAATTTTAGCACTGTTTAAGAGATGTTATGATTTCAAGATAAATTAAGATAGGGGAGTTGAAACTATGTATATGGCTCCTTTGGACCAAAAGTTTAATATTATATATATATATATATATATATATATATATATATATATATAATTTTTTTTTTTTGGTATTTCTTTAATCAAACATGTTGAAGAATACTACAATAACAAAAATAAGCTCATTTTTGGGCTAATACACACCACATTTTGTATGAATTACTAGTATATATATATCTATAAAATATTGTATATAATTATATATTAATTAAGGTATTCATAAACATTAAAATTTATTCCTAAATAAACTCATATTTTTTTTAGTTAATAAAGAATAGATAAATTTAAATTAAATGAATTTACTTTTAAATGATCAAGCTTTAATAAATATAAAAATATGTGAACTATCCATTTATTAAATCGTGAATTTTATAAATAGAATTATTTGTGAAAACCTTAACCACATCACCAATATTAACAAGTTCAGTCTTGCCATGTTACCATGGTGCTTTGGATAAAAATTAGAGGAATTTGATTTTCATTTAAGAGTTGGGTGAGATTGATTTAGTAATTTTAGATGCATAATTAATGTTGGGAAATGATGAATTAGGTTTGGGGTGGGGGTTTTAGATAGAACTTAGTGAAGTAAAGTAAAATTATATAAACACTTTGAAGCGCATATATATATATATTTTTTTATATATATTATGTTTTGACCAAATATTTACTGAACATATAATTAATTCATCTAATTAATGACCTAATCACGAGTTCAAAAAGATTGACAACCTAAAAATTTACTTATGCTTTTTTTTTGTCATGACACGATATTTTTTTATAAAAATAAATAAATAAAATTAATGTTCTTTAGAAAAAAAAAAAAAAACTAACCTTTTGCTTGTCATATTTTATAAATATAATTAATGGGTATTGTTATTATGTATTATACAAAGGGTATTTAAGAAAAAAGAAAATTAGTGGGTTAAGTTCTTATATTATTTTTATTTGGATAAATAGGTTCATTTATTATTATTATTTGAAAGGAAAACATTTCCTGAAGACAAAATAAAAACATTTTAAGGGAGAAAGTCCACATTTAATAGCATCATGACATTTAAAAGCCTGCCTTATTACTCTTCGACTTTACTGACCAAGAGCGAGCTATTTTGACCTCACTTTGAGCTTGAGGCGACTAAACTCCTTACCTTGAGGAATGCCATCATTAGACTAATTGATTCAAACCTAAAACTCTCTTGTCTTTCTCACTGCATTCCTCTATCTTCCTATCATACCCCATTTTTCTAACCGTTTGAGGGTCATTCCGGAAAGGACTCTCCGGATAGACTTTGTGCACACTGGAGGTTCCTTCACAATCGGTGCAGGTCATCATTCACAGAGACCCATTTGTCAACTAAACGTCATTACCATCCCCATATTCTTTTCTTGTAATTTCAGCTGGTTCCGTTACCGGGAAACAACCTTCAAATGCAAGAAAACAACTAGACATGATAAAATGACTTCCAAAGGTTTCTAACTTTCGGTGCTTGGAGGGAAGAAACCCTCGGGACATAGGGTTGAGATTAACCTCCGAAAGCTACAGGAGAAAAATTGTCAGCTGTAAAAAGAGAAGGTCACGTCCAAACCAAAGTCGGTGTCAAAGAGGGAGGTGCATGAGGCTAGACCCTCATGTCCAAGCCATGAAGACAAGACCACCAAAACCCATTTAGAGCAAGTACAAGGCGTGGTGGGAGAGTCAAATCACCCTATTTGAGGTCCGAAACACAATTTGTCTAGTCACAAAAGGTGACAAAAAGAGTATGCAAGGAACTCAACCCGACACTATGGGCAGTAAGGACTTCGAATAGGGGCCCACCGGAGAAATCACCATATGCTTTAGTGTACGAATTAGAAGATGTGGCACCAGTCGAACTCCTTCTACACATTCATGGAGGCTATTTTCGAGAAGAGGCCATCATCATTGCAATCAAGGTAAGACAGGAGACCTACAACCTGGCAAAGTTCTATGAGTGAGAAGAAAAATATTGACTATCAATGAAGAACAAGAAAAGAGACAAACCGAAAAGTAAGTTAAAGAACAACACTTCAATTATAAAAAAATAAATAAATGATCCGCACTTTCTAGTTTTTATGAATAAACAAAGTTCGTAACATAACCAAGATAGATAACAAAGAAAGATACAAAGAGGACGAGGATGAGTTAAGCTAAGAGCAAGTCCAATTCCTCACTTTGCTCAAGAGACAAGCCCCACTTTGCATCCCAGCTGGTGAATGCACTTTGGCTGGAGGCACCTACTCCGGTCTCCCCTCATCCCGGTCATACTGCTGGAGAAGCTCGAGGATCAGCCCACTAAAATGGAACAAAGGCAGCATTTTGTCTAAATCCTAGCACGGCATGGTTGCTTATAAAAATTTCTAACAAAGTATCTTTGTCGGGGAATGCGGGGGAGATTTGGCGAATAACGTGAGCAACTCAATTGTAAAAGGAGTCGTAAACCTTGATTGACAATTCATCCTTGTATTCATAAGAAGCCCCGAACTCCACCAAAATCTTAGCCATGTAAGCTTCTGAGCAAGCAATAGCTTTCATCCCTACAGGGCCACGCGAATGAACTCCCTTTTAGTCGAAGTAACGGGGTTGGTGCTGAGTGACTTTAGATACTTCTACCTCACTTGTTGAGCTGACTCTCTCTTAAACATAAAAGAGACAAAATTAATGGGTCTTGCAAAAGCTAAACGAGGGTCACATCAAGGTAAAATATAAAAATAGTATTTAATTTTGATAAGCTAGCTTACCCGCACAAGCCCGAAAGTCTTGATGATCGTTGTCCAAGCACTTAGAACATTCATCATGGAACAACTTGCTCGAATGGAGTGTCCACATGTTGTTCGGCTCTTCAAGCTCGAACCCCAACTCCCTCTAGTGAACTTCAAGCCCAAGCCAATGTCGCACCAATGAAGAAAAGTCGAAGATAGTAGATCGTATGTAGAGAAAACCCTAGTTTGAGTTTCAAGCTCAGCCTCCGAAGCTTTGTCAATATCCTCGAAGAAATTTTGTTGAATGGCGTTGAACATGCCTCTTAGAGGGCTCCTCTATGGAACTCATTGGTATTTGGGCAAAAAGGAAAACAGATCTTTGACTATACTATCACCCATTTATTCCACCATTTTTCCATTTTTGGGGCCTCTTCGAGCAAAGAAACCATGCTCGGCATGAGTTTGATGGACATGGTGTTACCCTTGGATTTTAACGGAGAAAAGTAGTGGTGAAATAGGTTCTCTTCAACATCAATCCCCGAGCGACGTCCTAAAGCAATCATTGCCAAAATCTACTTGACCGCATTATGATGAAGATGAGTTGACTGAATTTTGAAGTAGGAAAGGAGATTGACAAAGGTCGGATCCAATGGAAAGCGCAGCCCCATCTCAAAGTGGGTCAAAGGATCAACATATAGCTAGTAGACATCCCACTCATGAGGTTTAAATGAAGGATTTGATAATCGTAGCTGATATGTCCCGTCACGCTTTAAGGCACTCACCTCCTCGTCGGAGATTGTGTTCAACATCAATGGAGATATCTTGTTTCTCCTCGGCTTTGGATGAGAATGGTGTAATAATCCCCTTGTAGAATAATCTTCTTGGTGAGGAATGTCTGGTTCCCTTGTCCTCGGTTTGATTCGCTTGAGGAGCAACTTCTTCATTGGGATGATTTCCTCTCATAATGCTCCATTCTACATGTCGGATTGCCAATATTGACTTAACTTGCGTGCAATGGAGGGTGAACAGTGACAAGAGATAAGAGAAGGGTGTGACATGCTTAAGCACTGTAGGGAAGTTATAGACGACAAGATGGAAGGTGAATCCTCACAATTCAAATATGAATGAATCAACAAAACGGATATTGCACAACAGTCTTTGCCACTGACAATGGTTTCATCAATTGTGAAGATATGTTCCTACATGCGTGCAAATAGGAGGCGGTGACTACTAACGCTTCCCTTGTGGTTGAAACTGCTACAGAGCATATTAAAGACCACATACGAGCTTATTAATATGAGGGGCCACTGAAAGGAAAATATTCCTTAAAGATAGAATAAAAACATTTTAAGGGAGAAACTCACATTAATTAATATCATCCTAACATTTAAAAGCCCGCCCTATTGCTCTCCGACCTTGCCAACCAAGAGCAAACTATTTCGACCTTGCCTTGAGCTTGAGGCGACTAAGCTCCTTGTATTGAGGAAGGTCATCTTAGACTAAGTGATTCTAACCTAAAACTCTCTTGTCTTTCTCACTCCATTCCTCTATCTTCCTGTCTTATCCAATTTTTATAACCGTCGGAGGGTCATTATAGAGAGTACCCTCTCTGTATAAACTTTGTGCACATCGGAGATTCCTTCATAATCAGTGCAGGTCATCATTCACATGAACCCATTTGTCAACTAAGCGTCATTACCATTCTCATATTTTCCCTATATGTTCTTATTATTATTGGATTTTTATTGAATCTCATTTGATAAAATAGGTCAACCGCATGAACCCGTTATCCGCCCTCCTTTTTTTAACTCTCAAATGTATTCTACTGCTGAAGAAGAAGAAGGATTAGTATCTACTACTACTACGCCTCGGCGGCTAGACTCCGCTTCTGCTGTTGTCGGTGGTAGGTTATCGACTTCATTGTTCCTCATCACAATAATCTTCTTGAGAGAATTATAATGCATAGATGGAACAAATGTAGGACTTGCAGCGAGACGATATTCGGGGTAGAGCCGACCAAATTTGTAGCGTACTCCACACGAATTGCAAAAGGTTTTAGGCCCATTGGTCCAACCCTCCATTGAGTTGTTTTTGTGTTCTCGGAATGCAAACATTTCCTCACAACTTGTGTTTGTGTTTATGTTACCACCGCGTTCTCATTTATATTATCCATGGGATTAGCACCGAGTGGAGATGTTGGTAATTTCAGCTTCTTCTATTTCTTTGGCACCTCTTCCATTGTCGTTGTCATCATGCCACCTCTGGTTTGGGTTTTCGTATAGGTTCATTGAATTTGGCAAAGTTGTCAAATTTTGAAGGCGTTCCGAAACCAAAACCAATAAATGGCTGAAGAGTCCTTTAGAGTGAGGATGTCGAAGAGGTGAGACGAATCCTTGGACGCATATTAAATGTATCGGGGTGCGAGCATTTGCTTCTTGCTCGTTGTGAACCACGAGGCATAACTTTCTCCTCCGAGCATGAGCTTCTTAGTGAGACGAATCCTTGGATGCAGATTAAATGTATCGGGATGTAAGCATTTGGTCCTTGCCCGTTGTGAACCACAGGGCATTACCTTTTCCCATGAGCATGAGCTTCTGCTGCTACTAGTGGTGCTACTACTTTCTAGCACTTGAATAGTACTGGAGGTTTAGAATCGATAGTTATGAGATTTCTCCTTTAAATATAAACTTTCATCGCAGAGGGAGTTCCCACCACCTGAGAACGATTCCTCCATAAAAGTTGCATACCAATCAAGCTCTGCCATATCATGGTCCGGAAGAGAGATATCGATAGGTAATTTTTAAAGTGATGTTGAAACTGGTCCTGAGGAAAATGTTGATGGTGTTTAGGAAAGCCTCGTTCCAAATGCTAGGAAAATCATTGTAGTCACCGGAACTAATAAAACCATTACAACAATCATAGTCCGATGGAAATTCAACCATTCCTGTTTTTTAAGAAGCTTAGCTTGTCTATCTCATCCGCATAATTTGACCTCATAAAGTTCAAAATTACAAGACTTCTTGAGTATATGTCCTATTAGCCACATATATAGGTTACTTCTCTTGTACAGGAAATACGTACAATCAATCATCAAAATAGCAATTATACTTTCATGGTATTAGAGCATTGCTCTTAAAAATTCATTTTCTTTCTCCCAATTCTATTAATTTCTCCATGTATGGTTCGTGCTTTGGGTTCCTTGATATGCACAAATCTAAAATTTCTCGTCTTATCAGTATTGCTTAAGGCTATTTAAAGTAGTGAATAGTTGATAATAATGTGCAAGACCAGTAGTTTTGTACCAATTAGACAAGAAATCTCATAACTCCTTTGTGGTATCAAACTTAGTAAACTAAATATGAATGGATGGAATAGAGGTGTTACAAAACCACATGATTATTTGGTGATTTTTTCTATCCCAATCCTCAAGGCGTGCAGCATATTCGGAGTCATTTTTATTAGTTTTGCGAACTGGTTTGACATTATCACTAGTAATAATACGCCAAAGTTTGCGCCCAATCAAAAAAAAAATTCATGTGTGGAGAGAACAAGACCGATAGGACAAGAAATTTAATATTTGTCCATATCAAGGAACTAGAGCATGAACCATACATGGAGAAACTAACAAAATTAGGAGGATGAACAATGACAATAGATAAGAGAAGGGTGTGACATGCTTAAGCACTTTAGGGAAGTTATAAACGACAAGATCGAAGGTGAATCCTCGCAATTTAAATTCAAGTGAATCAACAAAACAGATATTGCACAACATTCTTTGCCACTGACAATGGTTTCATCAATTATGAAGATACATTCCTACATATGCGCAAATAGGAGGCGGCGACTAATAACGCTTCCCTTCCGGTTGAAACTGCTACAGAGCATATTAAAGACCACATACAAGCTTATTAATGTAAAGGGCCACTTAAAGGAAAACATTCCTTGAAGATAGAATAAAAAAAGTGCACATTTAATAGCATCATGCCATTTAAAAGCCCGCCTTATTGCTCCCCGACCTTACCAACCAAGAGCAAGCTATTTCGACCTTGCCTTGAGCTTTAGACGACTAAGCTCCTTGCCTTGAGGAAGGCCATCAGTAGACTAAGTGATTCTAACCTAAAACTCTTGTCTTTCTCATTCTATTCCTCTATCTTCCTATCTTATCCAATTTTCCCGACCATCGGAGGGTCATTCCAATGAGTACCTTCTCGGGATAAACTTTGTGCACATCGAAGATTCCTTCATAGTCAGTGCAGGTCATCATTCGCATGGACCCATTTGTCAACTAAGCGTCATTACCATTCTCATATTTTCCCTATAAGTTCATATTATTATTGATCTATTCTTGAATCTCATTCGATAAAAGTATGTCAACTCCATGAACCTATTCTCTGCCCTCCATTTTTAACTCTCAAATGTATTCTACTGCTGAAGAAGAAGGATTAGTATCTACTACTACGACTCTATGCTAGACTCCGCTTCTGTTGTTGCTGATGGTAGGTTATAGACTTCCTTGTTCCTCATCACAATAACCTTCTTGTGAGAATTTGAATGCGAGAGATGGAACAAATGTAGAACTTGCATCGGGATGATATTCAGGGAAGAGCCGATCGAATTTGTAGCGTACTCCACACGAATTGCAAAGGGTTTTAGGCCCCATTGGTCCAACCCTCCATTGAGGTGTTTTTGTGTTCACATAATGTAAACATTTCCTCACAACTTGTGCTTGTGTTTATGTTGTCGCCGCGTTCTCATTTATATTATCCATGAGACTAGCACCATGTGGAGATGCTAGAAATTTTAGCTTCTTCTTCTTTTTATTTGGCATCTCTTCCATTGTCGTTGTCATCATCACTGTTGCCACCTTTGGTTTGGGTTTTCGTATAGGCTCATTGGACCTACAAAGTTGTCAAATTTTGAAGGGATTCCATAACAAAAACCAATAAATGGCTAAAGAGTCCCTTAGAATGAGGACGTCGAAGAGGTGAGACGAATCCTTGGACGCAGATTAAATGTAGCAAGGTATGAGCGTTTGCTCCTTGCCCGTTGTGAACCACGGGGCATAACTGTCTCGCCCCATATTCGGGCCTAATTTAAAAATTAGAAAATCTCAAATTTGATGACGTAACACGGCTACATCCTCTAAGTTATTACCCAAAGAATGCAAAGCCTCGAAATAATATCAATAAAAATACACCAAAAATTCCTCGGTTAAAAATACTATGATAAATCAAATCTCCCGAGCATGAGACGTTGCTTTGCTACTAGTGGTGCTACTACTTTCTAGCACTTGAACAGTACTGGAGGTCTAGAATTGGTAGTTATGAGATTTCTCCTTTAAATATAAACTTTCATCGCAGAGGGAGTTCCCATCACCCGAGAACGATTCCTCCATAAAAGCTGCATACCAATCAAGCTCTGTCATATCATGGTCCGGAAAAGAGATATCGATAGGTAATTCCGAAGCGATGTCGAAACTGGTCCTGAGGAAAATGTTGATGGTGGCTTTCCCCAAATGCTAGGAAAATCATTGTAGTTATCGAAACGAATAAAACCATTACAACAGTCATTGTCCGATGGAAATTCAACCAAATCATCCCTGTTTTCATTGTCTATCCCATCCGGGAAATTTGACCCCATAAAGTTCAAAATTAGAAGACTTCTTGAGTATATTTCCTATTAGCCACATATATAGGTTACTTCTCTTGTACAGGAAATACATATAATTAATCAATACAATAGCAATTATGCTTTTATGGTATTAGATTCTTACTCTTAAAAATTCTTTTTATTTCTCCCAATTCTATTAATTTCTTCATGTATGGTTCATGCTTTGGGTTCCTTGATATGGACAAATCTTAAATTTCTTGTCTTATTGATATTGCTTAAGGCTATTTAAAGTAGTGAATAGTTGATAATAATGTGCAAGACTAGTAGTTTTGTACCAATTAGACAAGAAATCTCATACCTCTTTGAGGTATCAAACTCAGTAAATTGAATATGAATGGATGGAATAGAGATGTTACAAAACCACTTGATTATTTGGTGAATTTTGCTATCACAATCCTCAAGGCTTTTAGCATATTCAAAGTCATTTTTATCAGTTTTACGAACTAGTTTGACAATATCACCAGTAATAATACTCCGGAGTAATCAAAAAAATTCCATGCGTGCAGACCAAAGAGTATAATTAGAGCCATCCAGAAAAAGACCGACAGGACGAGATATTTCAGATTTGTCCATATCAAGGAGCCTAGAGCAGGAACCATACATGGAGAAAATAACAAAATTGGGAGAAAGAAAAGGAATTTTTAAGAGCAAGGTTCCGATACCATGAAAGCGGAATTGTTATTGTATTGATTGATTGTATGTATTTTCTATACAAGAGAAGTAACCTATATATAAATAACAGTTTAGCCAAAATAGGAAACATAATCAAGGAGAATAAATCTAATTACAATAACTATGGCTGATTTATAGGCTAAATGTAATTTTCTTGATTGATATGTTAATAGGACAAAGGGATCATTCCCATCTAATTTTTATCAATTTTTAACCAACATTCAAGTTCTAAGTACGTGTAAATGACATTCTTATCATTTAGAATCCATTAACTAAATCATATCTTATGAAATTCTTATTTTTTCGATGCAAATAAATCAAAAGAAAAATACCAGAATGTGTAAGATAACAAAATATAAATAAATGAAATTAGAAGAAATGAAGGTTTCATACTTTCATTAATATATGAGTTATTTAACAAGATTATGAATGATAAAAATTTCTCGATAGGACTTATACATGCTTGAAAAGTAAATTTTAATGGCTAAAACTTGATAAAATTTGACCATAAAAAAAAAAGAAAAAAGAAAAATATCATTTTATCTCATTAAAAAAATAATAAGATTCAAAACCCAACAGCTAGGGGAGTTGGTAAGCGGACTCCTAAAGCTTCTCTTCAGAGCGGATGATCGAGGGTTCGAATCCCCCGAGGTGGTTAGCGCCACGTTAAAAAGCTCTGGGTCAAGCCCTCACCCTCGAGTAAGAGTTGGACTCTGCGAGCGCACCCCAAGCCGAATCCGGATTAATTAACTCCGTGTGGGTTCAGATACCGGATGCTTAAAAAAAAAAAATAATAAGATTCAAGATCCAATAATCTAATAAAAAAAAAAGTATGGACCCATTTGTCCAAACAAAAAAATAATAGAAAAACTAAAATGATCAATTTCCATTAAAAAAAAAAAAAAATAAAATTACTTTCTTGCTAAAGTTACAAAAGATGGATCTAATATGTAGAGAGTAAAAAATTTAGTGATAAAGTTTGGAGATAAAATTGGTAAACTATTTACCGAGTATTAAATTGGTAATCATCACTAAACTTGTATATAACTGAGATATATCATAAAATAATTTACTCGGTCATGTTTAATTTTTATTATATAGAAATTTAGACCAACATATCATTTCTTTTGAGCACGTGACTTCGTGAGTCCAAACAAAGAAAATTGAACTAACAAAATTATAATCTAAACAATAATGCAATTTTTTTAAATTATATAAATTAAGGACCAAATTATCATATTTAGAAAAATTGAAGTTTTTCTTTTACTTCTGGTAAATAAAGGTGCATTTATTAAATTTTTTTCCTCTCTTAAAACTCCTAAAATTTGTATTTCATCACTAATATTTATTAATTATTTTTATTTTAAAAAATAAAATTAAATGATATTTTGGTAGTTTCAACCGAAAAAAAATAGTAATGTTTGTATTTTTTAAAGAGGAAAAAGAAAATAAAGGGACTAAGGTGTTTTGGATTTGTTTTTTTTTTTTCTTTGTATATAAAAACTTTCGGATGAAAAAATATTTTAATTTTAACATTTTTTTTAAAAATGTAAAATATATTTTTTTAGTTAATAAAAAGTAACTTATTCGTCTCACTTATGATTTATAAATAATTCGAGATATAGTAGAAATGAAAATATCTCAATTTTTTTAAAAAAATAAGAATAATTTTTTAAATGTTGGGGTATGTTAGATTAAAAATTATCCAATTCATAAAAAATAAAATAAAATAAAATAAAATTTAAAATTCTCCACAGAAGTCAATGTCAACGTTCAACATGTTCAGAAGTCCATACTTATCCCTAATTATTGTTTCTAAACATAATGAAAATTATATTACTAAAAAAACAATTTTATAAATAAAACAATTCATCAGTTTAATCCACTCGCAGAGTTAGCGCGTGGGAACGCGCCCAACAAAAAAGAGTTGGCAGATAACTGGCGAGTCCAGTGAGAAGTTTTCCACTTCCTCTTTCCACGATGTCACAACATACACGCATATTCTTCTTCTTCTTCTTCTTCTTCTGTGTATATATTTATATATAGGTCTGCGCATAGCCGTTAAAGTTTCGGTTACTTCCCATTTGCATCCATGGCTTCTAACAAAAACCTTCTTAGAATCTGACAGGATTGTTGATCCCACCCAGATGTTAATAGTATCACTAGTAATTTGTGTGCTCAACTCATTCTTCCGGTCTTTCTCACCATGACTGATTTACGAAGCTCCACTTCCTCTTCGTCTGGCTACTCTGTTTCTGTCACTTCCGCGCCGCCGGTACTTAGTACTTAACTGATCAGAGTTTAATTTTGCTTGTGATCTGTGTATAAGCAGTAAATCTACTTGTATGTTTGATTTGGGTTTAAGTTCGTGATTTGTTACTTTCTACTTTTGTTGTTTTTAGCGTTCGGATTTGATGTCTAATGCTAGTCAAGGTACTAATATACACTTTAGATGGACAATTAAGCATATTATGCATAAATATTTTTGGTAATTGATTGGTGATGTGTGAATATGGGTGGTAAAAATTATAGTATGCAAATGTGGAACTAATTTTTTTCCCACCTTTCTGGGGATTGGCCAACTAAAAGTTAATCTGGAGAAGCAGGCGGCAGTAATTAGTGTTCTTGTATATACTGTGATCTGCCGGTGCCTAAGTTTTAATCTCTTTGGACTGGACATTTATCCATTCTATGCACTTGCCAGGATGAAGTTAATTATTTTGATCTACAGTTCCCCTCAAATCTTTTTGTATTTCTGAGTTAATCTAGGTGGGGAATCAAGAAAAATCCATAGTTCTGCACCAGCTATGAAATTCCTGTAAATAGTGTTATTGAACTGTCTCTGGTGCTTAATACAGTTGGGGTTAGGGATAAGGGAACATCTCTTATAAGGGAGTACAACAAGTGATTGATTTTCCAAATAAATGATTTATTTGATGAGTAATTTATTCCACTTCATTGCAGAATGTTGTGCAGAGTCGAAGAACAGAGAGCAATCGTTTACTATCTCCAGAAATTTCTCGACATTGGAGAGATTTGTTTTGGTTAGTAATATTTGTAGCACATTTGATTTTGGTTGGTGTTGTTCTCGTGGTTCTTGGAGTTAATAGATTTAAGAAAAAGGATAGACTCAATATTGATAAGTATACTATGGGATTTCTTGAGAACCAGTCTGGTTTGACTGAAGATTACTGGCCATTATATGCTTTGGCTGCTGGGATTGGTACAGTTCTTGGATGGCTTTGGTTGCTGTTTCTTGGTTCACGAGCAAATGGAATGATGAAGGTGTCTGTGCACATATTGACTACTTATCTTGCAGTCATCAGTGTCTTGTGTTTTTGGGGTAAGCAGCTTTTTTGGGGTGTTGCTTTTGCCATTGGTGCCGCATTGCAGTTTTTGTATGTCATCTCTGTAATTGACAGGTAACAATTTCAGGATTTTACATTAATGTTTATGGCTTAGAGTATGCTTTCTCTTAGAAGTATTATAAGTCTGCAGATTCTTCTCCTAAGCTATTCAATGTTACTGTCAATTGATGTTTTAGTTTTATTATTTTAAACTGTTTATTTATATACATGCTGTTTGTATTCTAATTATTTTAGATTCATCCAAACCAGATAAATTGAAGAAAAGGTCAATGATATAAAAGTTCATTAGAGTCCAGTTTACCATTCAATGGTATAAGATATTGAGCTTGCTTCTTGAACCTGTCTTATCTTTGTATTATGGGTTACTTGGAGCCTTCAATCCTTACAAGGTTATTTTATAGTTCAATATATGGGTACTATTACAGAAAATACAGCTTGTGAAATTATATATGTTTAGTTCTTTTTAAATACAATAATTGGATTCAACAACAATGCAATATAATTCTATCTAATTTACATTTGAATTTGTCTTAAACATTATCTTTCTTAGCATTTTAAGATGCCTTCAGCACATCAATATTTTACTGCCAAATGAATGAGTTTATGGGCAAAGGTCATTTCCTAATTAGTTATGCAGCAACTGGAGATGGCACCTGAACCAGTATTTGCATTCTCAAGTCAACTAATAACGCTATCCTTTAAAACTTCCAGTGTTCTGGCCATAATTGTCAGATGATCCAGAATTTATCAGCATAAGAAAAGATTCTATATCGACAAGCAGGAACAATTCAACCTCACCTATGAATGTATATGTCTTGGGTTTGAGTCGACTTCGAGGAAAAAGTCCCAACACTTCTAAAAAATAATAATAAATAATATTTGCTTGATAGAAAAGGAAATATTTTCTCTATTTCTATAACCACTCTCACTTCTTTAGCAAAGTTTGAGTAACTAGAAAAATTAATTAGAGCTGCTGAAACTGCAAACTAAACTAATAACAATACTTTTAATTCTTTCACATGTTACATGATGTTTTCTATTCTTCATAAAGTGATGGAAAACTTTACAAAATAATGCTTTCTATAAAATGCATTTTACATAGAAACATAGCTTCATCTTTTTGTTGCTGATTTGCACTTTCAACTATTATGCACAGTAGATACTTTTCACATACTTCTATTAGAAGGGCTTCTCACTGACTTTAAGTTTTTTAACAATATTTGTCTTCGTATAAGTACTTGTTTCTGAAATTTTGGTATATCTTAATCCTCCTTGTTCAATTTTTGGGTCAGGAGAGAAATGACAATCATCAGTTTTAAGTTCACCCACCGAAATTTTGTTTGTGAAGCTATTGATTATTCATTGTGCTTATTGCTAATCATCCTTATCTATACATATTTTAACTATGCCTGTGTTTCATATTGAGGATGCTTTTCTGGTTATCATGAATTTATGGTCTCTGTTTGTCACATGAAGTTTTCTTTTTCTAGAGTAACTTAAATATCCAAGTAGTCTCTTGATGGTACATAAAAAACTGTATTGTAAGTCATGTGATCATGATTAAATTACTTTTTCCATGTAGTATCCTGAGAGTGGTGTTGATCTTTAATTAATATATTTAACCTAAATCCTAGCTGATGATGCTCAATGAGCCACTCATGCGTTAATGAATCTCCATAATACTATATGTGCTTAAGATAATTTTTCATAACCTGTACATTTTAACTATGCGTTAGAACATTTTACAAATTTTGTTTCCTCTGCACATCCGTAGACTTCCATTTACCATGCTTGTGCTTGAAAGTGCTGTCAAGATGGTATGCAATCTCCCTGAAGTTTTGGGAGTTTCATGTGTGTTTATGTTAGTCATGCTTCTGTGGCTTGCACTTTGGTCCTTTGGAGTTGCTGGTCTTATAGCTTTAGCCACTGGTGACACAGGGCGTTGGTGGCTTCTTGTGGTGAGCTGGCAAGTTTTTGCTCTTTATTTTATATTTCATTTGAGATAGCATAAAAGAATATCCTTACTCTTCATCTATTGATACAAATGATTTTTTTGTCCATGCACAGATTTTATCTGTGAGTTTGTTCTGGACGGGTGCAGTACTCTGCAATATTGTTCATGTTGTAGTATCGGGAATGGTTTTTCTTGTTCTCATCCATGGTGGTCGACATTCAGAAAGGATGCCTCCCAAGCCACTGATAAATTCTATGAGGTATGCTGTCACAAAGTCTTTTGGCAGTATATGCTATGGTTCTCTATTTACAGCTGCTATTAGGACATTGCGATGGAAGGTGAGAAATCAGATTTTACATAGATATGAATAGTATTATGCGAGTTTGGGCATGAATCTACTGTTGTAGATGAAAGAAGTAATAATTGACAACCAGGTTGGGTTACATCTGACAGATTAGAGGATTCAGGTCAAAGATTGGGAACAATGAGTGTTTACTCTGCTGTGTAGATTTCTTGTTTCATCTGGTGGAAACTTTAGTTCGATTTTTCAACAAGTATGCCTATGTTCAGGTACATCATTTAATTAATACTCAAGTGATTTTGCCATTTATTTCTGTTTCATGTTTTGGTTGTAGTAGACTTATGACAATCATAAATATAATTAGATGATTCACCAATTAATTGCAGCTGGTACTGTACATGACTTTTGAAGGCCTGGCACAATGACGCATCTATTTCCTGTTAAGTTTGGTTGTAAATTTCATGCCTTTCACCAAATTTTTCTTTATAGATTTGCTTCATTATATTTTCCATAATAAAAATACAAAAGAAAATGGAATATAGGCTTTGATCGGAAGAAAATTGTACAATTTCGTTTTAATTAGTTCTATTTTTCCCCGTCATTTCTTTTGGGTTGGAGGAGTAGGAAGAAAATAGGGAAGAGTGCTCTGGGTGCTCTTGACTCTGAAATGCCATGATATTTTGCATGCTATCAAGACGAACATTCAGTATGGCAATTTGGGAATGAACCAAACCCTTTCTTTTCGGACTTTTCCTGCTTGTATCTCTTTACTGTTGGTAACAGAGTAAATTTATTGAACTGCTATCATGTTTCCTGGGCTTTGATAATAAAAAGTACTCAATATGAAGCCACTCTTTGATCACAATCTGACATTTTTATTCGACCATTCAAAGAGGTGCTCTGTGCATTAGATGTTATTTTCATCAATTTTGCATGGAGAATTTTGTTTATCCTTTTGGTGTGTAGATTGCAGTTTATGGTAAAAACTTTAATCACTCAGCTAGAGATGCCTGGGAGCTATTCCAATCCACTGGTGTAGAAGCTCTTGTTGCTTATGACTGCTCGGGAGCTGTTCTTTTGATGGGCACTACTTTGGGTGGACTAATTGTTGGAACTTGTTCGGGAATTTGGGCAAGGATTAAGTATCCGAACAGGATGATGATGGTGGGATCTACAGCCATGTTAATGGGAATGATCTTGGTAAGTTGATAAAAGCTTGTGATAAAAAAATAAACAACTTTGAATTCAGCAAAAGATGATATTTATTATTTTCATTTTTCCACTATCAAGAAGACTCTTTCCCTGTTTCTTTTCCATTCTACTCTGTTTAAAACCTTTTCTTTCCAAAACTGATTGGGCGCTTTTAGTTTCACCTCTAGCAGAGAGCAAACGTTATAACATTTACAGTAGGCATAATTTATGGGAGGTTTGGTTTAACTTTAGGAATTAAAATGTGACAACAAGGTGTTGCTCATTTGGTTTAGCATCCGAGTTGGAACCATAGAGAACTCATAGCAATAGCAACAATGTCACAAGTAAAAATATAAAATTTTAATGGGAATATATTTGTTCTTGACCATGAAATTCATTTCTTCCCTTCCCCGAGTACGAGTAAGACTATGTAGGTGTAACTCAAATTGAATTCGAATTAGTTGAAGCAATTCTAACCTAAATACTCTATAATTTGCTGTCTATTTGGTTCACCTTAGGGAAGGAATATCACCTTTGTCATTTTATCCTCTTTCCCGACCTCCCCTATTTAAAGTTAGGGGTATGAAAAGATGTGTTATATTGGTAGACTATTTATAGCATATCTTCTTTTACTGTTCATAGCACTTGTTGACTGTTTGATATCTGATATTTTCAGGTTGGATTAGCTATGGTGGTAGTGGAAAGTGCAGTCACTTCCATATACATTTGTTATGCTGAAGACCCACTGCTGATTCACAGATGGAATCCAGAATTCTTCAACCAAATGTCGGAAAAACTGCATCAACGTCTGCAACACAGAAGTTCTAGGGCAACAACAGAAGTAGTCCCTCGTAGGTTTGATAGTCAAACACAAGAAATGATATCATCCGCTTAAAATTTGCTCATTTGTTGTAACATATAAAATGAAACTGATTAATTGTGCATAAGAACTTGTGTGTGTGTTTGTTTATAAGATCCAGATACACCTATTTCTTTCCTCTCCCTGTGATTTGTCTTCTCGCTTATCCTTCCTTTCCTTTTAGTCAAAAGGATTTTAGAAACTATCATCGCATACTTTGATTCGAGCAAAATCTATTATATCTTTTTAATGGGAATAAAATTTGATAATGTGAATTAAAGGCTTCCATAATGTTACGAAATTGGATAATCTATTAAAATTTGTTGTGCAATTACAATTAACCTATTAAAACAGTGAACTTTCAACTTTTTCAATTAAAGTTATTAATAATAATTTCTACTCACTAGTATAGGGAGAGCTTCCTCAATAGGGTTTGACGTGACTGACTCTTGTTCTTGTTGATCCTATCAAAATATGATAAATTATTAAAAAATAAAAATTGTCTATGCACTCTCCATATTTAATTTCTATACTAATTGACCGACCATGACAGAATATTTTTTGAATATTTTTTTTTTTTTGGAACCGTGTCTGTATTTCAAAAGAAATTAGAAGAAGAATGTACATCAACGTACAACCACCCACCATAAAAGGGGGACAAAACAGACCCTATGTCCAAGTTGAGGGGAGTTCTACAACACGTAGGAAACTTCTCGTAACGAAGGCATTTGGGTCTTCCAAAAAGTGCAACTACCAAGGAGCAGTCTCGTAAAAGATGTAAGGACGTCTGGCAATCGTGCTTGCACCAAGAGCATTCGGAATTCGGAATAATTCTCCTCCGCCAAAGGAGGTCCACAATCGGTAAAACATCATGTAGAAGCATCCAATATTCAGGGAAGCACGAGTAGGACCCTTGAAATCCCATATTCTTGACCACAAATTATGCTGTGGAATCTCAGCATCCCCCAACACCCATCGCCTAGCTGAAGATACTGAGAATCTGTCGTTAGCATCCGCATCCGCATCCGCCTTCCGAGAAGGACTATCACTTTGTTCTGTATTTAACCGTGGCAACAATCCCAGTTGATCCAGTATGTTAGGAGGCAGTAATCCACCCAACAGATCCAGCCACCAACTTGCTGTCTATGTGTTCCAGTACTCATGTACCTTAAGGCCCTGTTGTGCCTCTGGAATCTCAGCAGTGTCCCAAGTTGTTAGCTGCATCCCATCCAACCAACTATCCCGCCAGAAAAGGTTGTCTTTCCATTGCCAATTTCCCAATTAAGACCTCTTATAAACCACCTAGCCACACATTTGATACTCCTCCAGAGGAGTGAACACCTTGGTATACTACTCCCCTGAATCAAAGCCATCCATCCCCCATATTTGTAGTTAAAAATTTGGGTGGAAGACCTTGAGGATCTACTACTACAACTGAGCTAGGCCAATTGGGTTGTTAACGTCAATATCAGAAATCAAATTTCAATTCTCAAAGGAAGGTTGCAGTTTCTCAAGAATTTCCTTAATTTTGTTGTGGCTAGGCCACAGTGCTGCGAGCATGAAAAATTTAAAAAACTATTGGCTCGTAGTGTAGCCATGGCTATTGAGGCAGCACATATATTTTACTCTTGTTTGCCAAACCAATCAAATGAAGAATGCACTTTTGAGATTGGCATACACTTTCTAATTTGTTGGAGAAGATTAAACCATCAAATTCGGAGCAAAGAGAGATGTATATCGGAGTCTTGGAAGCTATTAAGTCATCAGAATCTTCTTCCCATTCTTGTATGAGGGAAGAGCTTGTTCTAGGACCATTTCTTGATTCTCTCCATGAACTTTTATTAGAGATCTTGGAGTCCAATCCCAGATTGGAGATTTCTGCACTTGACCAACTAAAAAGTGCTAGAGATTGAGTTGAGATTCATTAGAGCACTTCTCATAGATCCCCCAAGGGAGGAGTACACATGACCCGAGAACTTGAATGATCTATTGAAATCTATTCAATCTCTTACCACTGAATTAGGTTCTCTTGTTTTCTCCCTTTACACTGATGAAATGACGGAAGATCTTACCACGTAGATAAATTTTGTAATGGTCGACTTACTGGAAAAGATGAAGTATATCAAGTTCAAGGGAAGAGAGATTTATCTCAATGCTCCAAAGCCATCTAGATCGAAAGTCCCCAAGACTGACGGACTAGGCTTTATTCAGTTCTTGCTGGAAAATCTGGAGGAATTGCTGAGCCATGGACCTACAATAGCCTTGTTGAAGCATCATATAAAAACAATTCAGCAAGAGTTTGAATTCTTGATTCCTCTTCTCAAGAATATGGAAAGGAGGATCAATCAGCATGAGAAATTCAAAAGTCTCTGGATCAGAGTAATAGATGTGGCCTACCATGTTGAGTATATTATTGACTCATTTGTGATGAAAGATGGTCCACCTTGGTATTATATGCTTTGTCTTGATGATGTAGTAGATGAGCTTCTACTTGTGAAGGAAGATGTTGTTGATATTAACAGCCATGTCCCTTGTGACACAGGAGTTCATAATAATGATGAAACAAATCATTCTAGTGGTGCACTATTTTCATTGGCAAATTCTCCCACAACTAGTACTAATGTGCAGTTTGTTGGTTTTGACAGTTTGTTGGTTTTGAAGATGAGGTGGAAAAGATAACCGATCTACTGATTAAAGGATGTAGAGAGCAGCTAGACATCATTTCAATTGTAGGCATGCCAGGTCTTGGTAAGACTACTTTGTCCAAAAAATTATATAATTCCACTTCAGTTGAAAACACTTCCATGTCCGCGCATGGTGCTGTATTTCACAGGTATATCAAAAGAAGGATTTATTGCTTTCCATTTTAGGTCATATCGTTGATCTTAAGGATAATCACTATAAAATGGAAGTGGAGGTCTTAGCTTTATATCTTAGGCAAAGGTTAATGGTTAAGAGGTATCTTGTTGTCATGGATGATATTTGGAATATTGAGGCACGGCATGATTTACAAGAATCATTCCCAAATACAAACCATGGGAGTAGAATAATTTTCACTACTTGAATACTTGATGTAGCTTTGAAAGCTAAATTGCATTCTGATCCTTATTTTCTTCGTCCACTTAATGATGAAGAATCTTGGATCTTATTGCAAGAGTCGTTATTTTCGAAAGATAGTTGTCCCCTGGAATTCAGTGACATTGGAAAGCAAATTGCCACCAGTTGTAAAGGATTACCTCTTTCAGTTGTGCTGATAGCTAGACTTCTTGGCACAGACATGACGCAGGGATTTTGGGAGGAAGTAGCAAAGACTTTTACGTCAAGGATTATTAGTGATGAGTGAACTCAGACTTTGGACATAATATATAGATCTGAGCTACCAGCACTTACCAAATCCTTTGAAACCATGCTTTCTTTATCTGGGAGCCTTCCTTGAGGACCAAGAGATTCCTGTCTGGACGTTGATACAGTTATGGTCTGCAGAAGGCTTTGTGAGAAGAGTTGAAGGGAAAAGAATAGAGGAAACTGCAAGCAATTTCTTGCAAGATTTAATCAATAGATGTTTGCTAACAATTTCCATACATGGTGCTGATGGTGGGATCAAGGCATGTCGTATCCATGATCTACTAGGTCATTTCTGCAAGACAAAAGCCAAAGAGGAGAATTTTTGTCAACTAATTGATGGGTATGATGACCTTTTCTCCTCTGATATTTTAGATTATGATGTTAGCTCTGATTTTTATTGTTCTTCAACTCCAACCTATGAACAACATCGATTGTTCATTTATACTAAAAGAAATCAATTTGTCATGTCGAGGCCATCTGGTTCACATGTTCGATCTCTAATTCTATTTGCTTCAAAGGATGGTCTCCCACATTGTCCCTATGATGTCTCTTTCATATGCAACAACTTAATTTAAACTTGTGAAAGTGTTAAATTTGAAGTGTCTAAAGTTACAGAAATTTCCTAGTGGACTAGAATTGCTAGTTCAGTTGTGGTACTTAGCTCTCTGGGTTGGGGCAACATTTGTTCCATCATCAATAGCATACCTTTGGAACCTTGAGACTCTTAATTTGAAAGTAGACAATGTGATATTTATGCCAGAATCTATTTGGAATATGAGGAAATTGAGGCATCTGCATGTTAGCAAATGTGCTTCTTTCAACGTGGACGACATTAGGGAATTAGGAACTAAAGAGACAGAAACTTGTGCTTTGATCAACTCCTCCCAGGTCCAATTAAAAAGTTTGGAGAATCTGCAAACGATTTCTACGGTGTGTTTTACAAAAGGGGGAGAAGAGGAGACATTAAAAAAGATTCCTAATATCCGAAAGTTGTCTTGTATGATTTTAGATCCCAAGGACGAGTCATGTTCATGTAACTTGTGTTGTGATTGTTGTCATTTCCCAACATTGGAGTTGCTAAATGAACTTGAGTCACTTAATGTGGTTTTTGCATGTTTGAGGTTGTCTCCCCCAAGGGAGATTACCTTTCCAACCGGGCTAAAGAATTGACCTTCTCTGGTTTTAATCTAGACTGGTCAGAAATTTCAATCTTAGGAAGACTGGAAAACCTTGAGGGTTTGAGATTAAGGGATATTGCCTTTGAAGGACCGTTGTGGGATATGAAAGTTGGAGAATTTCCAAAACTGAAGTACTTGGAACTATATGCAATGGACCTTGAAGAATGGAATGCATCTTGTGATAATTTTTCTTGCCTACAGAAAGTACGATTGCTATCATGTGATGATCTTAAAACAATCCCTTCTTGTTTTGGGGAATTGGATACACTTGAGATGATTGAGGTGAAATGGTGTCCTGAGATTGAAGTGGAATCAATCAAGGAAATAGAAGCAGAGCAAGTGGAAAATGGAAATTGCTATTTCAAGGCCTACATCCAAACTGATGAAGATGAAGATGAAGAATACAAGTTTGGAGATTCCGATGTTGAACATGATGGTCCTGTCTCGATGTTTTTTTGAGATCCCATCATTTCCTAACCTTCAGATTCATGCAGGCAAAGAGTTGGTCATCTTGTAATGGGATTTTGTTCACTGTAAGGTAGTTTACTTTCAATGTTTTATGATCATTTAGGACTGAGTTTTTTGATGTTTGCTCACACCTTTGTTTCCAGGATCCGTAGTGCATGCAACTTTTCTTTCCATAAAAGTTTCTTGATGCCACCTTATATTTACCCTTTGGAAAGAAAAAAAAAAAAAAAAAACTCACTATATATTAGATTGATTTGTCATCTGTAAAACACTTTCATAATAAAATTGGTTAATTTTGATAATCTTTTTACTTATTTATATTTTCTAACATGATCTTTTTATTAAATTTATGAAAATTTTGAGCTATTTTAATAGCAAAATAAACACATATGCAAATATGTAAATTACAAAAAAATTCTTTATAACTATAAATAGTTAAAATTTAGCTTTTAAAATTTTATAATTTAAAACTGAACCCCCCCCCAAAAACAAAATTATTATGAATAATATTGACAAATTATGTTTCCATTATTTAAAATTTAGGAATTAACTGTATTATTTTGAATTGGACTTTTTTTTTTTTTTTTTGTTTGTTGGTAAGTGGAATTGGACCTATTCATCTTGCTACTCTAATCAAGAAAGGAACTTATATATCTGTACTTCAAAATAAATAAATAAACAAATATTCGGAATCTATAAATCTATTTATAAAGTGTCAATCTATTGAAGATTTTTGTGTCTTTATAATTTCTTAATTTCTAAGGCATTAAGACCATTAAAGTTATTATTATCATGATTAGTTGTATGTTCATGAATAGAAAGATGTTCATAAAAGAATTTTAAGAAATAATAAATTTACTTTCATTTTTTATTATGTTTTTGTTTCTTGTTAGTGCATAATTTTATAATACGTTATTCGTATGAATTTCTACCGTTTATTAATCTTACTAAAAATAAATAACTAGATTATTTTTTTAATAGAAATTTTTTTTACTAGACTTTAATTTGTGACTTTTGAAGACATCTGATAAAATTATTTGTCAAGAACATTAGATGATTTGACTAGATACATCTATCCTTGATGAATATGCAAAATTAACTTCTTCTTTTTTTGTTACCATCTTCGTAAAAATTTAAAGATGAAATATCATAATATTGTGGAAGAGACATTCTTTTTTTTTTTTTTTTTTTGATAAATAAGAGACATTCATTTTATAAGGAAATCATAAAAGAAAGATTTGACCATCGGAACTCATTCTCTACATAACACAATATGATTGGACAAGTGTCGTGTAGAGTTTAAGGCGAGTTAGATACCTCATATCTCCGTATATCTAGATATTCAAATATTACAAAGTTCATTAACCGTTTAGAAGTCTATTTTGACTTAATTATCATAAAGTATTATAAATACAAGATTAGATGACAAGAACGGTAAATGGAATTCTTCTCCAAAAACCCTAATCTCTTCAGCTTTTCCTCTCGTTTTTGGTTTCCGACTTAAGCATCGGAGGAGCTTTAAAGAGAGCAATCTCCGTTTTAGCTTTGTTTTTTACAGGAACGAAGATTCGGAGGATCGAGATTAAGGTAGTTGGAGATTGGAAGTCACATTAGTCACTTAGTGGGAGTCACCTCTATAATCCCAAAAGTCTTTCGTTTAATTTTGGGCTCAAGTTAATTATATTCGATTGGACCCTAGCAAGAACGGTGCTTTAAGGGGGGTGAATGTGATCTCCCATTTCACATTGAAAGTTAAAGTGAATGTGTAATGATATATAGAAATGGACCTAGATACTCATAATCTACTCAAGTATCCATTTTGGTATAATGAGGATAATACCAAATAATTGATTGTGGGTGCTATTAGGCTCATAATCACGGCACAAGTTTGTAGGCCCGAATCGTGACAATTGGTATTATAGCGGGTAGCTCACCCAAACTATGGGAGCTAAGTGCTATACTATAACGGTCGGAACCACCTCTAGAATTTTGGACGTGCAATACTTGATTTTGGGCTCAAATCAATTATATTCGGTTGGACCTTAGAAGGGATCCTAGCCCTTAAGGGACTGAATGTGATATCTCGTCTCACTTTGAAAGTTGAAGTGAATGTGTAATGATATAAAGACCCAAGATCTTAAGGGGTGAATGTGATATTCCTTCCTAATTTAAAAGTTAAAGTGAATATGTAATAGTATATAAGAATGGTTCAAAGTACTCATAGTCAGCTCAATTTATTCTTTTATTACAATAAAGACAGTGTCAAATAATTAACTATGGGTGTTATCAAGCATGTAAGCGGGCTCATGTGATCAGAATAATTTTCTTGATGTTTGTCTACAAATTTGATGAAGACTAAGTGAGTTCCAAGTGATCAGAATAATTTTCTTGATGTTTGTCTACAAATTTGATGAAGACTAAGTGAGTTCCAATTCATGTCTAAAATGGATTGTAGTAACCAAAGTCTCTTTGTAAAACTATTGCAAATAATTAGACAGAGATTCCCCTTAATTATATCGTATTTGGAGCAATTGCAAATGAGGTTGCTTCTGAAAGCAGAAGCCATTGAAATTCTATAGAAATAAATTAACAAATTGTGTGAAATTGGAAATAAAATTAGTTGATAGATTGGCAAACCAAAGTTGGACCTAACTCATTAAAGTCATGAGAAAACAATAACATAAGAGCAAATTGTTGGCACCATATGCATAATCATCGTAGTATTATAATCCGTAAGGTGTAACTCAAGATCAGAAAAGCTATTGTACTTTTCAAATATGAGCATGCAAAACTTCTTGAGAAGGGCGGGATCTTAATACGCAGGTATGAGGGAGTTGGAATCTTGGATTTTCCATTTGGGTTGTTTCTCAGTCTGGAATTTCGAAAAGATACCCAATAACTGATCATATATTTCTTGGATAAAACCATTTATTGGGGCTCCGAGTGTGAGGCTTGTGACATTATTGACTTGGGTTCAAAACTACTAAAATTAGTGTGATAGCAGCAATTGGACTTTCTAGTGTAAGCCCTTCAGATGATTTCCCCAGAGGTTGAGTTGCCAAAACTAGCTCAACAGGTGTGTGGGGTAAAAGAAATGTTGGAGAATGATTTAATTGTCATGAGGAGGATTATGTTGGACTATCAAACCCGAGGGTTCATAGAAAGTGGATTTGGTTGGGCCATTGGGACCATGGTTCGCAATATCGGCCCGTTCCGATACGAATCGGCCGATTCATATCCGGAACGGGCTCCGTTACAAAAACGACACCAATTTTCATTTCGTTACAATATCGTTTCGATTCGGCCGATATTTTCCCGATATCGGCCGAAACGACCGATAATTGCCGATATTCACCGATATTCACCGATATCATGAACAGTGTATATATAAAAACAAAATTGATGAAAAATTGGTTAATAATTGGTGAAAAAAACAGTAAATTTTAACAATAAATACACCCTCATTTCATACCATTCAATTGCCATTACATTCTCACAATCTTACCCGGGAAGAGAGAAATCGAAGCAAGAGCAGATCAGCAGAAAATAGGCTGAGGAGAAGAAAGAAACGAAAAAAAATAGAGAGAGGAACAGAGGAGCCGACTGCCGAAGAGAGGAAGAAAATCGGAAGCCCGAGGAGGAAAAAAAAAAAAAAAATTAACAGAGAGGAAAAAAGAACAGAGCAGCCGGAGGAGAAGGAGAAGAAGAAGAAAAATTAAAAAGAAAGAGAGAGAGAAGGAAGGTATACATATATTATATATTATATATATATATATATATATATATATTATATATACATACATTATATATACATATATTATATATACATATATTATATATACATACATTATATATATATATTATATATATACATTAATATATTATATTATTATTATATGTGTCGTGTCACCAATATTGTCGGCCATTATATATTTAAAATCTTTTTTTTTCTTAAGTTTTTTAAAAGTAACATATTAATTATTATTATATATATTATATATATTATATATATATATATATATATTATTTATAAATATTTATATTAATAATATATATTACACTTGTGTTAGATATTTATATTCAGTTTAATGGAATGTTGAGCCTCCAAATTTGAATTTGTATTATATTTGTTTTGTTTACCTTGTTTTTCATATTTATCGGTGTTTACATATATACGGATATATTACATATTATATTATTATATTATTATATTATATATGTGTTATATTTATATATTTATATTAATTATATATATATGGTATATAATATATATTTTATATATATATTAATTAATTAATTATATATATATATATTAATTAACAAAAAAATTGAACTTTCGAGATAAATTATCGGCCCAAATCTAACTGAAAAGAACAATTGCTCAAGCACCAAGAACCGATATTTCATATACTCCTCTGTTTTTATGCAATTCGCACGTTTTCTCCGATCAACAAACTTCTCATTGAAGCCATAAATCGCGTGAAAACTTCGAAAAACATTACATAAATATATATATATATATTTAAATATATATATTATAATATATATATATATTATTTATAAATATTTATATTAATAATATATATTACACATTGTGTTAGATATTTATATTCAGTTTAATGGAAGGCTGAGCCTCCAAATTTGAATTTGTATTGTATTTGTTTTGTTTACCTTGTTTTTCATATTTATCGGTGTTTACATATATACGGATATATTACATATTATATTATTATATTATTATATTATATATGTGTTATATTTATAAATTATATTACATGTTATTATATTTGTGTTATATAGTTATATTATATATTATATTACATACATAATTATATATTACATGTTTAATAATATATATTATATATGTGGTATATTTATAACCCTTATTTATTGAGTATTTTATTTTTAATTTATTGTATATTATCTTACATAATTTAATTTACATTATTTTTTCCATATATAATTTAGAAAATGTCAAGCGGAAAAGATATAGGTTGGGAACATGCTACTCCTATTGGTGGCGATAGGAAAGTTTCACAATGTAATTATTGTGGTAAAATAATACATGGGGGTATTACAAGATTGAAGCAACATCTTGGTCATATAACTGGACAAGTGGGAGCTTGTCCAACGGTTCCAAGAGAAATACGAGAAACCATGTAAAAAATTTTGATCAAAGGAAAAAGTGAACGTATTGCTACAAAGGGAAAAAAGCAGCTTTGTTGAATTCCATTTCCGAAGAAAATATGGGCATCAACATTGACAACGAGGATGAAGAGTATTTTCATAAATTTAGTCAAGAAGAAATGTTAGCTTTTGAAGGAAGACAATTTAAAGAAGCTAGGAAGCAAAGTCTACATACAAAATACTTGGAAGAACAAGGTAATTTCTTTATAAACCTCGTTAAAATTTTAGTAAAATGTATTAGTATATGCATAATAATTTACTCTTTTCATAACAGGAATACTTAGTGGAGGTTCACCGAAAGGTTCCACATCAAGACAAAAAAGAGGTCTTACCCGTTCCTTCACTACGAAGGAAAATTCTAAGATTTCAAGTCATGGACTTGATCGTCATTTTTTCCTAGCAAACAAAAATCAGTCAAGCAAATGTTCTTACCCGAAACTGCAAAAAGGGTGGGTAAGGCAATTTCAAAATTTTTTATGTTTAATGTTATACCCTTTAATGTTGCCGATAGTGGACCTTATTATCAATCGATGATTGATGAGATCGCAAGAGCTGGACCAGGAGTTAAGGGTCCATCAGGTCGTCAAATCGGAGGAACATATTTGAATGATGAGGTCGATGAGTTGGATAATTATATTGATAATTTGAAGCTAAGATGGCCTATTCAAGGATGCACAATTATGTGTGATGGATGGAGCACACGTACAAAACATCCCATAATTAATTTTATGATTTATTGTGATAGAAATATGATTTTTCACAATTCTATTGATTGCACTAATCAGAAGAAGACAGCCAAATTTGTCTTCCAATTAATGGACAAAGTTGTTGAAGAAGTTGGTGAAGAAAATGTTGTCCAAATTGTTCTTGACAATGAGTCTTCTATGAAGGTCTGGAGCATTATTGACGCAAAAGGAAAAAAATTATTCTCGGTCACCATGTGCTGCTCATTGCATTGATCTAATGTTAGAAGATATAAGTCAAATGAGCAGTATCAAAGAAACTATCAACAAAGCAAAACAAATCACTAGCTTTATTTACAATAGTGATAAAGTGGTGAATTTGATGAAACAATATACAAATGATAGAGAATTATTGAGGTCGGGGATTACTAGGTTTGCTACAGTATTTATTGCATTGGAGAGTCTTGTTCGACATTCTACAGAATTAAAAAGGATGTGTACGAGTCATGAATGGAATGAATTCAATAACACATTGAGAAGAAGGGATGATTCAACTGAAGTGTCCAAAAGAATCTTGTCGGAACATTTTTGGAGGAAATGCAAAGAAGTCATTGACATTATGGAACCTCTTGTTCGGGTTCTAAAAGTTGTCGATCAAGACAATAAACCAACTTTGTCCATAATTTATGAAGCAATGGATAGAGCTAAAATGGCAATCAAAGAAAATGTGAAAAATTATAAAAAATATTGGGATGTCATTGATACCGGATGGTATAACCAACTACACACGGACTTACATGCGCAGGTAAATTTCATATTGTTGTTATATACTTTATTTTTATAGTTAATTAATATTGGTTTTCATTTTATTGATAATATTTTTTTGAATCCTATCCTCCAATATTCAAACACTTGTTCATATGATTCGGAGGAAGTTCGTAGGGGTCTGAAGAATGTAATCAAAAGACTTCAACCGGATTTAGACTCACAAGTACATGCTATTAATGAGGTAAAACACATAATTTATTTTTATTAAGGTGCCTTGATATTTTTGTATACTTTAACCATATATATTATATTAAAATATACATTCATCAATAAATTTATTTTCTTAGATTAAGTTATTTGTTGAAAGAAGAGGTGAATTCGGAACTCCATTGGCACAAAAAGCAATATCTCAATCACTTCCGGGTATGAATATATTTATTTATATTTAACTTCTTATTTTCAAATTGTTCTTACTTTTGACTTATTATTATTATTTTTATATGTTAGCTGATTGGTGGGATCATTATGGTGAAGATGCTTCAAACCTTCGGAAAATGGCCATTAAAGTTTTAAGCCAAACTTGTTCATCCTCCGGTTGCGAAAGAAATTGGAGTACATGGTCTTTAATTCACACAAAAATTCGCAATCGGTTGGCTGTTGCTAAATTGCATAAGTTGGTATATGTTCATTATAATTTGCGATTAAGAATGAAAAACTTAATGCCTCGTAACCATGATGATTCTTACTATAATCCAATTGATTTGAATCACATATTTCATGAAGATGACATTCTAGAAGAATGGGTTAGAGAAAATGAACCACCAACTTTGGATGAAAATGACTTATCTTGGCTAGATAAAAGCACTCATCGTAATGAACAAGATGCGAGATGAAGATGAAGATGAAGATATTAGTAATATTCCTCTATCTCAATTTATAAATCCAAAGAAATCCATTGGAGAGACATCCAAACAGAAGGGAAGAGATGGGGAGAAAAATGTAAATAAATTGAAAGACAAGTTTTTATCATTTTCAAGGGGTAAGAATGACAAAGGCAAGAAAATAAGTGGTAATTGCGAAAGTAGTAGCCCCGAAGAAGATGAAGAAAGCAATCAGAGTAATAACAGTAGTAGTGGACATGATGGTAGTGGTAATGTTACAAATAATCAACCTATTGCTTTGGTATGACATGGGCCCAAGGAAATGAAAACTATTATGCTACTCAAGATACTCATCATGGCTACCGTCAAGGAATTGAAACCGGCGTCAATTTTTGGATAGTTTGCAAGATTCTACGGTGCCAATCAAGATTCTTATCAAGGGTCTAGGAGGCATAATGAAGTTTCTCAACAATTGCAAGATTTACAATTGGATCCCAGATTTGGATCTTACTACTCAAATGAAAATGTTGGATCAATTGGACATTACCATAATTATGATCAAAATTATGGATATGGACTATTTGACTCACAATCCTATGGTGAGAGTACTAGTAGTACTAATGACTCTTATGGACAATCACTAGGAAGACATAGTGTTTCATCTTGTAATCCTAGTGATGATGTTCATTATCGAGGTTTTGGGTACAACACGCAAAGGGAAGAATCATTTTATGCCAACAATCGGATATCGATTCGGAAGATGATTTTGAGCCTCCTCGTCATTCGACTTGGTACTAAAAGATATGTATGTCATATTTTTATTTTTATTTCTTTCAATTATGTTTATATACATCTAGTTTAAATTTTTTTAAAATTTTTTTCTTTTAAAAATATACATTTATGTACTTTTTTAATATTACAGGTTGATTATTTATGATAATTAGAAATATGGATAAATTTAAAAAGTTTATGTTGCATGTTATTATATATGTTATTACATGTAAATATTGATATATTGTATTAATACTTTAAAAATATTATATAAAAATTATTGTAATTTTAATATTTTTTTAATATTTATTATAATATTATAATAATAAATTATATATATTTTTTATCGTCCGATATATTCCGTATCGTCCGATATTTGACCGATATTCCGAGACCGATATGGAACGGTGCCCTCCGATACCGCGACCGATACCGCGACGGCGAACCATGATTGGGACCAGAAGATGCGTAAAATGAGGATTCACCTAAAAAGTTGGTATATGGTGTGTGGAAGGAAGATTTTGTAGTGGAACTCAGCCTAGCAAGTTTATAGGAGGTGGAATTAACTGATAGCTTCTTGTTTTGGGATAGTGGGGGAACATCAATTGAAGAACTTTCTCTCTCATGATATTTGGAAGTAGTCTCACCATCCGATTCCTTTCTCCAGTAGTGGTTATTCGGGTCTAGTGTGAAAATGCCTAGGAATGAGGCAGCAAACCAAGTGATTGTGCTAAAGGGCCTTCCCTTGCTCTTCAATTCAGGGAGAAGGATGCAAGCAGAAACAAAGACGACCAAGACTTGAGGTTGCTTTGGAACAGCTGAATTAGAGTGGTTACGATTTGGATAGAGTCGTGTAAAATATAAAGCGACTTAGAAGAGGCCCCAATTTTTTTTTTTTTTTTTTATATATATTTCAAGCTCCAAATTTTTTTAAAATAAAATATTAATGGTTAATGAAAAAATATTCATTTTTAAATTAAAAAAAAATTTATTTATAATTTATTATTAATCAATTTATTTTTTTTAATTATTATCTAAGGTTATCATTACTATTTATTAAAAATAGATTTATTTAAAGAATATTATATTTCTTAAAAAGTCAAATTGACAAATTTCATCCCTTAAGTTATATAATTTTTGTGATTTCATCATCTTTAAAATTTTTATATAATTTCATCATTTATCTTTATAACTTTAGTAAATTTCATCCTTCTGCTAATTTTATTGACGATCAACGGTTAGTCAACTTTTTATTATTATTATTTTTTTTATTATAAATAATTATATTGAAATGATAAATATGTACACTTCTTCTTTCCTTCCTCCTCCTCCTTTGCCAGATCATGAAGCCGCAGATTCCTTCTTCTTCCCTTTCCTCTTTTTCCGTAGTTTATCTATTTTTCCTTAATCTCTCTCTACCTGTCCTATAAATTTGGGGCTTTATCTTTATTTATGGTAAGATTATCATTGGGATTTGTTGGTTGTATTTAAATTTTGAAGTCAACTAATTAATGTGGATTCTGAAATTTGTTTTGGTGTTCAATTTTTGTTTAATCGGATTGCAATTTTGGGAGAATCTAAAGAAATTGGATTTTGAAGCTCTTCTTCTAGTGCATAATCTTAATCTGGTCGGCTATGAAATATTATGAGGAGCTAAGTCAATCGAAATTGTGTTAATTCCCAATTTGGTTTGACAGAAATCGGATAAAATTCATCTCAGACACTTGAAATTAAAGATTAACTTTGTTAATTTATTCTTCTTGTAATGATTAATCAAACCATGTGAACTGAGTTTTTGTTTAAAATGATAAACCAAAAACTCTCATCTTTCCTATCTTTAATATTTTGACGAAATTCTGTTTATAATATCTTTAATATTTTGTTTAAAAAAAAAAAATATATATTTTGACGAAATTCTGGGGTTAAGTGGGCTAGAGTTTTGTCATTTTTACCCTTTTAATATAATTGTTTTTATAAAATAAAATAAAATAAAAAGAGTTTGACTAACGGTTGACTGTTAATAAATTGACAAAAGGATGAAAATTGCAAAAATTATTAATATAAGAGATGAAATTATATAAAAATTTTAAAAATGATGAAATCACAAAAATTATATAATTTAAATAAGAAAATTGTCAATTTTCCTTCTTAAAAACATTAAAAATCTTTCTCACTCCTTATTAGTATCATTTTTTTAAAAAAAAAAATAAAATTATTGAATAACAAATATTTTATTTAAATATTGGCATATATTCATCTCAAATTTTGAATAAGAGAACAAAATATATTATCTCAAAATAGAAGTCTTATCTTAAAATTTAAACAGATTTTATCTTTTTTATTTTTATAGAATATAATTTTTTTTTTATTGATTGATACGGGTTTGTCTTCCTGTCGTTTTATATTTTATAGCTTCTATTTTTTTTCCTGTTTTTCTAAGAATGTCACTTGAATAAAATTTTTATTATTTAGTTTTTATTTATAATTTGTTTTAAAAAATATCAAATAGAAAATGTTGTGAAAAATTAAAAAAGAAAAAAGAATTGAGAAACTCATAGAATCACAACGTAGTGCACTTGATAAATTTGTTGTTTGTAATAAGGCAAATTGGCCAAATTCATCCCTTACATTATAAATTTTTTGCGATTTCATCCTTTTTTTTTTTTTGGAAAATTTCATCCCTTATCTTATAAATTTTGGCCAATTTCATCCTTTCCCGTTATTTTTTTCGGTCAACCGTTAGTCAACTGTTATTTTAAAAAAAAATTATTTTCTCGGGGGTAAAAATGTCATTTTACTATTTTATGTTTTTTTAAAAAAAAAAAACCCAAAACCTTAAAAATTTTAATTTTTCTTTTAGTTTGACATGACAAAAAAAAGTCAAATTGGCCAAAAAGGTCCCTTACATTATAAATATTTTGCGATTTCATCCCTTTTCTTTGTTTTTGGAAAATTTCATCCCTTATCTTATAAATTTTGGTCAATTTCATCCTTTTACATTATTTTTTTTGTCAACTATTAGTCAACTTGTATATTTAAAAAAAAAATATTTTCTCAAGGGTAAAAATGTCATTTTATTGTTTTAAAAAAAAAAAACAAAACCTTAAAATTTTTAATTTTTCTTTTAGTTTGACAAACATGTCAAACCAAATATTAATAAATAAATATATATAAATTTAACTATTTACTTTTCAAATTAATATCAAACTTGCAAACAAATATTACGATTGTAAAATATTTTTAATAAATGGAGTTATAATTTTTTATAATTTTAAGATCTTTTGAGGAGAATTTAAAGAAAAAATATATGTAAATGACAAATTTAATTCTCAATGGTGTCCATTTTTATTTAACAAGCCAAATTAATAAGTGAATAAGTGAAAAAGTGATTCAAATAACTAATATAATAGCATTTAAAATCTTTGAAAATCGATATAAATAAAAATATATAAAAGATTTTTTGACCAAAATATATGATATTAAGTATATTTTTAAAATTGATAATTTTCTTTGTCATGTCAAACTAAAAGAAAAATTAAAAATTTTAAGGTTTTGGTTTTTTTTTAAAAAAACAATAAAATGATATTTTTACCCCCGAGAAAATAATTTTTTTTAACTATACAAGTTGACTAATAGTTGACCAAAAAAATTAACAGAAAGGATTAAATTGGCCAAAATTTATAAGATAAGGGATGAAATTTTCCAAAAACAAAGAAAATGGATGAAATCGCAAAATATTTATAATGTAAGGGACCTTTTTGGCCAATTTGACTTTTTTTTGTCATGTCAAACTAAAAGAAAAATTAAAATTTTTAAGGTTTTGGGGTTTTTTTTTTTAAAAAAAAAATAATAGTAAAATGACATTTTTACCCCTGAGAAAATAATTTTTTTTTAAAATAACAGTTGACTAACGGTTGACCGAAAAAAAATTAACAGAAAGGATGAAATTGGCCAAAATTTATAAGATAAGGGATGAAATTTTTCAAAAAAAAAAAGAAAGGGATGAAATCGCAAAAAAATTGTAATGTGAGGGATGAATTTGGCCATTTTGCCTTTGTAATAAAAAAGATGACTAAACTAGTACAAATAATGAATAAGTAGTAGAACAAGAATTAAAAATTATATTGACTTATTAGAATAATAATAATAGAGAAAGAGAATAAAATTTTCAAAATGTTCACGATTAAAAATATTGAAAAAAGTTTTAACAAAAGAAATTAAAGCTAAATTGTGTTAAAGTATTAGATTGTTTTCCAAATATATATATTTTATACTAAATATTATTAACAATACATGTAACTGTTGTTAGTACTGAAATAAGTTTTTCTAAATTAAAATTAATCAAATTTTATTTAAGATGAATGAACTATTACACAATATAGATTAAATATATTAACTATTTTATCTATTAAAATAAAATGTCAAAATATATTAATCATATATTAATATATATATATATATATATATATAAAATAAATAATTTTTCAATTAAAAAAGTTAAAAAAATAAATAACTAAACGCTGTTAATAATATTTTGCATTACCCTAAAACCTTCTACACGGGCCTACACTGGGGAATTCATGATTTTGTGATTGAAGAAATCCACAATGGACACCAATATAATATAGTCTAATCGGTCTCGATTATGGATAGAGTTTTAGAATTATATGATTATTTTTAAATCGGGTAAGATTAATTTAATTAAATTAATGAGTAATTTAGGGTGTTCACGAATCATTTCTCTAAGAAACCTAATTGAAATCATTTCTCTAAGAAACCTAATTGAAATTAATTAATACGAGAATAGAAGATAATAAAAGAGAGATTTTTAGATATGAAAATGGTATAAAATAATTAATTAATAAAAAAAACACAAGTGTTTTGCCACTTTTCCAGAGATTAAACTATTATTAAACTGTACCAACTTTTTGGATTAGCTCAATTGAAGTCATTGTTAATAATTTTTAATTGACCCACCATCACAGAATATTTATATTAAAAGAAAATCCCATCACTTTCATATCGTCAACTTGCTCAAATTTTTATATTTTGTGCATCTTTCATCTCTCATCTCTCATCATTATGGTGGTGCTTAATTTAATCGGGTTTATTCTCAAAATGGTGTAAATTTTGAAATTATTTTCAAAATGTGATTATTTTTTGAGCAACTTTTCAGAATGGGATACCTCTACTTTAGCAAAATAGAGCTCAATTTTTTTTAAAAAAATATTCAGCCTCTACTTTATCAAAGTAAAAGCTTATTCTTTTTTTAAAAAATATTCAGCTTCTACTTTGGCAAAGTAGAAACTGAATATTTTTTAATAAAATATTTAAACATAATTTCATTTTTTTTAAAGTTATTTATAAATTTTAATTTTATCATTTTCTAATAATATTAATTTATAAATATTTTTTAATATAATTTTTATAATATATATTATATTTATTATTAATTATTATCATTATACTTATATTATATTTAATAAAGTGATGTAAAAATTAATTGAAATTATAATATATTATAATATTAAAATAATATTTTATGTAATTATGTGAAGAAATTTTTTTTATTTATGTTTATATATTCAATTAATTTTAATTTAAGATTTATTTTTATATTCTTGAATTAAGTAATTTAATAAGTTTATATTATATATTGACATAAAAAATATTTTATTCAAATTAAAAATCTTTTATATATTTGATGATTTTTTTTTTTAAAAAAAAAAAAAAAGTCTAATATGACATAAAATAACAAGTCGTTAATAATTTTTTAAAAAACTCGTTTCACACTTGAATAACAAAAGATTCTTATATTTTTACTTTTTTAACTCTTTCAACTAATTATTATTATTTATTTAAAAACTTGTATTTATGTTCTTTAAGTAAATAATTTAATAAATTTATATTATATATTTACATAAAAAAATATTTTATTCAAATAAAAAAATATTAAAATTATTTTCATATATATATATATAATATAATAACCACTAATTGAAAAAAAAAAATATATAAAAATATAAAGCAACGACCAGTCAAACTAAAACCCGTGAACCCATCTTCTTTTTTTTTTTTTAATTGACTCGTGAACGACGTTCATCAATTGCTCGTATTAGTGGAGCTAGTCCATCATCTACTATAGCTCACCACGATCCGAGCATTATCAAGCACCCACCTAGTCATTCCGAGCATCTTGTGTCTAATACAATGCAATCTTCATCGGCCACATCATCAACACAATTTGGTGTATTTGGGCAAGAGTATAAACCATCATCGATGCCATCGGGACCGCGTTTTACACGATCTTCTTCTATCCCTATTAGTATGTCACTCTCATCGGATTTTACGCAGTTTGCAAGTCCTACTTTATATGAAAATACTTTCACTTCGGGTTCTACTTCATATGGAAATATATAATAAACTAAAATTTTATCTCCATTATAATGTAGATATAAACTAAATTTTTATTTAAGTATATATGTCATAAAAAATTTTCATTTCTTTTAAAAATTTTTATATTAAAATAGTTGTTTTTTTTTTTTGAATTGTCATTTCACATTATTCTTTTTTTTATTCATCAAATAAAAAAAAAGTATTGTGTATATGTATGTATTTATATTCTTCAATTAGTAGTTATTATATTATATATATATATGTGAAAATAATTTTAATATTTTTTTATTTGAATAAAATATTTTTATGTAAATATATAATATAAATTTATTAAATTATTTACTTAAAGAACATAAATACAAGTTTTCAAATAAATAATAATAATTAGTTGAAAGAGTTAAAAAAAGTAAAAATATAAGAATCTTTTGTTATTCAAGTGTTGAACGATTTTTTAAAAAATTATTAATGACTTGTTATTTCATGTCATATTAGACTTTTTTTTTTTTTTAAAAAAAATCATCAAATATATAAAAAAATTTTTATGTCAATATATATTATAAATTTATTAAATTACTTAATTCAAAAATATAAAAATAAATCTTAAATTAAAATTAATTGAATATATAAATACAAATAAAAAAAATTACTTCACATAATTACAAAAAATATTATTTTAATATTATAATATATTATAATTTTAATTAATTTTTACGTCACTTTGTTAAATGTAATATAAGTATAACGATAATAATTAATAATAAATATAATCTATATTATGAAAATTATATTAAAAAAAATGTTTATAAATTAATATTATTAGAAAATGATAAAATTAAAATTTATAAATAACTTTAAAAAAAATAGGAAATTATATTTAAATATTTTTTTTAAAAAAAATAAGTTTCTAATTTGACAAAGTAAAAGCTCAATTTTTTTTAATAAAATATTCCGTCTCTATTTTGCAAAGTAAAAGTTGAATATTTTATTAATAAAAATTGAACATCTATTTTACCAAAATAGATATACCACATTTTAAAAAGTTGTTAAAAAGTAATCCATTTTAAGAATAATCTCAAAGTTACATCATTTTAGAAATAAACCCAATTTAATCTGCCATGAGTTCACATGATTTCTTGATATCTGTTGCAGCATTGCTACACTTTATAGAATAAATATATTTTGCATATTGGCTCTCTGGAGAGGAATCAGCAGGATGGATGGGAATTCTCATGAGAATGATGAGCGATTCTTCTCCTTTGATGATTTTGGAAATTGCTTGGATGGACTTGACAAATTTCTGGCCTGTAACCATGAAGCTGATGCAGAGGATCAAATCCAAAGACTCAAGATAGAGCTCAGATTTCTGAGAACATTTTCCAAGTGTATTGCCAGAGATGAGAATTTGAAATCAATCTCGGAAGCTGCTGTATCATCAGATTGTATTACCCTCTTTTCATCATCAGAAGATGAGATGAGCCAAATTTCTTCTGCACTACAAGTGTTTGTGGAAATGCGGTCAAAAATTACGTATTTTTATGATCAAATTTCACTCACATCTCCGTCTTATATTCCCATGACTAATGAAATTGTTGTGGAACTTATCAATGATCTTATGCAAAACCTCGAGGATCTACTACAACAACTAAGCTCAAAGACCAATTGGGTTGTCAACGTCAATATCAGCAATCAAATTTCAATTCTCAGACGAGGGCTGCAGTTTCTCAAGAATTTTCTTGATTTTGTTATGGCTAGGCCACAATGCTGCGAGCATGAAAAATTCAAAAAACTATTGGCTCGTAGTGAAGCCATGGTTATTGAGGCAGCACGTTTATCTTACTCTTGTTTGGTGGACCAATCAACTGAAGAAAGCACTTTTGAGATTGAGCATAGACTTTCTAATTTGTTGGAGAAGATTAAACCATCATATTTGGAGCTCAGCGAGATGTATATTGGAGTCCTGGAAGCTACTAAGTCATCAGAATCTTCAGATAGCTGTATGAGGGATGAGGTTGTGCTGGGACCATTTCTTGATTCTCTTCATCAACTTTTATTGGAGATCCTGAAGTCTAATCCCAGATTGGAGATCTCTGCACTTGACCAGCTAAAAGTGTTGGACACTGAGTTGAGATTCATTAGAGCACTTCTCATAGATCCACCGAGGGAGCAGTACACAGGACCTGAGAACTTGAATGATCTATTGAGATCTATCGAATCTCTTACCACTGAATTAGGTTCTCTTGTTTTCTCCCTTTACACTGATGAAATGACGAAAGATCTTACCACGCAGATGAATTTTGTAATGGTGAACTTGCTGGAAAAGATGAAGTATATCAAGTTCAAGGGAAGAGAGATTTATCTCAATGCTTCAAAGCCATCTAGATCCAAAGTCCCCAAGACTGATGGACTAAGCTTTATTCAGTTCTTATTGGAAAACCTGGAGGAATTCTTGAGCCATGGAGATAATACAGTAGCCTTGTTGAAGCATCATACCAAAATAGTTCATCAAGAGTTTGAATCCTTGATTCCTTTTCTCAAGAATATGGAAAGGCAGATCAATCAGCATGAGAAATTCAAAATTCTTTGGATCAGAGTGATAGATGTGGCCTACCATGCAGAGTATATTATTGACTCATTTGTGATGAAAGATGGCCCCCCCTGGTATTATATGCTTTGTCTTGATGATGTAGTAGATGAGCTTCAGCTAGTGAAGGCAGATGTTGTTGATATTAACAACCAGGTTCCTTGTGACAAAGGAATTCATAATAATGATGAAACAAATCATTCCAGTGGTGCACTGTTTTTACTGGCAAATTCTCCCACTACTAGTACGAATGTGCAGTTAGTTGGTTTTGAAGATGAGGTGGAAAAGATAACTGATCTACTGATTAAAGGATGTGGAGAGCAGCTAGACATTATTTCAATTGTGGGCATGCCAGGTCTTGGTAAGACTACTCTGTCCAAGAAATTATATAATTCCACATTGGTTGAAAAACACTTTCATGTCCGTGCATGGTGCTGCATTTCACAAGTATATAAGAAGAAGGATTTATTGCTTTCCATTTTAGGACATATCACTGATCTTAAGGATAAACACAATGAAATGGAAGTCGAGGTCTTAGCTTCATATCTTAGGCAAAGGTTAATGGGTAAGAGGTATCTTGTTGTCATGGATGATATTTGGAATATTGAGGCATGGCGGGATTTACAAGAATCGTTCCCAAATACAAACCATGGGAGTAGAATAATTTTCACTACTCGAATCCTGGATGTAGCTTTGAAAGCTAAATTGCATTCTGATCCTTATTTTCTACGTCCACTTAATGATGAAGAATCTTGGATGTTATTACAAGAGTTGCTATTTTCAAAAGAAGGTTGTCCCATGGAACTCGGTGACATTGGAAAGCAAATTGCCACCAGTTGTAAAGGATTACCTCTTTCAGCTGTGTTGATAGCTGGTCTTCTTGGCACAGACATGACACTGGGATTTTGGGAACAGGTAGCAAAGACCTTTACTTCAAGGATTATCAATGATGAGCAAACTCGGCCTTTGGACATAATAGGTCTGAGCTACCAGCACTTACCAAATCATTTGAAATCATGCTTCCTTTATCTGGGAGCCTTCCTTGAGGACCAAGAGATTCCTGCCAAGATTTTGATACAATTATGGTGTGCTGAAGGCTTTGTGAGAAGAGTTGAAGGGAAAAGAATAGAGGAAACTGCAAGCAATTTTTTGCAGGATTTAATCAATAGAAGCCTGCTAACAATTTCTAAGAATAGTGCTGATGGTGGGATCAAGGCATGTCGTATCCATGATCTACTATGTCATTTCTGCAAGACAAAAGCCAAAGAGGAGAACTTTTGGCAACTAATTGATGGGTATGATGACCTTTTCCCCTCTGGTATTTTAGATTATGATGTTAGCTCTGATTTTTATTGTTCTTCAACTCCAACATATGAACAACATCGGTTGTGCATTTATTCCAAAAGAAATCAATTTGTCATGTCAAGGCCATCTGGTTCACATGTTCGATCTCTACTTCTGATTGCTGCAAAGGATGGTCTCCCACATTGTCCCTATGATGTCTCTTTCATATGCAACAACTTTAAACTTCTGAAAGTGTTAAATTTGGAGTGTCTAAATTTAGAGGACTTTCCAACTGGACTGGAATTGCTGGTTCAGTTGAGGTACTTAGCTCTCTGGGTTCAGGCAGCATTTGTTCCACCATCAATAGCCTACCTTTGGAACCTTGAGACTCTTATTTTGGAAGGAGTCATGATACTAGTTATGCCAGAATCTATTTGGAATATGAGGAAATTGAGGCATCTACATGTCAAGAAACTTGCTACTTTCAATGTGGACGACATAAGCGAATTAGGAATTGAAGAGACCGAACGTGCTTCTTTGATCAGCTCCTCCCAAGTCCAATTACAAAGTTTGGAGAATTTGCAAACAATTTCGACATTGTCTTTTACAAAAGGGAGAGAAGAGGAGACATTAAAAAAGATGCCTAATATCCGAAAATTGTCATGTATAATTTTAGATGACATGGACAGGTCAAGCTCAAGTGATTGTTGTCATTTCCCAGCATTGGACTTGCTGAATGAGCTTGAATCAGTTAATGTATTCTTTGCAGGTTTGACGTTGCCTCCTCTGCAGGAGATCACCTTTCCAACAAGGCTAAAAAAATTGACCTTCTCTGGTTTTAATCTAGACTGGTCAGAAATTTCAATCATCGGAAGACTAGAAAACCTTGAGGTTTTGAAATTAAGGGATAGGGCCTTTGAAGGACCATCATGGGATATGGAAGTTGGAGAATTTCCAAAACTGAAATACTTAGAACTATATATAATGGATCTTGAAGAATGGAATGCATCTTGTGATAATTTTTCTTGCTTGCGGAAAGTACGGTTGCTATCATGTGATGATCTTAAAAAGATCCCTTCTTGTTTTGGGGAATTGGATACACTTGAGATGATTGAGGTGAAGTGGTGTCCTGAGATTGAAGTGGAATCAATCAGGGAAATAGAAGCAGAGCAAGTGGAAAATGGAAACTGCCATTTCAGGGCCTTCATCCAAACTGATGAAGATGAATATGCTGGTCCAGTCTCGATGTTTTTTTGAGATCCCATCATTTCCAAAGCATCAGATCAGATTCATGCAGGAAGTCATCATCTTGTAATAAGATTTTGTTCATTATAAGGTAGTTTGCTTTCAATGTTTTATGATCATTTAAAACTGAGCTCCTTGATGTTTGTTTACTTGCACCTTTGTTTACATGATCCGTAGTGCATCAAACTTTTATTTCCATAAGTTATTGATGCCACCTAATATTCTAAGTTTTATTTGGTAATCTTTAACACACTTTTTCATTAATTTAAAGGTGGTTTTTTTTTTTTTTTTTTTTTTTTAATCAAAACTTATAGGGATAAAATTGTCATTTCATGAAGAATTTCAAATTTATCCTCATAATGATATAATCCGCACCCGTATAAAATTTTGTTCAAACTTGGCTAATCTTGAAAATTAAATGAGATAGAAAAAAAAAATTAGTGTTGGATTACCAAAATGCCTTTTAACGATAAATAAATTATTATGAATAAAAATGACCAATTACGTTTCCATTATTTAAAGTTTAGGAATTAACCTTCGCAGTTTAATTTTGTTTTGAATTGGACTGATTCATCTTGCTACTTACTACTCTAATTGAGAATTGGAGAAAGGATCGTATGTATGTACTTCAAACAAAAAAAAATTTAAAAAAAAAAAAAAAAAAAAAAATTTCTAGAATTCATAATAGGAAAATCTATTGAAGACGCTCGTATCTTTATAATTTCTTTTTTTTTTTTGTCATTGTCATCCGAATTAATTGTATCTCATAAATAGAATAGTATGTTCATAAAAGGATTTCAGAAAATAATGATATAAGAAAAAATATAATAAATATTAATTTCTCTATTTTTACTTTCATTCTCTATTTTATAACGGTCCGTTATCCATAGAATAGAAGGTTCATAAAAGATCTATTGTTTCATTGTAACTTACAAATACTTGAGTTTCAAAATAAAAAATAAAAATAAAAATGGAATTTTTTCTACCAAATGAATTCATTTGTTTGGTCCACAAATCATTCAGGGTAATTAAATTTGTTCTAAATATACTAAATCAAAATAGTGCCATCAAATTAGGATACGTAACATGAATCCAATCTCCCAAACCATATGTGAAAAAACTATGCAGTAAGTAGTTGGCAAAAATACTACAACTAATAGATGATATATTGGAAGGCAAGTGATCATTACTAGATGCTATGACAGCATAATTTGAGATTCAACACAAGAAATAGAGAATTTCAGAAGATACTAAATCCCAAGCCCTAAACCTAGTCTGTTGGAGCCCTCTGCGGAAATTACATAGATCACTTCTGACCATCACCCGCCTCAATGGTTGAAGCTTCCTTGATCTCAGCACCAGCATCCTCCTGAAAACAGAACACCAAAAAGAAATAGTTACACATACAGATAAGGATAATGTACGTTTATCTATGTGCTTGAATAAGCATCTTTATCTGTGGATCAAGGGTTGGATACCGGCACATCGGAAGTCCATAAAGTCAGATTGTCACGGAGAAGTTGCATTATGAGTGTGCTGTCTTTGTAAGATTCTTCACCCAATGTATCCAACTCAGAAATAGCTTCATCAAAAGCCTGCAGACAATAAATGTAATAGTCAGAGTACCCACGGTATTTTGCTTCCAGCAGGACATCTAGTAGAGGAATTAGCAATGTAATAACCACACACATGGAGCAACTCATGAACAGTTTCATTGACACTTGAAGGCCCAGGGAACTAGGATTAACAAAGTATTGAATTCTGTAATGTTGCACTGATATTGAACATTTCACAGATGAGAAAGCAAACCTGCCCCACCCCCCAACAAAAAACAGAAAAAAAAAAAGACAATAATGATCACAAATTATATTCTATTTCATCAACTTTTAAATCCTATATCAAAAACATGTCAAGTGATGCAAGTGTGGTAATACTCTCACCAAGTAATGAAATGGACTAACACAGTTCTTCTCTAACTTCCATTAAGCAGTTCAAAAAGTTTATTTCTTCACCACATAAAGCGTGATATAATAGGTTTATATCTCATCCCAGGTACACGACATTCAATCCTTTCACGTGGTCAAATTTCAGCATGTCATGCATGATACATCACTTTGTCATTAAGAAAGAGCAAAAAAAAAAAAAATGTAGTATCATAGTGTTCTGTAAGCAAACACTTAGCCAGGTAATAAGTAAGACAAGTTGCACAATTATCAATGATCATGAAATTTCATAAGAACTGAAAGAATGACTATTAACAAAATGAAACAATAACTATGAACATAGACCAGAATAAATAACAGAAATAACTCTAATTAACCTGCTTTGCAAGAGCACAAGCACGATCCGGAGCGTTCAATATCTCATAATAGAAGACAGAAAAGTTAAGTGCAAGCCCAAGTCTTATAGGATGTGTGGGAGGCAGATCAGCCAGGGCAATGTCCTAGAAGAAAAAGGCAACATGAGAAATAATAACGAACGCCATAAAATATTGTTTTCTAAAAAGAGTAATGTTTAGAACAAGAAAAGGAAAAGAGGTGCACTAATAACTAACCTGAGCAGATTTATAAGCTAGTAATGTACTCTCGGCAGCTTCCTTCCTTAAAGCTCCAGTCTTGAACTCAGCTAAGTATCTATGGTAGTCACCTTTCATCTTCAGATAAAACACTTTTGACTCAGCAGTGTTGGCTGAGGGAATAAGATGCGTGTCAAGAAGTTGTAATATCCCATCACATATTTTAGTGAGCTCAGCCTCAATTTTCCCCCTATAATCCTTAATAATTGTCACATGATTTTCATTTCCACGGCTTTCTTCCTTTTGCTCAATGGAAGAGATGATTCGCCAGGAAGCCCTCCTAGCTCCAATAACATTCTTGTAGGCAACTGAAAGCAAATTTCTCTCCTCCACAGTAAGTTCTTCAGCATCTGCGCTCTTGGCGACTTTTTCCATGAATTCAACCATTTCCTCATACCTCTCAGCCTGCTCAGCCAACTTTGCCATGTAGACATTCTCCTCACGAGATGCATCAGTGGGCACCATATTTCCTTGTTCAAGTTTTAATACTTAACCTGCATCGGAATATTTAACAACTCATCACAATATAGAAACATATATCCAATATCCACTCAACAGTAAATAATTACGATTGTAGTATATAGGCAAATAAATTGCAAATCAGAAGAACCGCTGTAATTAATTTTCATTAGCATAAGACTGATGTACGATCCACTGTTTCTCAGTCACTATTGTTCAAAGATTTGCTTTGCACAAGCACAAAATCTTCAAAGATGTCAAAAAAATATGATTCTACATCAAATCTTAAGACTCCAAGAAATAGTTAGGAAGAAAAGTATAATTTACAAGACAACAAGAAGAAATCAAAGTTTTGTCCGGTCAGAAGGAATTATACCTTACATCTGGTTTCTCAGCATCAAAAGGAATTATACCATTCTTTGGATATTTATACAGCACAACAAACGGAACTATAACAACCAAGATAGAATCCCAATGTTGTCCTACATGCTTCTCACTCCCTAGAAACTGAATATTAAAAAGGTATGGAAAACAAATTGACTCTACAGATTCATAAACACACCAACCCATATTTGGCCTGTTCTCTTGACTCTACAGTTTTAGGAAGGCTCCTTAACGGCATCTGCTTTGCACCATTGATATTGTCCCGTAGACAATTGAGAACACTAGCAAACGGGTAATATGAAACTAATAGTAAACAACTTTCATGTGATTCAACTTTTACAGATGTTATTTAGCTTCAACTAACTACAAACCAACCTGCACCCCAAGAGACAAAAAATAACACAGAAGCCCTACCTTTATCCATCAGAGTAAACAAACAATGTTCAAATTCAAAATAATTGAATCTAAGATCAGAACCCACTCCTTCATAAAAAACCACAACAGCTATAACTTATCCACAAACCAAAAAAAAAAAAAAACAGTTAAAAGATAAACAAAGGGTTCGTGTTAAACACAGTTAAATCAATTTTATGCATCAAGAAAGTAATGCCTTTCTTTTATTGATTTAAAGCAAGAGGTGGAACTAAGCAGTACGAAAGCGGAGGGAAAAAAATAACAGAATGTTAAGGGTTGTATAGCCTCCAAGTAAAGGAAGGATCAAGGCACACCAGCTCACTTATATTCAAATTTCCTAGTCAAACAAGGAAATTAGTACTAAATTATTATGGTTTGTTAGTAACACGAGTGTTTTGGATCTGTAGTTATTATTTCATATTACAGATGCATCGTCAATTACAAATTGTATGAATACAAGGATCTAAAAATAACATTCATCCTCCTCCAATTTGTTCAGATAATACAAATTTTCCAAGCATTCAAATCATACCCTACATAGAGAGAAAATTCAACCATCAGTACACACTAACAATCCATGCTCCAACTTTTAATTCACCCATCTAATTCTGGAATTTCACCTTTTCACATCGAATTTACTTGTATGAATAACTATGCAAGGATACACATGATACAGTTTAAACATCAATCCTGTAATTTATTAAATAACCTTCCCGTGAATTAATTTACATATTTAATGGACAAATTAAAATGATTTAAGCTATCCTTTAAAAAATAAAAAATAAATAAATAAATAAAAATTAAAATTAAAAAAAAAAAAAAAAGCAGAAAATGATCCCCACCATGACCAGATCTGTATTTTGCCCCTATACCTATGACAACGAAAGGCCATCACAAATTAATTGTGTATGAGTAAAAATATGGTGCAAAGAAGCAGAGAAATGAAATGATTAGTTAAATGGAGTAGAGAAATAGACTTAAAGAGCAAAGGCACAAACCGTAGGCGGATTACAGCGAAACAAAAGACAGATCCGAGATAGAAGCGGAGAACGGAGGCGATCTGAAGTTGCAGAGGAGGTAAAGGAAGGTCGGTGGAGAGTGGAAATGGAGATCCAGAGGTCAGGTGGAGAGAGAAAGAAGAGAGAGGGTGAAGAGGTGGCTCTTTACAAAACCCTACTGTTTAGGTCTTAAAATAGGGGAATTAATCATTATAAAATAATATTTACCCAAAAAATCACTAACCAAAAACAAAATTATTAACGATAATATTTACCAAAAAACAGAAAAGGAAAAATATTTACCAAAGAATAATTAACAAATTAATCATTACAGAGATAATAAACAATAATAATAATAAAATAAATAATTAAAACAGTCCATAATATTTTATATGGCTAAATAGTCAAACTTGTCGTTTTCATAATTTAAGGGGTGTTTGAATTTTATTTTTAGTATTAATTAAAAAAATAAATTAATTAAATTAAATGGAGTTCTTATTTAATTTTGATAGTCCAATTTTATTTTTTATTTTTTGAACAATTAACAAATTTCACCCAAACTTTATATGCTACACACATACTTTTTTTCAAAAATTAGTATGAAATTATGAGAAGATAAGAACGAAACAAAATTAAGGAGAGAAATATAGTGAGTGAAAATAGAATTTTATTATGAACTTAACTATTCTTTCGATATCAACTTATAAATGATTTTAGAAGTTTCTCTTCTAGTCTAATGGTCTATAAATCTCTTCTTCAACCAAAAGGTTGAGGGTTCGAATCTCTCATGTTCATTAGTCTATGAGTTTCTCTCTTACCTCTTGACTTGTCAAGAGATTAAGGGTTTAAACTTCACTCGGGGTTCCACAGTTCGAGATATATTTGTAAGTGAGGGTATACCCGCATTATTGGGCCTTTTTGGGTGGATTAGTCCGGACCAAAAGGGTTTGGGATACCACCTCAAAAAAAAATGATTTTAAGAACATCTATTTTATTTGGATGAGAAGATGAAAGAATCTGCATAGTTGTTATCTTGAAATTAATTACATCGTTGACTCAAGGTAAAAAAGATAATAACGATTATTTGATAATATCTACAAAACTCAATGAATTTTTGAGTTTCAATGAATATGCGAGATTGATAACACTCCCCTTAGATATCCATAACATAAAACAATGTTCCGTGTTAAAACTTTACAAAAAAAAAATGGTGAAAAAAATTTCTAGTAATAGAATAAGAGTACACTATTTTTTCGTGTAGATTTCTTCCCTTGTTGAGATAAACTCTCCATATCATTAAATCAACGCAAACTAATTTTATATCTCTTTGAAAGGTTGTAGTCGGAAGTGACTTAGTGAATAAATATGTAAATTTATCATATATGATATTACTAATGAATTTGAAGCACATTTTAACATATATTGTGTAGTCGGAAGTGACTTAGTGAATTTGAAGCACATCAATTTTACTAATAGCACTCAAATATGATATTATAGGTCCACTTAGACATGATGTTAAGAAATCTCTAATTTTTTGAAACTCTTCAAGAGCTCAAATGAAGTTAATATTATCAACCTATGTGACAAAGATTATAAAATCAAAATAAGATAAAAAATACATGTATATATTTGGTCGTTCTTACAACCTAATTGCAATAAACATTTATAAATAGATTGTAATATATAACATTAATAATATGCTTCAAATTTTTATTGGCTCCCAAACTAATGAGATATTGATACATAATTTCATGCACCATAAAAATATGTGACATCATAGCTAATTCTATATTTTTACGAAAATAATTGTGTAACAACTTGTGTTTTATATCTTACAATTTTATGCTTCATATTTGAGTTTTGCATAAATACCCATTTATACCCTATAATTATAACATCTTTAGGTGTTTGAACTATGAGTTCAAAACTTTTACATTTTTCAAGTATGTTTAATTATGTTCAAATTGTATCTTTCTAAAATTAGTCAATCACATTTGCGTCGATACTTATCAACTGATGTATGTTCATAATCACATTATTATTTACAATAGCTAGCATCATAAAATATCATTGACAAATATTTCTTTTTGATTTAGTTGTTTTCCTATAAAAACCTAACTTATCGAAATCTCATTATTTTTCAGTATTTTTAGGTACATGAATTTTTTTTATATATAGTTATTTTATTTGTTGTATCACTTGACTCTTCATGAATATCAACTTTTTCAATGTCATATTAAATATTTGCTCACTTTCTTTTATAGGAACTTTTATCTTCAGAACCAATTAATCTATCATACTTCTAACATATCATAGCCTCATTTATTGAGGAATTGACGAATTGTCATATGGACATCAATCTATATAAGAGCATTTGAAGCGGTATATTTCACTTACTCACTTTCTTTAAGTTAGTAAATTCATTCAGCAATTGATTTATTGTACTTTACAAATCAGCTATATTTCAACTTTTTGGATCTCCCCCTTATACTGAAAACATTAATTCAAAAAATTGTGTTTTAAAAAAAAAAAATCGCTCATATAAGAGAATCAATTTTAATATACATTCTCAACACTTTTTTATAATAATCTATCTGTATGTGTCACGATGGAGTTATAGGTACATATATCAAAAATTATAAGATGAAAAATAATTGACTTCTGACTACAAGTTAATTTCAATATGAAGAATATATAATAGATTATTAATGGTGTAATATGCACAAGTGCTACAACATTTAAAATGCATGACTCCAAGTAGTAATGAGAATTTTATTTTCATAAGTAAAGGTCTAACTATCATGAACATCAACTAAAGGATGTTCACTTTTTTTTTTTTTTTTTTGATACTCACTTGGGGCGCCCGGTGTCCCCACCTTTTCAGTGAGACTAATCTGGACTCGGCCTGCGGAGCGCTCGCAGAGTTCAACTCTTACTCGAGGGTTAAGGCCTAGCCCAGAACTTTTTTAACATTACACTATCCACCTCGGAGGGATTCGAAACCTCGACCATCAACCCTGGGGAAGCATTAGGAGTCCGCTTACTAACTCCCCAAGCTACCGGGTTGGATGTTCAACTCTTTACCACAACATTATCCTTAGATATTGTGCTTCTAGTCTTATTATTTGACCAAGCAGTTTCACAATCTCCAAATTGTAAGTTGATAATAAACAATTATACAAACCATCATCATAAATATCAAAATTATCCATATTTATCACTTTAAATTATTTCTAAAAATATTAGAATTCAATTCTAATTTTAGCTGGGATGACTTAATAATTTATTTGTCTTGAGAACAAGTAGCACATAAAAAGTCTTCAGATTTTTTTTATGAGTTTCTATGTGAGTTTTCAATAAGTTTTTGCATCATATTGAATCGGGATACCCTAACCGATCATAAACTTTCTTGAATCAACAATTTTTTGATTTATTTTGGCATGCATGTGATTTAATTACATTAATGCCTGTGTAATACAAGCTGAAAGAAAATATATGCAAATTTTTTAATACTATTTTCTTACTCAAAAAATTCTTATAAATATAAAGGTACTCAATATTGTTTCCTCTTTTAAAATCTCCACATAATATATGCTAAAATGTATATTTCTAAAATTCAACAACTTTTGTTTTAAAATTTAGTCAAAGCAAAGTATTTACTTATGGATGATTTAATTCCATTAGATTATATTTCAATCACTTTTCAGCCTTCAATAATTCATACTAATAGAAATTGTAATAAAATACCATTCATCTTTATTTTTATGAATATTTAAATAAATAAATAATATTAATACTAAAAGATAAAGATAATCATAAGAAATATAATGAAAACTAAACATAATAAAATAATAATAAATATATATTAAAAACATATTAAATATATTCTAATTCCTGCTTATTAAAAAAAATTTATCATATCATATCAATATTAATAAATGGATATCATTCATATTAGTATCATCCTTTCTATCATTTTATTCTCGAGTCAAATTTTGAGAAGTAAAGTAATTTTAAGAACTAAAATTTAATTTGGTATTTTTTATCTTACCTTTTAATAGATACTCGATAAAGATTAGCTATATATTTTATCGTACAACATGTATGAGACTAATGATTTTTCAACTTAATTTGTTATTTTCATATTTCTTCCTAACAAATTTTCTTCATCCAGTTATGCCTTCTCGAAAAATAACAAATTTTCTTATTTTTCTTCTGTATTAGAATTCATGTAAATAGAAGAATTTAATTTTAATTGTCTAAATCATTTTTTTAAAAAAAAATAATTAATGAATTCCTGTCAAACATTTTGTATTTGTCACATATCAACCTTTAAGAAAAAAAATAAAAAATAGACATTTTATTTTAATCCCTACCCAAGAAAAAAAAATATATATATATATGACTTTTTTTTTTTCCAAATTCTGAATTAGAAAATATAAGGGTATGAGGGATTTTGTTGTGTATATTTGTTTTTTTTTTTTTTTTTATGGTGTGGTGTCCGGGTTAACTCTGTCCGGCAGCATAATTGCTTTGGGTTGGCAGCACTAAGGTTGGGAGTGGGTGTCAAACTCTCAACCTTAAAGTTGGGAGTGTGAGTGCAACACTCACTTGACGTATATTTGTTTTATGTTTTGATTTTTAGTCCTACTGAAAATATTTTTCCACTACTACTATCGGAATCGTGGGCAGCTTGAGATAGTATCGTCCTCTTTTTCTTTTCTTTTTTCTGAACTGCTTAACGGATATTCCATATTATCGCAATAATTCATTCAATTCTATTCATTCATCGTCTATAAAAGGGTCCCGACACTTTGGAAAACAGGTATCTCTTCTCTCTTATCCTTCTTGTGACTTTGATTCTTAAGTTGTTTACTTAGTTTTTGTTAAATATAATAAATGAGAATAATGGAAATACAAACTTCAATCTGCCTTTAAGATACAATGAAGATAACTAAGAGAGTATTTGACAGTTTGCGGAATTCTAATAACTTTAGATAACGTTATTCTTAATATTGATACTGCATAATCAATATCCGGAATATTTATAAACTTGAAAAATGACTTTCTAATAGATATGTATTCTTTGGATAATATCCTGTCATTTAAAATAATATTATCTTTTATAGAAGTGTACAAAATACAGACTTCAAGGCGTGTATCAATGCCACTTTCCTAAAATCAATATTTGTCCTATACAAATTGCCTTTAGGATACAATGAAGATATAATTGTTTTATGAATGTTTGATTGTTTGCAGAATTCTTTTCCGATAACTTTTGATAGCGTTATTCTTAATATTGATACTGCAGAATCAATATCCGGAATATTTATAAACTTGAAAAATGACTTTCCGATAGATACGTAATCTTTGGATAATATCTTTTCATTTAAAATAATATTATCTTTTACGGAAGCGTTCAAACTCTTTTGTACCAACCATGATTCATTGAATCAAACCGATTGTTTATATTTGAAAATATTCAACAATCTCCCGCCATTTTCAAAATAAACAAGTTATATTAATCATGTAAGTTGTATACATAGATAAATGTATCTTGCGATTTGAACCTTTACTTAGTGAAAGATCGATACAATATATCTAAACAAAATGGTAGTATAAACTTTGAACCAAATGTCTTTATTGATAAACTGTAGATACAATCGGACATAAAACTTATTACATCAAAACACTACTCTAATAAATAACACATTTTATAGTCTTGTGTTTGTATCCTTCATGAGTTTATAGAATAAAGCCTTTTAATTCTTTGAAGAGACTAACTACATACTCATATAGGTGAATCTATATCAAGTACCCTTGCATCTGTGGTACTTTGACAAAATTTTCTTATCTTCATCTCTTTTGACAAGTTGTCCTATAGATTCATTAAGAATTTGCAATTCATCCTCCTTTCAATGCAGGTATCAAGCATTAATTAATCTTGGATGGAACAAATAAAATAATCTAATGCTTGCAATTACACTAATAACATATTTTACTCTTTGAACTTGAGACTTGGCGTAATACCAGCGTCAAGTAGAGGTTCTGTTATTGGTAATTTATAGTAGTAGGCTTTAAACCCATCCATTTTGACATTTTGTTTACTACCTCCCTTGATAAGGCTTTGTAAATGGAAATGCTAGATTATTGCTTGAACGCACATAATCTATTGTTATTACACCATTAGAGATCAAATCTCTAACATAGCTATGTCTAAGTCCAATGTGTCGTGACTTTCCATTGTATACTTGACAATGGACCTTTGACAGTGTTGCTTCACTATCACAATGTATAGAAATTGGCGCTATTGGTTTAGGCCATAACGGAATTTCATAAAATAAATTATGTAACCATTCAACTTCTTTACTTACTGAAGCTAGAGCTACAAATTCAGCTACCATTGTTGAATCTGTAATGCAAGTTTGTTTCTTGGAACCCGAAGAGATAGCTCCTCCTCCAAGCATAAAGATCCAGCCACTAGTACTAGCATAATCTTCATGGCTTGTAATCCAACTTGCATCAGAAAATCCTTCTAATACTAAAGGATAACCACTATATCTTATCCCATAATTTGTAGTTTTCTTGAGATACTTTAATATTCTTCTAACATCATGCCAATGCACATCACTTGGATTATTCGTGTACCTACTTAATTTTCCAACAGCATAAGCTATATCTGGTCTTGTACACGTCATGGCATACATTAGACAACCAATTACTTTGGCATATTCCAATTGTGATATTGGTTTTCCTTTATTCTTCGCTAATTTTATACTTGGATCAAATGGTGTTGAGATAGGAATACAATCATAATGATTGAATTTCTTTAATATTTTCTCAATATAATGAGATTGTGTTAGACTTATATTATTTTCATCTCTTATAATTTTAATTCCAAGTATAACATCTGCCTCATTCATGTCTTTCATAGCAAAATTGCTTGACAAGAAATTCTTGGTATTCTTTACTTGTTCTAAGTGTGTACCAAAAATCAACATATCATCAACATATAGGCATATAATAACACCTTGACCATCATTAAACTTGCTATACACGCATTTATCGGATTGATTAATCTTGAAGCCATTAGCAAGTACTACTTCATCAAATTTTTATGCCATTGCTAGACGCTTGTTTAAGGCCCTATAAAGATTTCACAAGTTTACAAACTTTATTTTCTTGTCCAGGAAGTATAAACCCTTCAGGTTGTTTCATGTACACTTCTTCCTCTAATTCTCCATTTAAGAATGATGTTTTTACATCCATTTGGTGAACTACAAATTTATGGATTGAAGCCAAAGCTATTAAAACTCTAATGGTTGCAATTCTTGCCACTGGAGAATATGTGTCAAAATAATCAATACCTTGCTTTTGTGTAAAGCCTTTAGCTACTAATCGAGTTTTAAATTTGTCAATAGTTTCATCAACTTTCATTTTCTTTTTAAATATCCACTTGCAATCTATTGGTTTAGAGCCCGGTGGAAGATCAACCAATTTCCGGGTTTTATTACCCATAATTGAATCCATTTCTTCATTGATTGTTCTTTCCAAAAGGCTGCATCTTGTTTGAGGATCACTATCCATATTATAACAATATGGTATTTGGTTACTAACCAAATTTCTTGTTCTTTCTACAAGAAACATGAAGAAATCATGACCAAAATCTTTTGCCTTTCTGGCTCTTTTACTTCTTCGAAGTTTTATTACTTCTTCATTATCTATATCCACAATATCCTTTCTTCATTTAATTTCTGATTTCCTTGTTCTAAAGTTTTATCTTTATCTTTAATTTGAGGAATAGACTTAAACTTATGTTCTTCAAAAATTGCATCACGTGACTCAATTACCTTATTTATAGGTATCAAATCATTTTGTTCGATAACCATGAATCTATATGCCTTGCTATTTTGTGCATAGCCTAAGAAGATGCAATTGATTCCTCTTTCACCCAATTTCTTTCTTTTGGGTTCTAGTACTTTAACCACTATTCGACATCCCCAAACTCTTAAATAGTTTAGGTTCGGTTTTCTTTTATTCAAAAATTCATAAGGAGTTTTATTGCTCCTTTTATTAGGAATTCTATTTAATATATAACAAGCTATAGTAAAGCTTCAACCCAAAAACCTTGACTCAAACCAGAATTAGACATCATAGCATTAACTATTTCCATTCAAACACGATTTTTGTGTTCTGCGACACCATTTTGTTGTGGTGTATAAGGTGCTGTAATTTCATGTTTAATTCATGTTGTCTCAAAAAATGAAGGATTATAATATTCTCCACCTCTATCTGTTCTTAGACATTTTATAAATTTTTCACACTGTAATTCTATTTCACTTTTTATAAATTTTAAATTTATCTAAAGCTTTATCTTTAGAACTTATTAGATAAACATGACAATATCTACTATAATCATCAATAAAAGTGATAAAATATTTCTTTTCACCTAAAGTAGGAGTATTACGTAAATCACATATATCACTGTGAATTAAATCTAATAAATATGATGACCTCTCAAGTTTAGGGAAAGACTTTCTGGTTATTTTTGTTAACATACAAGTATCACACTTTTCATGGACTTTATCAACATATGTAATTAAATTAAGATTAACCATATCCATAATTCTTTTAAAATTGACATGTCCAAGCCTATTATGCCACGGATAAGGAGACTCAACAGTATAAGCAGAATCAATATTATTAGTAGTATTTAATTTAAACATTCCATTACAAATATCCCTTACCAACAAATATTCCCCCTTTTGATAATACAAATTTATCAGCCTCAAAAACAAGTTTAAAGCCAAATTTGTTCAAAACACTGCCAGAAACTAAATTCTTTCTAACTTCCGGAATATAAAATACATTTGTCAATGTCAATGTTTTTCCGGAAGTAAATTCAATTTAAACATTCCCAATTCCCAAAACTTGGGTTGTAGCAGAGTTCCCCATGTATACAACAGTATCATCGGAAACTTGTTTCATTATCTTGAACATGGTTTTGTCCTTGCACACATGGCGAGTAGCACCGGAATCCATCCACCAAGACATATCATCTTCAAGAAGATTCACCTAAGAAATCATGGCAACTAACTTCTCATTCTTGTCATTTAAAGAAGAGCCAATATTCTTGCCATTGTCTTTCTTTTCATTGTCTTTTTTCTTCTTATAATGATAACAATTTGTCTTGTAATGTCCTTCTTTTCCACAAAAATAACAACTGCCCTGTTTCTTTTTCTTAAATTTTTGGACTTTGTTATTTTGGAAAGGTCTTTTCTTTGACATAGAATTTGACTTGCTTTCTTCAATCACAAGAACTTTTGAGACTGACTCATTGGCATCTTCTTGCACTTTCAATTCTTGTTTGAATTCTTCTTCTACACGAAGAGAATTTGCAAGTTGCTCAAGAGAAATATCCTCTTTTCTGTGCTTTAAATTTCTTTTGAAATCTTTCCATGAATGAGGTAATTTGTCAATAATATTTGATACAATAATTGATTCATCCATATGCATCTTGTGTTGTGTAAAATTATTTAAAATCCTTTCAATTTCATGAAATTGCTCCATTACTGACCTGGTTTCATTCATCTTATAAGCTGTTAAAACGGGAGACAAGAAATTTCTTATTGGTTGCATCCTATTGCATATATTTGTTCTCCAATCTCTCCCAAAGTTCCTTTGTTGTTGATATGTTGTGATAAATGTCAAATAATATATCGCTCATTGCATTCAAAATGTGTCCCCTGCAGACTTCATCATCAGTATACCATCGGGCCTGGGTATATTGATCGGAACATAAACAACTTGTAGTGAAACTAACAAAAAATGAACCCTTTTCTGTCATCTAATAAAACTTCCTCCATCAAATCGTTCTAACTTAACAATAGATGTTGCAAGATCCTTTAATGTCATCATTAAACTTTCTGATTTTCCTAAATTATTGCTTTTAGATTGTTAAATATAATAAATGAGAATAATGGAAATACAGACTTCAAAGCGTGTATCAATACCACTTTCCTAAAAGTAATATTTGTCCTACACAAATTACCTTTAGGATACAATGAAGATATAATTGTTTTATGAGTGTTTGATTGTTTGCGGAATTCTTTTTTGATAACTTTTGATAACGTTATTCTTAATATTGATACTGCAGAATCAATATCCACAATATTTATAAACTTGAAAAATGACTTTCTGATATATACGTAATCTTTGGATAATATCCTTTCATTTAAAATAATATTATCTTTTACGGAAGCGTACAAACTCTTCTATACATGATTCATTGAATCAAACTGATTGTTTATATTTGAAAATATTCAACAGTTTTCATGAGAAGATTCCCCCCTCTCGTTTTTGCATAAGAAGAGAGTTTTCGATTTAGCGGAAGATTGTCTTTGGGATACATTGAGGATCCTTTCGCTACACCTGGACACGAGGTGTTTTAGATGGATTCCAATTATAGGAGGGTACTTTTAAGCCAATTCACATTCGGACTAATCCTCGTTCAAGCCGGATTGGTCCCTTACGGGAGAAATCTCTATCCTAAATTTTAAACAATTGCATATATGAGTTAAAACTCGAACATTTGACCTCATTTAAGTCAAAAAAACCTTTGAGATTTCATGATTTTCTTTTTATCACATCAATAATGTTAGATATATTTCCAATTATGAATTCGAGTTAAGAGTTTGTCTAAAACCTTTTTGGATAATGATGTTTTATAAGGTTTATTTGGACCTTCTTTTTTTTTTCTTTTTCAACAAAATTATAGTTTTTTTAATAAAAAAAATTTAGTTTTTACATTTGAATAGTATTACTACTTTTATAAAACAAGAAAAAGTTTAGGGGAATTAAAAAATATATATATAATATATTATTACTTTTTTAAGTAATAATCAATTACAATAATTGCTTAAAAAAAATCAATTACAATAATTAATATATATATATATATATATATATATATATATATATATATATATAACAAGTTTAATCATGTACAATTAGGAATTAATCATCAAATAATTGTATTATACAATTAGGAATTAATCATGTACAAAGAGAATAATGCCCTCACACTAACCCCTTGATTGTTAGGCCATGCCATCTAAATCCCAAGCTGAATGTAACTTGAAGGTTTTATCCAAAATATAATTGGTTTCGAATATTCATCCTTTCTATTAAAAACTTATAAACTACAATTTCGTCAAAGAGCATGAATGACTTCTCTAAAAACGAATGATCATTCATTAAAATAACTGTATCTATCTTTTTTGAATGTTCAAGATTGTATTTTATTCAGTTTGCCAATGGAGTAACACCTCGAAACTCGTTTCTTGGGAGATTTTTCTAGGGTAATTGATAACAATGACTTATTTTTTTCATTAAAACACTGTGATTGACCCACTTTTTAAAACTTATGTCAAAATGGTTATCAAATGTGGAAGTTGTTATGGCACTCTAATCTTCATGAGAGATAAAAATATTGATCAATATAGACTCAAATCAAATACATGATCAAACATTTATCCCTCTTTTAGATGTCATTTTCGCAATTTTTCCCTCTTTCAGATGACATTTTCTGTCTATATGAATCATGCACAAAATCATTTCATAAAATCTTTGACTGTTCCATCTCAAGAATTTGTTTTCTGAATACTACTTGAGCATATGCATCCAGAACTTTGCAAACCAATTAGCAATCAAGTATTTCATGGAAAAAGCAAGCATATCAAAAGAATGACCACAAAGAAGAAATTCAATTGGAATTTCTTAAAAATACAAATGAGCAATTAGAAACTTACATGTTTCCATTTTAAAAGAAAAAACATATATGTTTCTATAACAAGAAACCAAGTCCAAAACAAAGCAATAAAAAAATTTGGTCCGTTCAAATTCAAAGTAAACAGAAACCAACTACAGCAAGCCGATGTTGGTGATATTTTGGAAAACCCAGAAATATATATATATATATATATATATATATATATCCAGAATATATATAAATGTACTTAAATAAAAGAAGTTTAAAAATGTAATGCAATAGAACTCATATGAAAGGGAGATTATTGTACTTTATGTACTAACTTGTCATCCAAGAAAGTTTGATGATGTTGTTATCACACCTCTGGAGGATAAATGGACATGTTAAAGACTTGTCCCTGCTCAACCTTTAGCAGCATAAGGCTCTTGGCACTGGCAGCTAGCATGGAGTTGCAACAATAAACCTCAACGTTTCTAAGGCGGTGTGATTGTGCAAGGGCATTTGGGAGAGATTGGAGTTTGGTGCAATGAGCAAGATAAAGAGAATGCAGCTCCGGGAAATGATTTTCAGAAGCTTTCCAAGTAAATAAATCAGTACCTGAAATTTGCAAAATCTTGAGACGTTGAAAACCTCCATCTTCTGTCTTCCAAAACCCTCCTCCTCCAAAAGCATTATTCTTCAATTTTAACACCTCAAGATACTCTAATTTTCCAAGTATGGACATGTATTTCCAGTCAAGAAAAGTGTTTGACAGAGTCAATCTAGTTAGCTTTCTTGGAAGCATATGATCCTGAGGAAGATCCATTACCTTGAAATCGTTGTTGTCGTGAAGCAGTTTCAAGTTTTCAAGATCATACAGCCTTTCCAGACACTTGAACCAATTTCCATCAGAAATAGATGACAAGTTTCCAGATATGCCCAATTTCTTGAGTTTGGGGCTCATCTCAACCATTTCATCTCCACAACTTTCAACCGAGATTAGGGACAGAGTTTGAAGATTTTCATTTCCTGAGGCATCTTTAATTTTACTTATCTTTTGCAATGACAAGGATGAGTTGCAATGCAGGTGCCTGAGTGATGTCAACTTGGATATATCGGCATCAAACTGGACTGTCCTTAGAGTAGCAAGGATAATAAGAGTCCGTAGGTTGCGCAAGTTAGAAAGCTTGTCAGGAACAGTCTTGAAGCTTCCGGAAATGGCTAAGTACCTCAAAAGAAAGAGGTAACACAAGTCAACAGGGAAACTTTGAAGTCTATTTGCTCTAATATCCAAAACTTTAAGCAGTTTGAAGCTTGTAAGACTAGATAACGACGACATGGATCCCGTGGATGGGTAATCAAACACATCATCATTCCTTCGCAAACTCAAGAGTGATCGAACACGCTTAGGCTTTGACAATTGTTGCATTGATTTGAGAAACTCCCCAACATTGTATTCAATGCTAATGCGACGAGAATCGCTCGGAAGAGACTGTTGTTGATCAGAGGATGTTAACACTTGGAAAATGTCCGCTTTCATGGCTTCTTCTTTGCAAAATTTTGAAAAAATGTCATGAATTCTACATGTCTTGACTTTGCCATCTTTTCTCCTCTTCTGGACCATAACTAAGTTTCTGTCCACCAATTCATCCAAGTATTGTTCAGCTACGTCCTCCAACCGCACACTACTAACTTCTTGTATGACTAGTCCTTCTGCCATCCATAACTGCATTAACGTCTGTGTTGAGATATCAGAATCCTCAGGAAACACTCCAAAATATAGAAAGCATAGTTTCAACTGCTGAGATAGCTGATTGAAACTAAATCTTATCACATCTTTCATTTGGAATTCGTCAGTTGCATTAATGAACCCTTTAGCTACCTTCTTCCACCACTGTAAATCATCTGGGCGATTCCGAAGAATTCCAGCAACCATAACTATTGCCAAAGGTAGTCCAGCACATTTTTGCAAAATCTCCGCTTCATAAGACTCTAATTTCTCCGGTAGCTGCTGGTACGTACCGAAAACCTTGCTTCTCAACAACTCCTTTCCTTCTTCCTCATTCAAAAAACGCAAATGATAGACACTTCCTGTAGTTCTACTAGCCACATTATTTTGTCTAGTCGTAACTAAAATTCTACTACCCTCTTTACCATCCTCCCATGGAAAAATCCCTTTCAGACTATCCCATGCTTCTCTAGTCCAAACATCATCAAGAACCACTAAAAATCTGTGACCCTTTAATGTTTGATGAATTTTTTCAGCCAATTCAGTATCTGACATCTCAAGTATTTTGGTCTTGTCAATGTCATGGCTAATAAAACAACGTAAAATCTGTAGTAATACTTCTTTTCTCTTGTAATCTTCAGACACAGTAACAAATATTCGAGTGAAAAACTGATATTCAATATGCGGATGGTAAAACACTTTCCTGGCTAGTGATGTTTTACCCAATCCAAGCATACCCGTCACGGAGACAACTTCAAGCTCCTTTGAGCCACTCACAAGATTATTAACTATTTGTTCTATTTCCTCTTTATGACCAATCACCATGTCATCATCCACCTGCACCTGCTCAAAAATTATTGAAGTTAGGTCATTAATTATCTAAGGAGAACATATCGATGAAATATGTTTACATTTGAAAAGTTTTAATACTTGTTCACATTACGAAAACCATTTATATTAAGCTAGAAAAAAAAGGGAGTGCCAATAACATGTCAAAAGTTTTATAATATAGTTCCATTATATTTATATATTACTCCCTCACTTCGTCAATATTTTGCTCATTACACAAAAAACTAAAATATATATTTTTTTTTTTTAAATCTTTAACTTTTATTCTGTCTCAAGCTAACGAGATTCTGCTACCATTTGAGCTAGGCATCTTCTACTAAACATGTTTCTCCAAAGTAGTAAATTAAATATAAACATACTTAAAAATTAAATAAAAACAAATATATTTAGTTTTACGAAGTCTACTTAATTTTACAGAAGAAGGCCACAATTCTTCAATAGAAAAATGGATAAACAAAAAGGAAAGGAAAGTAAAAGAAAAAGATCTCCAGATTTTACCTGTTTCCTTCCGTTCATTTGTCTGGTTGTGGATTCGGTTATTTGTAAAGTTTCGGGAAAGGCAGTTCGATAAGCATCTCTAACCTTAGATCCGATTTCATTCATCTTCTTCTCCAGATTCCGTTGCCCTGATTTATACTCAACCATATGAACAACTTTATCAAGTCCACTTCTACTTATCTGTTTATTCTCTTCAATAATGGAGGTTTCAATGGCGTCTTCCGCTTCTCGTACTAATTCCCTAATTCTAACCATCATCCCTTCCACAAGCTTCTTGTGATTCGGATCCTCCGTGAGATTTCTCATAAATGTTTTCAGAGTTTGAAGCTCTGTATACAGATCCTTGACCGAACCAGTAATAATAGCTGGATTTGGATCCGATTTACGCGAAAGGATAATTTGCTTCAGATTCTCCATGATCGATATTACTTCGGCTCCAGTTGTGGTATTCGCCATCTCAAAATATATCTCGTTATTGAGTGATTTCAAACGATTGTTGAATTTGTTGTGAGCTCTGTTTTAGCTCAGTTGTGTGTGTACATATGTATATATAAATAATAATGGATCACACATGACGAGGAGACGCTAAATAAAATAAGTACTACCGCGTGGACTTTGTATCAACCGCGTCCTTCCTTTTTTTATAATTTTTTTAAATTTTTTTTCCCGTTAAGAAATGGAAAGATCGTGGACTTAGCTAGTAATTTTTAATTATTTATTGTTAAGTCTTTGTTTATTTATTTTTATGTTAATGGGTCCTTAAAAATTTATGAATAGGTGGATTGAGTATCTTTTAGTTAATTATGAGTAGAGATGTAAACGAGTCGAGTCGAACCGAACATCATAAGTTTGAGTTTGGTTTGTTTAATTTTCGAACGAACTTCGAGTAAGCTTGAAAATTAACCGAGCTTGAAAATTTGTTTGAGTTTGGTTTGTTTAATAAACGAACGAGCTTGAACGGAGCATAAACAAGCTTTATTCACGAACAGTTTGATTTGTTTATAGCTCTAGGAGAAAGTAAAGGAAGGGGAACCGCCACTTTTTTAGGATTTGTCAAAAAGGTAGAAGGAGAGTTGAGTTTGGATTATAGAGAAAGTAAAGAAAAGGGAATCGTCACTATAGTTTAGGGAAAATGAGAGAAAAAAATTATATATACTATAATTTAAATATTAAGAGTTTTTTTTAATAATATATAAATATTTATAATTTGTTCACAAACGCTTGATTATGTTCGCGAATACTATTCAAGTATGCTTGAAAATTAATCAAGCATAAAAGATTGTTTGAGTTTGTTTGTTTAATAAACGAACGAGCTATAAACGCTCTCCAAAGTGCAGAACTGTTAGCGAGTTTCTGTACCCCTTGAGAATTAGTCTAGTCACCATATTTGTCCTTCGGAATTCTATTGCTAAGATTGGAGGGTAATGAAAGTTTCCTCCATCCCACCTTAGCCAACATAGCAATATTCAGCTCACTCAATCTCGGCATACCCAATCCTCCATTAGCTCTAGAAAGACAAAGGGTGCTCCATTTAATGGTGTGTAACCTACGTTCCCCATCAGATTCCCCCCATAAAAACCTTCCGCAAAGGCCTTCAATATAATTGAGAATACTTTTTGGGATGTCTACCTTCTGCATGGCATAGATGGGAATTGTTGCAAGGGTTGATTTAATGAGTACTACTCTCCCTGCTCTAGACAAGTGTTTTGATCTTCCATGTGGTCAATTTCTTCCTTACTTTGTCAACCAGGAAACCGTAGGTTACTTTGCCACTTCGTCCATGTATAATCGGTACCCCCAAGTAGGTACCCAAAGAGATGATAGTTGGTACTCCAAAAGCGGAACATATAGTGTTCCTCAAGTAGTTGGGGGGTATTCGATAAAAACCAGATTTGAGACTTGCTACTATTCATCTTTTGTCCGGATTCTTTACAAAACTCCTCAAGGAGATGCTCCATCACACGGGCCTACGAAAAGGAAACCCGCCCAAATAATAACAAGTCATCTGCAAAAAATAAATGTGATAAAGGAGTACCCCCTCTTCGCAAAAGCACCGGTTGCCACTTGTTTACTCGCCATTGCTGCCTCGATCTTGTGGTGGAGAGCCTCCATGCATAAAACAAAAAGATACGCGGGGACAATGGGTCCCCTTGTCGTAACCCCGGGATGGTTGGAAAGGCTGTAGAAGTTCCCCATGCTAACTAACTTGGAGAGAAGTAGATGTGATAATACTCATAATAAGATTGATGATGGTTTTCGAGAACCCAGTAGCTGGTAGAATAGACCGAAGGAAGCCCCAATCGATTCTGTCATAAGCTTTCTCGAGATCGATCTTTACCACCATGCCCCATTTCTTCCTTTCCTCCTCCTAAGATAGTGGACTGCCTCCTAGACAATGATGTTGTCGGCTACCAATTGCTCGAGAATGAAGCTAACTTGGCAAGGACTAACCAAATTTTGCATGAGAGGTTGTAGTCGGTTAGCTAAAACTTTGGAAATAAGCTTTATGATTACATTACAGAGGGAGATGGGTCTGAATTGTGAGAGAGATTCCGGACAGGCTGTCTTCGGGATGAGGCAAATTAGGGTCTCGTTTGCTTGAGCCTAAACTGTACCCTCCTCAAATGCCCGTTTCACAAAATCAACAACCGATTTCCCAACCAGCTGCCTGAAAAAAACTCGAGGGGAAGCCATCTGAGCCGGGGGCTTTTAGCAGGCCCCATTTGTTTTAGAGCTTGGTGGATTTCCTCTTCGGATATGGTTCTGTTCAAGAAGGTGATGTCCCTTTCTTCAATTGAGGGGAATCGTTGGTATGTTGACTCACTGGTTTGACATTACTCACTCCTATAAAGGGTGCAGAAAAAATCATGGGTTGCCTCCTTCATACGGGTCGGGTCCGAGTACCAGGAACTAAAGTCATCCTTCAACTGAAGGATCGTATTTCTACGGCGCTTATCATGGTGAGAGATGTAGAAATTTAGTGCATCTTTCTCCATCCTGGAGCCACGAGATGCGTGACCTTTGCCTCCATAACATATCCTCCTGAACAAGTGTATTCTGCAGCTCATCTCGGACTTCTTTCTCCAAGTCATCCAAGTACTGAGATTTATGTAAAGATCTGGCTCGTTTGATACCATTCAGACGAGCTAAGCACCAAAATTTTGGGTAAAAAATATTTCCAAAGACGTATCGATTCCAAGAAGAAATTTATGTCCAAAAACTACACAGAGCATCCAAGATATCATGATTCTGGCAGTTCCAAATGTTCTCCACTAGAGTCAAAAATTGGGGGTGGGAATACCATGCCTGTAGCATTCGAAAAGGACTAGTAGAAGCATTAGGGGTGGTGACTCTTGGAAGGATCGGGATAGGATGATGATTCGATCCGGTGCGTGGGAGATGTAACACCCGGTGTTTCGGAAAATAGTTCGACCATGCTCAATTACAAAAACTACAATCCAGTCGCACCTCAATGCATTCATTACTCTGTCTCATATTCGACCAAGTATATCCGGGACTAGAAAAACCCATGTCGATCAACTCACAACTATCCAACATCTTTTTAATAGTCCGAGTTCGGCTTGGGATAAGCCGGCTCCCCCCCTTTTATCCAAGTCATCAATTGCTTGATTAAAGTCCCCCACTACCATCCACGGGATATTCAAACCAGTACCAAGATGCCCCGGATACTTCCATAATTCATTTCTGAATGCAATTTTTGGGGAGGCAGAGATTGCCGAAAAGAACCAAGCACGATCCTTTCCCTGTCTAACCAAAAAATTGATCACATGTTCATCAATATTTACAGTCTCAACCTGCACTTGAGAGGAGTCCTAAAGGACCCAAATCCCTCCTTCAAATCCTATTGCTTCTGTAACAGAAAAATCGGTGAGGTTAGATTTGTTCAAAATATCATGTAAATGAGAACTATGAACTCTAGTTTCAACCAAAACAAGAATAAAAGGATTGTACTTCCTCAGAAACCGTAAAACATGAATTAAAAAGTTCCTAGATCCCGCCCACGGAAGTTCCAAAATAACATGGTCGGATAGATCATGATTACATAGAAGAAATAGATGGCACAATCCCATCGGACATGGTTGCCAATTGAACACATTTGTTTGAAACATTTTCAGAAACAAATTGATCAATACACATAGCAAAAGAAGCTTGGGTGGCATAAGCTGCAAGCATTGCCATCTTGTCCACCGCTGGGCTTGTTTGAATTTCCGGATGTTGTAAAAATTGCTTCTTGTTTGTCTACTGGGGCCTTGGACTTACCCTTCTCATTGGGCTTGGATACCTAGGCTTGAGTCCTGCTGTTTCTGCTGTTGGAAACTTCCTGCAAGGACCCCGAGTTGTGTTTTTCACCTTCCGAGGGACTTTATCCAGTTACCTTTCTCCTTGGGTCCACCTCTAGGCCAACCACTATGACTCTTAGATTTCGGTTGTTGCATAGGTTTCTTTTCATGGGCCGAGCTCCCCACCGGTTTTCCGGGCCTGGGATGTCTTGAATTAGGTACTTGAGGTTGACCAGCTTCTGGGCCCGGTCTTCATCTGGGTCCAACCCTTGCAAGACCGCAAATTTGGATGACTTGGGCTGTCCTTGTTGTTCAATGATCTCCTTCTGTCTAGTATTTGTGCTAGCTAGACTCTTATCGTTAGACCCATGTGGGCTAGGGTAGGAATTCTGCTGACCCTCCCCATCCACCTGTGGTCGAGAAGCCATAGCCGCCTTCTGATGGTTACCCTCGGTGGAGTTCCTTCCGGAAGCCTATCGGTTATGTTTGCGTCATCCACTCTCCGGAAGCATCCAAGGACTGAAATGCTTATTTGACTCTTCGGACTTAGGGTAAGTCTGTTCTTGCACCGGTTGTGCAGTTGGTTCGAAAGTGACTGTGGAACCAATAGTAGGGCAGTTCTCATCCTTGTGGCCATACTTACCACACCCAAAACATATCAAATGGGGTCTTTCATACTCCACTTTTTGTTTCGAACCTAGAACAATGATGAGTGGAATCAAGGGTTTAGAGAGGTCGATTTCCACACACACCTTAGCATATTTACCTCCAACTGCTTCCAATGTGGTGTTGTCTATTCTAACAGTCTTCCCCAGAGTATTACCCGATATGTCTAAATTATATTGTGTTTTATGTGAACTTATGTGCTCAATTTGAGGAGTAATTGGACTTAATTGATGGGAAAATAAGGAAATTCTTTATGTTTTCGATTTCGGAAGTTTTAGGGACCGAAATTGAAGAAATGAAGAATTCAGGGACTAAATTGCAATTTTTGAAGAATTTCACTACGACCATAGTGAAGGGACTACGACCGTAGTGCTAGTACGGCCGTAGTGGCCCTAGTACGGTCGTAGTGTGTGGAAATAGGGTCTACTACGGCCGTAGTGAACCTAGTACTGCTTGTAGTGCCGTCTAGATGCGCGATTTCCGAGGTTTTTCACCGAAAATGGTCTAGAACACCCCCAACTTCACTCCTATAAATAGAGGCACTTCCTCGGTTGTTCAAGCACACCGGAATCACTCATAACAAGAGCATTTTCGAGTTTTTAGCTAATAGAGATTTCGCGATAAGCTCTATTCGAGTTTTCGGTTAATATTTTCTTGAGTTTTGACTTCGTGTTCAAGCCTACCCCATAAGGTCAAACACGTTAGTGAGGTTTGAGAGGTGTGACTGAGATCTCTTTGATAGAGATAAGAGTTCGGGAAGCCGGAGTCGAGTAGATCTGGAGGAACGAGTCTTTTCCGTTGGAGACGTGACACCGAAAACGACAAACTTACTTTTTCCTTTTCTTTTAGATTTCCGTATTTCGTTTTCTTTATTAGTTGTGATTTCTGTGTCATTAAAATCTTAGTTTACTACTTTTCGAGAAAATTGTGAATTGATTGGTTATTCTTAATTTATAAATTCTCGGGAGGATGTTGTTTATCTTTTCCATTATGAGTTTATTTTATCTTACGCTTTCAATTAGTTTCTTATTCGATTTATGCCATGAAACTTAGATTTGCATCTAGTTGAGTATGTAATTGGAATAATTAATTAATTGACGGTTTGTTAATGAGACCTCCCCATAGGAGATTTAATGAATTGTCGGATTAGGTGTAATAACTTGCAACCCCCATATTGAGGTTAGGCAGCCTAATAATCTCGAGGAAGCGATGCAAATCTTAAGATTATGTTGTTAAATTGACGCTTTAATAACTAATCTAAAAAGGTTTAGGATTACTTGCAACCCCCATATTGAGGTAATCACATTAGATAACTCGGGTACGGTAGTAAGATAAATTGGATTCGTAATTGCCTTAAATCCACTTATAAGTAATTTTCGAACATAGGTCAACCCAATTGATTCAAGAACTTAATTCATATTCTAATTTACTTTACTTGTCATTTCAATTCCTAGATTATAGAAACACCCTCTACATGAATTGAATTGAACTTTAGGACTACTTCTTCTTAAACAAAACTTGTCATGATTGATAGACACTAATAAACCGTCACCAACGTTCTTGGGGAAAACGATAAATTTATAAATGTAAAATCGTTGATACTACCATGTTATTATCTGCATCGATAGGTACTCTGCATTAGGTTTTGGTTAATTAAGTAAAATCCTATTTGCTCTTATCTGCTACACTTAATTTAATCTCAATCATAATCTATGCATTTTATATAGTAACCAAAACGCACATCATAACCCATTGCATACAGGACTTCTTCATCGAAAAGTTCAAGTGGCAGTTCGAGGAAGCGAACTCGGACCAGAGTGGACTAGATAGTCTCTGTGGAGCTGAAATTAGGTCTCCATTTAGCCACTATAAGATAATGGCCAAGAATGATCCAGAGGCCTCCTTCCAAGACCCTGAAGTAGTCTTCCCTGCAGAAGAAGCGAGCCAAGTAAAACCCTTTCTCCAAATCAATGAGTTCATGTCCATATTCCAGTTTCCAGAGACTGCTCGTACGCTGCTCCAAAACACGAAAACTAACGTTTTCCCAAGTAGTTTGAGAACCAAGTGCCCCACGCCAAGGTTGGAAGAGACTGTGGTATTTCTCCGGTGAGATAGCTACTACCGAGCTACCACTAGAGTCGGACTCACCGGAAGCAAAGTCGGAGTCACAGAGGGTAGCAAACTCTTCAAAGTCACGTTCATCGTCCTCTCCCGGATATAGAGAGAGTTGCACAAGTTGGTCTTTCAACATATCAACAAATGGAGTATTTTCCCAAAATGGCCCTACTTTTTAAAATCACTCCGTGTTTGACCATGTTTTTCAAACTATTTCTCAATCTGGCTTTGACTCATTCACAAAATGAGTTATTCCGGGTCCCACTGACAAATTTTTTTTTTTCTCTCCCCAATTTCTCTTTCCTCTCCTTCTCTCTCCTCCTCTTTCCATCTATAATTGACAGACGTTTTTTTTTTTTTTTTTCCTTTTCTTTTTCCTCTCTTCTTCTCAAATTTCCTTTTCCCCTATTTTCCTCTCATCCTCCGGAACAACAAAAAAAAAACCCTAGAATTTGCCGCCGACGCTAAATTGATCGCCGCCGCCGTCCATAGATCTGCGCCAGAGATCGATTGCGCCGAACGACCGACGACTGCCGTCGTCCATAGATCTGCGCCAACGCTAAGGTATCGGGGGTAAGTGGGAATTGATTCTTTGGGCTCGTCTTTCACTTTATGAATGTTAAAATAACCAGTACATAGTTTTTCTCAGTATACCGTTGGCTCATAGTGTTTAATTTCAGTTTAGAACTTTGAGGGATTCTTTCTATATCATCTTACTTTGCACTAGCTCCTTATATTTCTTCATGAATCTATTGTTGCATCCGACCCCTATTTTAAGTCATTCAATAATTTGAGAGGCACTCCAAACTTTGAGTCTCATTTTGGCTTTCTATTGTTAAATTCATTTTTATTTTTTTAGAGGACTGCATGCCCGGAGCTATTTCGGTGCTTGTTTTTTTTTTTTATTTTGTTGGTAATATTCTGCACAAGTGTGGCTTTTGGGCTGGGGCGTTATCTATTCAATATACATAATTATAGTTGTAGGTGTTATAGAAGCTTCTGTGAATATAGGGTTTAGAGCTATACTTTCACTTTTAAAGGCACAAAGAGGTGCGGATAGGACAAGTTAAAAATCCTTGTTGACAATCCTTATTGTATCAATTTCTTTGAATCCCCATGTTATACTCCTAATTAGTTTAATTAGATATTAGCTTAAATATTTAGTTTAGGTTCAAATTTCTGCTTTATTCAAATAGGAATAGCAGTCTTTAAGTTCAAAAGTAACACAATTTTATTTTATCCTTTCTCTGTTCTAGCACTATGGACTGTAATAAAAGATCTCTAGCACTACTTTTATGACCTTGTTCAAAACTAAACTATAACATATAAAACTAAACTAATAACATATCAAATTTTCTATATTTCTTTTAGTTATGTATTTCTTTTTAACATATAAAACTAAACTAATAACATATCAAATTTTCTAATTCAATAACATATAATTCAATACTTGAACGTCTCAATAACATATAATTTTTTATTTGATGTTTATGTAGATGGCGAGTTCTACAAAAGTAAATCCAGGTCCAATGAGTCCAGTTGTTTTGAATGAGCAAAATGAGCATAGGACATCATTAATTTGGGCTGGTGAAAAAGAGACGATTGATAATGCATTAGGTGTGAGGAGATTTGATTCTCGTTTTTTTGAATTGTATAGCATAGCTCCAACTAGGGTGAGGGAGTTGTTAGATATTGCTTGGGTTTGGGGGGGTAGCATGTGTTGGGTACTTTGTAGTTGATCATAGTTTAGTTACTGCACTTGTAGAAAGGTGGAGACTAGAGACACATACATTTCACCTCTCATGCGGTGAGGTGACTATCACACTACAAGATATTGCATTGTTATGGGGTCTGCCTATTGATGGAGCGCCCATTATCGGGCCAAAAATTGTGGGTAATACTGAATATTTGCAAGATTTATGTGAGAGGCTTTTGGGTTTTAGGCCTAGAATGGATGAAATAACGGGAAATAGAATGAGAAAGAGCGCCTTAGATAGACATTTGTCGGTTTTGTTACCACTCAATGCATCCGAAGAACAATTAGTGCAGTACTCACGCTTCTTAGCACTATTACTGATTGGAGGTTTATTATTCACGGATCGCACGGGTAATAGAATTAACCTTAGATATCTTATTCATTTAGAAAATTTGAAGGATGCTGGTAATTTTAGTTGGGGTAGTGGAGTCCTTGCTTACTTGTATCGGTCAATGTGTATGGCATCAAAATGCGAGGCCCGTGAGATTTCAGGTCCGATGGTACTACTTCGGGTAATATGTAATTTAAATTGAAAATTTTTTCAAGTTAAATTAATTGAAAGTTGAATTCTAATATTAATTTGAATAATTTTTCTTTACAGTTGTGGGCATGGGAGCGCTTCCCATATTGAGACCAAATATACTCCTTAAAGACTTAACGGACAGGTAGCTCCATATGGAGCAAGGTGGCAAGTGGACTTTGATCTCACCAAATTATCGACTCATGTTCTTATGGCTTATCGTGACCAGCTTGACTCAATGTCCCCTAATCAAGTGATTTTCTATTTTCAATTTAATATACAATTTAATTGAATTGACATTGTTTTATTTTGTATATATATAGTTTGCAATGAGTTTAATGGCAATTTGGTAATTTCCATGATAGTTAAGTAGTTTGCATGAATTGTATTAATATAGATAGCATTTTGCTATTATTGCATGAATTCATTCGCATGGCATCTAGTTTTTGTATGCTTTGTTTTTGCATTACAGTATGTTAGTTGCATGGTTTTTAGGTAATTTAATTTGCAAGTTATATTTTGTATTTTTTATTTTCCATGACTTTGCATGGTTTAAATGTAGATATGTTAGATGTCTTTCATGGTAGCTAAATGACTAACTCATCTGTTTTTCAAAAAAATCCATTTAATCACATGTAATTTTCTATTCAATGTCCCTCAATCATGTAATTGTATTTGTATTTGAATATATATATATATATTTTGTAGTTTTCATGGATGCCATACAATGACGTTATTGGAGCTCTTCCGGAGAGATATTTAATTGGTCACAACATATGGAGTGTTGAAGTACCATTGATATGTTGGGAGATTGTAGAAATCCATTGTCCTGATCGAGTTACTAGACAATTTGGTCTTTTTCAATCAATTCCAAAACCTGTTCATGTCTATCTATCCTACCTTCACAAATGTCAATTGCGTGGCAATTCATCTATTGATTGGTTGATGACTCACCGGTCTCATCTTGCTTGCTGGGAAAATCGATACAATCTTGCTCTTTCTCAAATACCTTGTACAATAAATGGAAGTGACGTGTCCGATGATTATTATTCTTGGTACATCACAGTTACTCGCATTTTAGTAGGCAATCCGATTTACATAAGCCACGTCGATGAAGGCTATTCCATTACTGGGTCTAGTGATGTTATATTGGTAATTTCCACTTGATAGTTCATTTGTATTAACTATTTATTAATAAATGCTTTATTTACTTCTTACATTTTGGTGCAGGTCAATGTTGCTAAGGCTTGTCTCGATATATGTGAGGAGCGGTTGAAGAACATATCCGAATCACAAGATCGAGTTTGTTTTAGTCGGATGAAGGAATTACTTACTCGTGGGCTTGCTGCAGTAGGATCGAGCTTTGGCCATCATGACGCAACATGTGTATTTACTGGATCGGAATTTGTGGTTAATCCAACTAGGCGACCCAAGAATCGAGTCTTCACCCGTGGAGCCAAAGGGGTAAAGAGAGGAGGCAAACAACGCAGACCTACAAATGTTGATCCGAGTGAGGAAGAAGAGGACGAAGAGGCATTTGGTTTTGGCTCACCTTCTCAATCTCCTCATGAGTGTCTCACTCTAGAATATGCATGTGGTTCTATCTCAATTTCTCAACCTCCCGAAGACAATCGAACACAAGAAAATGTGAGTGGTTCATCTTCTCGGGCTCCCGATGACTGTATTGCTTGAAGAAGTTATACCTTGTACTGAAATTAGACCTCGACGAGTTCGGAAGGCCGTTAATAGATATACCCCCGGATGATATGTAATAGAAATGAACTTGTTTTGACATTGGTGTATTCCAAATTAATTAATTAACTGTTTTGATATTGTTATATTAGGTTTTATGAGTTGGTTAATTATTAATAATATTGAACTTGTTATGATTATTTGATGAATCTTATTCTATTGTGTTTGAGGCGATATGGTTAACTATATAGTGTTGTCGTTATTATAGAATTCTATGACTCGTACAGCGAATGAGTCATAGCATTCTCCTCTGCCCGAAATAAAATTTTGGACAGTAGAGAATTCAATGACTCGTACAGCGAATGAGTCATAGCATTCTCCTCTGCCCGAGCTCAAATTTTGAACAGTAGAGAATTCTATGACTCGTACAGCGAATGAGTCATAGCATTCTCCTCTGCCCGAAATAAAATTTTGGAAAGTAGAGAATTCAATGACTCGTACAACGAATGAGTCATAGCATTCTCCTCTGCCCAAGCTCAAATTTTGAACAGTAGAGAATTCTATGACTCGGACAGCGAATGAGTCATAGCATTCTCCTCTGCCACATTCTTACAAAGCATAAAAGACTTGAGCTTTATCAGTAAATCTCATTCCCAATCTCAACTCCTTATTATTTTCGGACCATCTATGTATATTAATATGTTCCCCTTCAATGTCTTCACGCAAAGGTTCACCGGAACCCATATCACTATAACATGGATATGAATGAAATGATGAAGTAGGATTTGAACATTGTGGATTGACATTATTCTGGTTGTCTTCATTGTCTAAATCACATCCATCATCATCGCTAGCCGGTTCCCCATCAAAATCCGAAGTTGCCCCTAAATAATCCATAAATGTGGGATCATCATTTGTTGATTGTTGAGATGTCATAGGATTTACATTCAAATTTATATGTGTCGTTTCATTCTCTGTTGCTTGATATGATCTTGAAGCATTTGATGGCCCCATTGAGGTTGAACATGAGTTACTACTAGTCGAAGAAGCTACCTCATTCGCCCGTGTAGCATATGGATTGAATGAAACATTGTTTGGATTTGACAAGTTGGTCGGAATTGGAAATGTGAAATCATTGTCAACACATGTATTGTTTTGCATCATATTTGATTGCACCACATGTGTTGGAGATCTATGAATTATTGGTGAAGAAGGAGGATCGATGTGAACTTCTTGAACCAAAACACTAACACCCACAATCTTGAAGTCACTTGGTATTGACCAAATATGTTCCATATCTTCCTCATTTGTGACCTCAATGGCACTGTATTGGACAAATGAACAACCTTTTACAACACCCGGAAAGCGTAGTATGAACTTTAAGTTCGTTGTTGTCATATCAATACATCTATAGTTGCAAACCTTTTGAACAATATCGAATAAGACACTTGTCTCCTAAACACCCATGCTTTTTTTGCTGGCCCTTCAAAATATGGATTTCCATTTCCATAGTAAAGAATACTAGAATCCCAAAAGAAATTTAGTCTAATTGGTTGCTCCAACAATGCCATCTAAAAATTGCAAAAAAAAAAAATTAATATATTAAAAATTTCCATATATAATGTTTCTTTATAAACACAAATAAAAAACCATAAACCTAAAGAAATCACCACCTAAAAATATAAATATAATACAATCAATCATAAATAATTAATATGTACAAGAAAAATTCATTAAAAATATAATAAAAGTCAAGATTTACCCAACTTGAGTCATAAACCCAAAAAAAAAATTAAAATAAGCTATGTAAAGAGATGATATATATTATGTAATTAAATACACAAATAAACACAAATAAAAAACCCAAAACCCTAAAGAAATCACTACCTAAAAATATAAATATAATACAATCAACCATAAATAATTGATATGTATAGGAAAAATTCATATTTTCAATACAATAAAAGTCAAGATTTGCCCAACTTGAGTCATAAACCCTAAAAAAAATTAAAATAAGTCATATAAAGAGATGATAAATATTACGTAATTAAATAAAATATTAAGATTTGTTAGTTATACTTACAATATGTTGTTGAAATTTCTTGGATAGATCTTGAGAGAACAAATTTGGAGAGAAATTTTGGAGAGAAATTTTGGGGAGAGAAATTTTGGGAAAAGAAATTTTGGAGAGAGAAATTTTGGAGAGAAAGTGAAGTTTAATTTGAGTTTAAAAGGGGATCCGAAATTTTAGAACTATGACTCATTCCCAGAATGAGTCATAGTATTAATAATAATATATATATATATATATATATATATATATATATTATAACCGCAAAAAAAAAAAAAAAAAAAAAAAGAAATGGCGTGAATTGTAGACGGAAATGGAGGAGAGAGAAGGAGAGGAAAGAAAAATTTAGGAGAGAGAAATTTTTTTTTTTTTTGTCAGTGGGACTCAGAATGACTCATTCACAAAATGAGTCAAAACCAGATTGAAAAATAGTTTAAAAAATAGGATCAAACACGAAATAATTTTAAAAAATAGGACAATTTTGAGAAAAAAACTCCAACAAATGAGATTTGACCCCAAGCAGAACCAGCGGGGGCTTCCTCCATATTAGTATCAACTGAAGTGGTGGACGAATGGTTCAAAGAAGTCTCTTCGTTCAACTGGCGTTTCGATTTCTTCAAGCTTGGTTGGGATGAGTCAGGTGTGGGTGATAATGGCGACACCACCGTCTTAACCTCCATCACGTCAAAATGGCACAAAGTTTAGAGAGCATCAATTTCTAGAGAGAGAAAGTTGATAAAAAATGCTAAGACAAAACTTTAAACAAAGAAGATTTAAATCAAATTAAAAAATGATTAATTGCCTAAAATTAGGTTGAGTTTGGAAAGAAATTTATTTATGAAAAGTATTTTGAGTTTGAAAAAAGTGATATCATTTTTTTGCACTAATTAAGTTTATGTCTAATAAATTATTATTTTGATCAAATTTTATTTTATTTATTTATTTTAAAAAATTATAAAGGTATAATTTGTCTCTTTAGATATTATTATATTAAATAAAATAATAACAAATTACAATTTTTTTGAGAAATAATTTTGTTAAAAAAAAAAAAAAGTAATAAAATATATAGTTGGTTGTTATTTCTCTTTCAGTAATACTTTTTTTTCTCTCTCTTCAAACCTAATACAATCTATTATTATTATTTTTAATCCGACATACAAGCTTGCACGGTAGCTGTCAATGCCAATTGAAATTTAAAAATTTAAAAATTCCTTTTTTAAATAAAAAATTTCTTAGACTCTCTATACCTTGGCCTACTTTTTGCGATATAATTCAATTTGTGAAGTAGTTTTTATTTTTATTTTTTTTATTTTTATAAAACCCATATTTTGAGAAAGAACTCCCATACTTTTATAGTTACACTTCGAAAATAAATATAATATATCATTATTTATAAGATTATTTCTAATGGTAGCATTATAATTAAGTTGAAAGAAAATCTCTTATGTTTATATCTTTTGATTTTTTTTTTCTTCTTCTTTCTTTTTATCTCGATTTATATTATTATTATTTTATTATAGTTATTGTGATACCTAAATCTCGATCGATATAATAAGTGAATGTATAATAATATATAAAAATAGGTTTAAGTATTCATAGTCAATTTGATGTATCATTTTGATCGTGATTGTTGTCAGACATATAGTCACGACACGAGCTTGTGGGTTTGAATTGTAACAATTATAACTTTTAATTTTATTTTATTGATTTTTTAAATTTTTTATTTTCATTTCACATCCTTGTGTTATTTATTTTATCTCAACTAAAAAATAACAAAAAAATTAAAAAAAATCAAAGAACTCAAAGTCTTTTGTATTTTTATCTCTTTTTGTTTTTTGTTTTCTTTTTCATATAAATTTTTGATTTTAGATTGAAACTTATACAAATAAAAATTAAAGTAAACACTTCTTTTATTAAATCTATAAAATTACTGTACTTTTTACTACAATTTTTTTTTTTTAGAAATTTTTACTAGATTTTAATTTTTTTTATTTTGATATTTTAATAATATAAAAAATAATATAATTCATTATGTTTCTTGAAAATAAATAAATAAAATTAATTTCACAAAATATTTGACACTTTTATAAACATACTTACATTAAATTTATCACCCAATAATAATAATGCATTTAAAATTTTAAAAATAATCAATTCAAATATCAATAAAATTAGCTATTTATATAAATTAATTTTAAAATCAATTAATATATTTATACAATAATATTAATATTAAAATTAAAATTAATTTTAATATATTTATTAAACATTACAATAATATTTATAATGGATAAATCGAACATGTATAAAAAAAAATGATAAATTTAAAAATAAAAATTTATAATATATGCTTTCTGATATGTATCTACTATATAATATATATATATATATATATATATGGACCATTTTAAAAAATTCTCTCTCTAACCCTAATTTTTCCTTCTCCACTACTCATCTTCTCCACAGACTAAGGGAAAACTATAGTTTCGCCTAAAATTTTCTTTTGACCGAAGATCCTTTCTTACTGTGTTTACTTTTTATTCTTCAATTTTTTTAGTATATTTTTTATGTTTTTTGTAATTCTCTCTTTTGTTTTTGTTTAACTTTCTATTTCATTTTATTTTTAAAAGAGAAATTTGTAAAATTTGGACTAAATCTCGACCTTTTAATCGTGTTTTGTCTTCATTTTAGGTATTTTATAAAATATTTTATGCGACTATGATAGATTAGACTATGATAGATTAGGTTGCTCGTGAAAGAACAATGTAAAATCAAACTTTCTATACAAATGACGTTTGTAATTGGAATCTCCAAGATCCAACAACAGAATATTTGTTCTATTAATTTTTTTATTTTATGTACTACTAAATTTATTTAGAACTTTGTTTGACTCAATTTTTCTAGATGAAGTATATTCTATTATTTTGTTGTATTATCTTAAATCATTAAAGTTATTCATACTTATAATATTTTATTTTAATTAAATTTACTTAAAAAAATATATATACTATATGTATATATATATATATATTTTTTTTTTGTGAATAATATATATATATATATATATATATATATATATATTATAATACACAATTTTCTTTTGATTAAAAAAACCCCAAAAACTCTCTCAACTCTAACCCTCACTCTTCCTCTTCTCTTCTTTCCCCTCAGCAGCTGCCGACTCCTCTCTTCTCCTTCCCTCTTCTCTTCTTCTTCTCCTCATCTTTTCTCCTCCTCGGCACCGCCACTTCTCTTTCTCCTGCCAAGAGAGAAATTTAGCTTTGACTAAAACTTTTCCTTGGTCGGAATAACTTTTTTACTATTTTTTTTGGGTTTTGTTTTTTGTTTTGTTTTGTTTATTTTCCATCTATTTCTTTGGTACTTTTGTTATCTTTTTCATCTCATATGCTTAGTTTCCTACTGATATTTAAATATCACTTTTTTCTTCTTTTGTTAGAAGAAAAAAATTTTAAACCCGAATTATATCCGGGTCCTTTGTTCGTATTCGTATTTGGTTTTCTTTTTAGGTATTCTATGAAATCTTTGATGCGCTCAGAATGGATTAGACTACTCTTGAAAAAAGAAGACAAAATCGAACTCCCTTCGCAAATGAGGTTTGAAATCGACAATATGAAGACCCTAGATTTAGACAGAATATCTGTTGTTTTTCTTTTTTATGTATTTTTGTATTTATTTTTTACTTTCTCCGACTCACTTAATTTTTTTAGGTTGAGTTTGCTCTCTGCGCCACTTAGTTTTAAGTTCGTACTTTGTTTGCTCCACCTAGTTTTAAGTTTGTGCTTTGTATTTCTGTGAATGATTTTAATCATTCATTTTTGTATCGTTTTTATTTTAATGAATATTTCACTTATAAAAAAAAACTCCAAAACCAAGGTCAGTCCAAGGCATGCATAAGAAGACACTAGCCGGGGAATCGACACATTGCCATGAAGAAGAGTACCATTAGCCGTATCAGCTACGTCACCCTCTCTCTTTCCCTGAAGGATCGTACGGTACAACATTTTTCTTTTTTAACTCCGATTTTACTGCATTGTACTGTACTATACTACACTGCAGTCTGCGACAACACTGGTTTTCGTTCAAGCAAAGCTTTTACTGAATATGGGTATTTAGGGCATTATAATTATTCTCACCTTTCAAAACCCACACACAAAAAAATATATATATATATATATATATATATATAGAGAGAGAGAGAGAGAGAGAAAGAGTGAGAGAGAGATAAATATTCCGTCCCCAACTCCTTCACAAAAATCTCATCACTATCCCATCAACATCATTATCATCATTCATCATGTAAGTGGGAAGACTGGCGGAGAGATTCAGTACTTCTTTCTTTTTTCTTCTATCTCTGTTTTTTTACACTATTCCCTATGCAACCTATGCATGGATACATATTTCTTCTGTGTGTATATATACACACACTAATACATATGGGTATATGTGTACGCTGAGGACCTGAGGTTACACACATTTTTAGGGTTGGGGAGAACATAGGTGTACATACGTCCAAACAATTAGTTCTCTGATTCTTTAGCCAAATATACAGCTGTATAAATGTATATATTATTATATATATATAAGGAAAAAATTTCACAATTTAGACGATATTTAGGCAAGAGTTTTTCTTTAAGATTCTTTTTAAAATTTTCTCTTAAGTTTGAGAAAAATTGAAGATATAAAAATATGCCATGGGATATAAATGAAAGCCCCATGACGTTGATGGATTTTCTGTTTCTCAAATTGATAAATGTTTGGCATATAACCAGGTTACATCAACTCTCATAGACCAGGTTTCGTGTTTTTGTTTGAAGTTAAATGTAGTTGTGATGTTAAGGTAGGAAATGTTGTTCAAATGCTTGGGTTTAAGCATTCCGAGTTTGTTCCTGCTGTGGGAAGGGTAGGAGGTCTGTTATTAATTTGGAAAGAAGAAGTTAATATCAAAGTTATTGTCTCTTCTTTGTCTTTTATTAACTGTTTGGTTTTTAACAAAAACATAACAATGTGCACTGGCAAATGACTTGTATTTATGGTCCTCCTATGCCAGCTCAACGCCAGCAATTCTGGGATAGTCTTGATTGTATTGGGAGATCACATAATGGACCTTGGATGGTTATAGGAGATTTTAACTCGGTTTTGTCAAGTTCCGATAAATTGGGAGGGAAGACAGTGGCCTCTTTGAGTCATGGAGGGTTGAGGGGAGTTATGGATGATCATGAGCTTATAGACCTTGGTTTTGAGGGTCATGCCTATACTTGGAGTAATAAGAGAGGGGGTCTTGCCAACATTCAAGAGAGATTGGATAGGGGCATTGCAAATGAAGAATGGAGGCTTCTATTTCCTGAAGCAAAAATTGCACATTTGGTGGCATTAAATTCGGATCATAAACCTCTGCTATTGCATACCAACCCCTCAGTAGCAGATCTGCCCGGGCCATTTAAGTTCAAAACTATGTGGATTGGACATCTAGATATAACTTACATCATCGAGGAAGCTTGGTATATACTACCCTTTCCTATCTAGATTGAAGACAACAAAGATGGCTTTGAAGGAGTGGAACAAGAATGTTTTTGGAAATGTACAGGATGGTATCAAGAACATCGGAAATTCAATTGAGGAGTTGCAAACACAAGTTCAAGACCAAAACACAATCGGAACGGAACATAACCTACAATTTGAACTTGATGAACTACTTAAGAGGGAAGAAGTGTTGTGGAGGGATAAAGCAAAAGTTAGGTGGATTCAAGAAGGGGATGCTAACACAAGATATTTTCACCTTTCTACTTTGATCCATAGAAGGTATAACTCGATTAATTTCATTCTCTCCCCTACTAATGTGTAGTTGTGCACTAGGCAGGAAATTGGCATGGCATTCCAAGGCTATTATACAAATCTGTTCACTTCAGTTGAACCTCGGTTTCCTGAGGAATTTCAGAATCTTATCCACCTTGTGATAAGACAAGAGGACAATGAGAAATTGAAGGCAATCCCTTTGGAAGAGGAAATTCAGAATGTTGTATTCTCTATGGGCAGCAATAAAAGCCCGGGGCTGGATGGAATGACAGTTAATTTCTAGAAAGCATATTGGGGAATCATCAAGGATGCAGTGGTGGAGGAAATCCAACATGCTTTTCATACCGGAACTATTAAGGAAGCCTATAATCACACCTTCATATATGTCATCCCCAAGACTGATAATGCTACAAAGGTAGACCAATTCCGCCCTATTATTCTATGCAATGTGTTCTTTAAGATCATTACTAAAATTATTTCAAATAGGCTTAGAAAACATCTGGAGAATCCGATTCATCCATGTCAATCAACATTTATTCCTCATAGGGTTATCACGGATAACATCATTATTAACCATGAGGTGATACATTTTCTCAAGGGGAGAAGAGGACAGAAAGGATATATGGCCATCAAAATTGATTTAGCTAAAGCCTATGACAGAGTCGAATGGAGGGTACTTTTACACATGATGAATAAACTGGGGTTTGATGGCTAGTTCACGGATCCGATTGCAAGTTGTATTTCGAGCCCTCATTTCTCTATTATGATTAATGGCTCACCCTTTGGATATTTTAAAGGAGGAAGAGGGATTAGGCAAGGTGACCCCATGTCACCAGCTTTGTTTACCATCCTATCCGATTTGTTATCTAGAATCCTAACTAGGGCGGAACAAGAAGGGAAAATAAGTGGAATCAAAATTTCTAGACAGAGCCCAAAGATCACTCACTTGATGTATGCCAACGATTTGGTGATCTATTGTAAGGCTACAATTCAAGAAGCTATTGAAGTGACTAAATGCTTACAGACCTATTGCAACTGGAGTGGTCAAGAGATCAACTGGAGTAAGTCCACAGTTCATTTCAGCAGGAATGTTAGCAGTCAACTAAGGGGTGAGATCACTAGGATTATGATTATGCAAGAGTGTCAACATAAAGGGAAATATTTGGGGCATCCCTTTTGTCAAATGAAAACAAAATCAGAGGCATATAAGGATGTTTTGGAGAAGCTGGAGAACAAGCTATCGGGTTGGAGGCAAAGGACACTTTCAATGGCTGGGAGGCTGACTTTGGTGAAGGTTGTGGTTGAGGTTATTCCTTCATTTGCTATGCAAGTTATACTACTCCCTAAACATATGTTGGCTCAAATGAATAGGAGAATTAGAGATTTCCTATGGGGACATAAGGAAGACAATGCTAGACACTTGCACCTCAAAGCCCGGGACTCAATTTGCATCCCTAAAGCAGAGGGGGGATTAGGTATCAAGAAGATGGAGGACTTGAATCTGGCTCTAGTTACCAAGCTAACATGGCAGCTTGCAATTCCAAGTCATAAAACTTGGACAAGACTAATTAGAGCTAAATACCTAAGAGGGAAGCAGGTGTTGGATGCTTCGAGAGATCACAAGCAACGGTCTCCTGGATTCGGGGGAGTATTCTACAAAGTGTGAAACAACTTAGGGCAGGGGCATGCTATCAAATAGGGGCAAATTCTAATCTCAAAATCATAGGAGATCCATGGCTTCCAGAGTTGCAAGATTTTAGAATTCCAAAAGAGGTGGAACTACCAAGTCATATCATTTGAATCAAAGACATCATGGAACATAATGGAAGCAGTTGGAATACCAGACCGATCAGCAGCATTTTCCCTAGGGAGATGCAAGAAACAATTTTAAAAACTCCAATTCTAGATATGGAGCAAGAAGGTCTAGTGTGGACTCCCTCCACGACAGGGAGTTTCTCAATTAAAGCTACACATAGACTAATCAGACAAGAGAAAGGAGCTTAGCAGAATAATGCAACAAGACAAAGTGGAGTGCAGTCTGGAATTCTAAGCTACATAACAAACACAAGATGATGATTTGGAGGATGCTTTGAGCAATGTAGTTCCAACTCTAGACAGAATCAGTCAATTCATTCCAGGAATTGATAAAGAATGTTACATGTGCAAACAAGGGTTGGAATCTCTCATGCACTTTTTACTCCAATGTCCCTTGACCAAACTTATCCGGTGGAACTCTCCTCGGAATATCAAAATTGAGGCCTTCAACGACATGCAAGTGGAGGAATGGATTTTACTCATCCTGGACACCAATAATGATCTGCCCCTACACGCAACAGAGAAGACCAAGGTACTGCAATTCTTTGCCTCCTCTTTTGAGCAGATTTGGATGGAACGAAACAAATCCTGGCATAATGGACAGAGAACAGATTGGGATGAAATCTCTGCTAATGTAAACAACATTTATCCGAGATACTTGGAGAACAATTAGAAGAACTAAGCAAAGGGGCATCCAATTACCGGGAGTATCTACGACAACACACTGGACACCACCATTGCAGGGGGAACTGAAGCTTAATTTTGATGCGGCTTTCAAGGATGGAAAAACAGCTACTGGAGTTGTCCTTAGAAATTCAGCGGGTCTACTGTTGGGAGCTTGGGTCAACCACTTCCGCTTAGACAACCCTTATTGTGTCGAGGCGAAGCGGCTACCCAAGCACTCAAAATCACTACTGAGCTGGAGTTGGAAAGAGTAATTGTTGAGGGTGATGCTCGGAACGTGATTCTGTCCTTGCAAGGTCTCACTGAATTTGAAGACTGGCGTGCAAAGAAGAACATCATAGAGTGCAAAAGACTGTTTGCCCCCAAAGCCTTCTGGTTTTTGAGTAGTGTGTCACGGAAGTGTAACTCATGTGCCCATACACTTGCCAAATGGGCGTTTTACTCTAGTTTTAGTGGTAAAGTGAACCCACTGGAAGTTGAAGGTTTAGAGAACTTGGTGGGTCCTTAACTCTTTTATGGTTTCTGTTGTTTGTATTATGCATTTCTTCTTTTTTTAATCTATGAATCATCTTGCTTACAAAAAAAAAAAAAAATGTTTGGCATATAAATGAAAACTATAATTTTTTCCATCTTTCGGGATGGAGGCGCATTTGTATTTCGTTGGGATTTTTTTTTTTTAGACTATTTGATTTATAAAATTGTCATAATTTTGATTAATCAAGATTTGATCAAACTCTTACTCGGGAAAAACCTTTCCCTAACTCTTTTAACCTCGTATAACATTCACGATTGTGTTAAAAACTTTAACATGCAAAGATTAAGCTTCTTCTGATGAAATTGACATGAATATGAATCAATGGACAATGCTATGGACATTCTTCTGACTATTAAAAAATGGACTATTTGAAATATTTTAAAATACCTTAATTGAGTATATATTAGGAGTTTCTTGCTTGGAGGTGTTTAATACAAATACCTCAATTCTAGCTATTTTAATAGTTTTAAAGTATATTTCATATATATATAAAAATAAAATAGAGTTTTAATTTTATTGTCTAAATATATATTTTTAATAACATTTTTACATATGTAAGTAGTAGAAGATTTGAATCTTAAAACATTTTAATATATATCTCAATAGCTCATTTTTTTTCTTATAGTGTCCCTTGTCAACCAAAAAAGTGTTTTATTTTTATTTTTAAGTTTATCTTTATTCAATAGCCACTTTGAATCCAACTAAACTAGATTCGAGTCGCGCCGGACCCTATTAGGGGGAAGTCTTTCTACATATCTCTCTATAAAAAAAAGTTCAAACTTGAAATCTTGCGAATAAGAAACCTAACATGTTTCATTTAAAACTGATGTGTTGGTTCAACCAAAAGAATTAGTGGCTCCTCCACAAAAAGAAGAGCTTAGGGCCTCTTAGTAAAAAGAAAAAAGAAAATAAATTTAACAGTAAAATATTTACAAATTAAGAAGTTTGGATTTAACATCATGGGAACTTAGGGACTTCTTTGTACTCTACTTCCTTTGAATGTAATTTTTATGAAATGTGAAATGAGACAAATTTTCCTTTCGAATTATTCCAAATTTTCTTTCTTTTGAATTATTTACAATTCTCGGAGGCAGAATAAAGGAATCAGGCGCGTGAAGTGCACACCCGATCAGGTAGAGCCACAGGAGAAGACAGTATTGGGAGACTAAAAATGCTGAAATAGGGGTCAGAAATCAATAATGAAAAAGTTGAGTACTCTTTCTTTCTGACGTTTGTTTCAATTCAATTTTTTTTTTTTTTTAATGGTAATAATAATACTATATATATATATTAAAAAAAAAAAGAGAACCTTTTACTGATACGCTATCTTCCTGAAGAAAAAGATAGCTCCAAGATTTTCCCCATAAACCTCTTTTTCTTACATTTCTTGCACCCAACTTCTCTCATCAGCTTCTTCTACTTCCATTTTATCCATTACCTTTTTCTCTAACCAGTATTATTTTACTCTTACTTACTTTATTTCAAAGCTCACAAAAGATTTTCTCATTACATACATATTCTTTATATATATATATATATATATACATATATGAATAGAGAAATATAGAGAGAGAGAGGTGTTGAAGAAATGCACAGTTACAAAGAAGGAGTGGTACCAGCTGCTGTTACACTAACAAACTCAGACATGTTTTACCACTTACCTTTTTACCTGAGGTGTTCATCACCCCCTTACCTTTTTTTCCTGTCCCCCGGGACGGGGGGCGATTTTTTATTTTTTTGTTCTTGAGGGTATTTAATTAGAGGAAAGATTTTATTTTTCTAAAAAAAAAAAGATACAAAATTCACGTGTTATACTTGCTATGCATGTTTTCTATATGCATGGTGGTAATGGTGATTTATACGTTTCTTGAGTTTGTGTTTTTCTCTTCGTTTTTTTGTTAGGGGAGATGAAGGTGGTAGAAATGGTGGAGCTCGTTTTATGGATCTTGGAGAGCTTCAAGAATCCGCTGCATTTCATCCAGAGGATGCTGTTGATTTAAGCAGAAGTATTCCCTCTTTCTCTTTCACATAGACACACACTATACATATATATATTTAATTATGATTTTTGTGTGCTATCCCTCTCTCTCTCTCATCTTTAACCCCACTTGTGTTATAGGGAAAACTGAAAAATGCAATTTAAAAAATGGTTGTAGGTTCAGTATACAATGACATGAAGCCAAGCAATGTTGCAGTTAGTAACTTACAGTTTGGTGGACTTAACTCGGTATGTGAACGGTCATATAAATTTTCCTTAACCCTTATAATATTTTTTAATTTGTAAATCAAGAAAAGTTGTGTTCTTGGTTAATCAATATTCAAAAATATAATTTTTATTTCTTTTTTTATTTTTTTATTTTTTTATTTTTGGGTGGATATAGCAGAACATGGGTGGTTCAGCAGAGATGTGTTCAACAGGAGGAGGAGCAACAGCACTGGATACAGGGCAGTTCTTAACACGAAAGGGGACAATGGTGAGTGTTGGTAGTGGGGGTACTTTGGGAAGTGGGAATTTTGAGAACTGGGCAGAGTCTGGAATGGCAGATCACAGCCAACAGACTGATACTTCTACAGATGTAGATACAGATGACAAAAATCAGGTCTTTTTCTTTAATCCATATCCAATTTGATTCCTAATGACTTATTTTAGTCCATTAGTCCTAAAATTGGGATGTTTTGTGGTTAGAATGCTACAGTTTTGGTAATTATTGACAAAAGGTAAATTTTTCGTTTTAGTTTCATGGAGCTCAATTTGGAGCATCTGTTGTAGATTCAGTGGAACAATCTGCAGGAAAAAATGGAGACCAGAAGGTTTGGTCTTTTAACTTTGTACTTTCTATTGTTTTGGTTCTCAAATGATTATTATCTTTTGGGCAATCTCAAAAGCCAATTCTTCTCTACTTTTCCTGTATCTTGTTGTAGACACTCAGAAGGCTGGCTCAGAACAGGGAAGCTGCAAGGAAAAGTCGACTGAGGAAGAAAGTAATATTGCTCTTTCGAACCTGAAATCCTTAAATTTTAAAGAGAAAGCTATATATGTATATATAAATTTTACTGCTGCTTTAATTTTTACAGCTCAGTTAATAATCAGTGGAAAAGAATGATTCATAAGAAAACTTGGATATAATTTTTGCATTTAAATGTAAAGTTCCTGTTATGTTTTAGTTGTGTTGTATGGAAAACAAATTTTTATGTTACTGGCATGTACGAGGTTCCCATTTTAAGTACTACTGCCTTGTCTAGTGAAAATGAGCATAAGAATAATTGGTATGTAAGAACTTCCTGAATGGAGGTTGGACCACTGTGCACAAAACATCTTTATTGCATCGGTTGCCTAGTGTCGAGTTTGATGCTGAAGCTTGGACTAAGTTTAGACACTTTTATGGCTATGGTTTACTTTTTGGTGTGCTAGTGTGCATCAGATAGTGAAAGGAAAGGAACCTTGTGCATGGGACAACCCTTAGTTTTTTGTTGGCAATGATTCTTTATTCCATTCTTTTAGCTTTATTTCTTACTAATCATGTGCGAATGCCGAGTTTTTCTTGCTCAGTTTTCCTTTTCCCTCCCTCTTTGAGAAAAATGGGAGAATTGTCTACAACTGCCATATGTACCAATTTTGTTGTTGTCTTTTGTGAATATTCCTTTCCAAAAACTAGTTGTCATCAGTCTCTGTGAAGCAATTTTGAATGATCTATAGATTTTTGTTATGTCTAGGCTTATGTTCAACAACTTGAAACTAGTCGGATTAGGCTTACACAGCTGGAGCAGGAGCTCAAACGTGCACGCCAACAGGTAATTAGTTTTCTATTGCTGTTACTTTCTTGCTGAATAAGATTAATAAACCATTGTGAAATAAATGTTTCCCGACTCAGTTTGTAGTCCTAGTGGTAGGATAAATGGATCTTCTTTCTGTATTCCATGTAATTTTCCTCCCTGTCTTGTTGTTACTGCAGGGTATTTTTATTGCAACAGGGCTTGCAGGAGAGCAAAATCATTTTGCTGGGGGAAATGGTTGGTTAATTCACTAAATCTTTTTTCTCTTCTCACAAATGTGAATTACTCTAGTCAATTATAAGTCCTTTTAATGATGTCTACCTGATTGAGGGTAAATACATTTTGTAAGCAAAAAAAAGTTTGCATCGAGATATTTTAGTTTCTTATGATGCAGAAATTTGAACAGGAGGTTTGGCATTCGACCTGGATTATGCACGCTGGCTTGATGAACATCAACGACTTATCAATGATCTTAGATCAGCTGTGAATTCTCATTTAGGAGATACTGAGCTTAGGCTACTTGTTGATGGAGTGATGTCACATTATGATGAAATATTCAGGCTAAAGAGTATAGGTGCAAAGTCTGATGTGTTTCACATGCTCTCTGGCATGTGGAAGACTCCTGCAGAAAGGTGTTTCATGTGGTTGGGTGGTTTCCGTTCCTCTGAAATTCTCAAGGTAAAACAAACTAAACTATTTTGATCTTTCAGTAACTTTTCTTTTGATTCAATGCTTTGATATTTACATAAACTAATTAAAAAAATAAAATAAATGTAAAACTTCTTGGAATCACAGATAATCGGGGATCATCTTGAACCTCTTACAGATCAACAGTTAATAGGCATATGTAATCTGCAACAATCCTCGCAACAGGCAGAAGATGCCTTATCACAAGGAATGGAAGCTTTACAACAATCACTTGTCGAAACACTTTCATTGAACTCTCTTGGTCCTACTGGCTCTGGAAATGTTGCTGACTATATGGGACAAATGGCCATTGCAATGGGAAAACTTGCCACTCTAGAAAACTTCCTTCATCAGGTGAAAAATTACAAACTTTACTAGTTCCAATTGCTTGTTATTATGTTTTAAGAAAGAGATTTTCTCTACTTTTTACCTTAACAAAAATATTGTTATCCATCCATCTAGGCTGACCTTCTGAGGCAGCAAACATTGCAGCAAATGCACCGGATCTTGACTACCCGTCAAGCTGCTCGTGCCCTTCTTGTTTTCAGTGATTACATGTCAAGGCTCCGAGCACTCAGCTCGTTGTGGCTAGCCCGTCCAAAGGACTGACCAGTTATTACTATATCTCGGGTTATGCATGTTCAACCCATTGCTCTGGTGCTGAAACTCAACCTTGACAGAATTACTTGGGAAGCAGCTAATGTTTGAGATATGTAATATTTCAATGAACACAACCATAGATATTCAACAATTAAATCCACTTGTCAATTATTGCAGTGGTTATTGTTGTTGTACTAATAGGAATCTGTTGAGCAGGGAATTTATGAGAATCTCAGTAATTAATTATTAAGTATATGTTAGTTGCCGATTTGATGGTTTTCTGAATGTTCTTAAAATTTTGCACAAAGCTCATTTACATTGTTGGTTGTTCATCTCTTTCCCTCCCTAAGCCTAGCATTTTTTTCTTGGACTAATTTTACTGCAGAAATTGCAGTGTAGCTAAGGTCTAAAAGGCAGAGTCAATTATTCAGTATTCTGATATCTTTAGGCTTTTGTATATGCTGCTACTGGCTTGTACATCCTTCCCCTGGCATTGTTCCTTCTTCCTGCACCATATCACAAACAATAGCATGTAAGTAAATAACATACATATGTACACTAGATTTTTGAGTTCGACACTCTGTTTTCTAATATTGCAAAACAAAATTATGAAAGATAATGACTTAAAATCAACAAAAAAAAAAAAAAAAAAAAAATATAGTCGAAATTTTTATCTTACTTGGGTTATATCTTGTCTTAGACTTGGTAATCTGTGGTATGAAAACTCCAGTTCCATTTCCATTTCCAGATTTCCACAAGTTGAACAGCCATGGTGGAACTGATTCGGTCTCATCATCCCCTGACCAGTTATAATAGCATCCATTTTGCACTTGCAGTGCAGAAGCAGGGCTCTTATTGAATCTTTGTTTCAAAGATTTTGCTGAAATTTTAAGTTTGTTTTGCTGCAATTCTTCGACTTCGACTTCGACTTCAACATCGTTATCTTCTTCTGCTGTTAATAACAGAATCTGCTTTCTGAGTTCTGCATAGAAATGATCATCTTCTTCATAACATTCCATTGTGTACTCAATCGCTGGTGTTCGTTTTCTTCTGTGATTGAACACTGCTGCTACTACGAAGAAAATGCTCAGTGGGAAAAGGGTTGGTCTGGATTTTTTTGGTTTTTCTACATATCACATATATATATATATATATATATATATTTTTTTTTTTTGATCGGTTATATATATATATATATATATCACATATATATATATATATATATAATTTAGGACATCCATGTTAAGAAGAACAAATGTATGTCGGACTATGGTCAATGGGAATTTGGTGTGTTGAAAATTCTCCGAATGGATCCACCTACGTGGATTATCCCTGTTTTTGTAATTTAGTATTTTGTCTTTTATGTTTTGAACTATTTTCCATTTCAGATTTGAAAACTAGTAGATTATGCAAACAGTCAAACGCTTTGCAATTCGGAACTCATTTTAATATTTTTCTTAAAATTTATTGGTATATATATATATATATATATTATATGCCTTGAGTCAATTTCACTAGCTTTGGCCTGACAATGATCCCATGAAAATTTTGCAGCAATTTACTTGAGTTTTGTGTATGTAACAGACCCATTATATCCCTTATAGAGGAAAAAATTATTGGGATCGAAATACACAAACATACAAACAATTACAAGAACGAAAAAGTAAACAAGAAGAATAGAAGACATAGAGATTTACATGTAGTTTAGTTTAAAAGACTTGTATCCATTGACTGTACTAGAATTGTATTTCTTGCACATACAATTAGAGTTTGCAAGTTACATGGTAAGAATAACAAGAATTAACAACTGGGTCAAACCTTATACAAATATTAGGTTCAAAAAGTAATTTATCTTCCATGAGCTATCGTCCATTTGTTTATATTATCTCGACATTAAATAATACTATCATTTATTGTTTATAATATATATATGAGTGTTGTTATACTAATACTGAGTGTTTATATTATCTATGAATGTGTTTATACTAATGTTAAAATTTATACCATATATGAATGAATGGTATATACTAAATGTGAGGAATGAGTTAATACCCTATCATCCATATGGAGAATTTGCTCTTAATTACTAGAAAACCTAGCAAGGGGCTCTCCCCCCTTGACCCCAACTCGTTGTCGAGTCAACAAGACCTCTGCCAAAGTGCTCGCGCTCTCGGACTCCTACAAACGACATAACAAACAAGAATTTCTAACAACTATCAGACTGCACAACTAATCTCCTACCATTTTGCTAGTATAGAACGATCTCACCAGTGTGACAAATCTTTTAGCTTCCACACAAAAGCTTTCTTGTTCAAAGATGATAGGAGGGGGAGATTATAAGTTTTAGTTATGATAGAAAATGTCCTTAATGAATTCTAACTATGAATAATATCTTTAATTTATATTCAGTTTGACCATAAATTTTAAATGATTACATATACAAGTGTGCAAAATCGAACCCTAAACCTATAACTTCATTTAGATTAGAAGAATTATTTACCAACATACTTACCTAAAGAGAATAAGACTACAAGTTTAACAAATGTTTAAAAATATGTAAAATGGAAGAAACAATGACGTATGATATTCTTAATGAAGTTTGATAAATACAAATAGTGATGTCCTTATCATTCTCCAGTCTCCACGTCATAAGCCAAATGGAAACGTTTTTACTTTCAAGCTAAGAAAAATAAAACGGCCGTCAACCTCCGATTGCTGGATGTCCAAAGAAAGCGTAGTCGTTGACTTATTAATTCGGCCGACTTCGAAAGAATGTATAAGAAACGGCTTACATTTGGAGCAGTTTTTGAGTGTGAAAACCGTGGTTTGACTATTATTATGAACTTTCCTTTCTTTCTGAGTTCTATTTTTTGGCCTTATAAAAAAAAAATAAAATTGTAGATAAATTTTTCTTGAACTGAAAACACTTTTGTGAATTATATATAAATCAAGAAGATATTATCTAATAATATTGTTCATTTTGATCCATTTGAAGTAAAGTTTACGAGTTAAAACGTGTTATTAACGGGTCTTAAAAAAAAAAAAAAAAAGTCTTTATTTTGAAAAAAATATTTACCTTAATATTTTTATTATTTTAAATATGTTTTGTATTTTATAAACATTTATCATATTTACTCTAATTTTAATTATTTATGAATATTTTAATAACATACATTTTTAAGAGATTATTTGTAAGGGGAAAAAAATATAAAGAATAATTTTTTTTAAAAAAAATAAAAATAAAAATGATATTTAAAGTGTTTTTTATATAGATAAATTTAATTAAGAATTACAAGTAGAAGTTTATTTGTACACAAAAACTAAATATTTTTTCTATTTATATTGCATAAAAACATATTAAATGATTTTAATTTAAAACACCTTATGTTAAGAAGGTCTAACTCCATTGGGAGCTGCCTTACTTATGACCTGGACGTCATGTATTCGAGACACACTAAATTTTAAAATTTCTAAAAAAAATAAAAATTAAATTAGATGCATCGATTCTCTAATTATTTTTATTTGATAATGAGTTCTCAAAATTATAAAAATTAATTCATTCAAATAAAAAAAAAGGAAGAAAATAATTTATTTGATACAAAATAATTTGATGATCAATTCATCTAAATGCAAAATAATTTTAGAATTTTATGTACAAATGAAACTAATTTGAGATTTTTTTAAAAAAGAAATTAAAAATAAAATATGAAAAGTTAAATTGTCCTAATAATAAAAAAAAATATGATCTAAATTATACTTCTAAAATAATCTGGGGCTAAAACATCGAATATTCCATGCGCAGCAATTGGCCAGTTTCGGACCTTGTATCCTTGTGGAACCGAGGAAAAAAAAAAACTAGTCTCAAATCAAACAAGAAATTTAACACCAATCGTGCATGTAAGTAATTAAATAACTTCTTTGACTTGAATGAAAATTTGAAATTAAATCCATAATCAGGTACGTAGTTATTAAAATTTAGGATCATAGGTTATCTCATGTAAGAAACTCTTTAGAAATCACTCTAGAAATTCTGTTTTATGACCGTAAATTGACAATCACTCTCTTTCCAAAAGAGAAGTTATATTCGTATTTAAATTAAGAAAAGTGATTGTAAGAGGATAGCTTTGTTGGGTTTACTCATTTTCAAGTCCCACATCGGATAAGGAAGGAAAGGGAGAAGAGATTCTTGTATAAGGAGGGGTGACCCTTCTTAGGTTAAGTGCACTATTGAGTATCTTGTGCACGAGTTGAAAAGAGTTTTAGAAATTTGTTATTATTAACTCTAGTTAAAATTCTCATTGGGTAAGAGTTAAAGTTTTTCCTTGTAATTTTGTGTGTGTGTCGTGGGTTATATGTGTAAAGGAGAAAAATTGTGTGATTGTAAAAAATTTTCAATTTTCACATAGTGGATTTTTTTTTTTAGCATTGGTTGCCTTGGTAGTTTTCTCCTAATTTGTGGAGTTTTTCACGTTAAATCTTGTGTTGTCATTTTCTCCATATTTTTTGTATTTCTTGGATAATTTGGGTCATTAAATTCCTAACGAGACGTAAGCATGTCAAGTGGTATCAAAGTTTTAGGTTAGCTTGTTAGGAAATAGAATGTCAAATCCGATGAGATTTGATGTGGAGAAATTTGACAGAAGAATCAATTTTGGCTTGTGGCAAGTTCAAGTCAAAGATATTTTCATTCAGTCAGGGTTACACAAAGATTGTCTAAAGGTGGAGTTGATTCGACAAAAGACTCTAAGTCAGCAAAGGGAGATACTGATAATGACAATAATATTGTCTCTTTCTCCGGCTACAACCAATTTAACTTGTAAGAACACTTGAAAGTGTTGTAATTGTTAGATTTAGATGCGTTTCTTTTTTAGATGCAGTTTTAAAAAGTGTTGTGTAGGTTAATGTTGTTATACATTAAACAATACTCATGAGTGTTGTTAAAAATTGGGTTTTAGATACTATTAAAATTGTTGAATATTCCGATTTTAGATATAGTTATTATGTTGTTATCATCAAAGCGTTAATACAGTTGCAAATGTTGTATTAATTTATTTTTTGTCACTTATAATTGTTTTAAGATACGTATCTATATACACTTGAACATGTAACAAAATATCCAATATTGATACACTTTATACTTGTTCCATTATATAATTAATATTATACATTTTAGTGTTATTATTCTTATGTTTTACCAACTCTGTTAATAATATTTAGATATAGTGTTTAATACACTATTTTAATGCGTTTTGATGCAATTAAACTGTGACTTTATGTCTTTATAACTACAATATATAGTGTGTCGTATTTGCTTACATTAACAATACTCTAAATTGAATCTTATCATATTCATTGATACACTTAATTGTAATGTACTCATATGTTCCATAGTGTAAATATATTCAAATGTTTTAATATAATTGTCAATCATTTTAAATGCATAGAATAGAATTATCCATTCTTCAAAAAAAAAAAAAAAAAAAAAAAATAGTCATCCATTCATTAGAAAAATAACTAAATATGTAAAATAAGTGATAATAGTATTAGTGTGTATAAAATATAAATAAATAAAAAAGTGCATAACATAATATGAAGCAATAATTGTATAAAATCAAAAACAATTCAACCTAGTTAATATATGGGGAAAAAAAATCTTGAACTAGACAAAATGTGATTTGTGTAATATCCTTCTTACTCATCATCATCTGGCACAATCTATAAGGATAAAATTAGATAGCTATTATTAGTGAGAAAGATTAAAATAAATATCTTTAATACTAAATATATTAATTCCTTAAAACTTACAAAGTTAATAGGCCATTCAACTGAAAATCCATGTGCATCTCCGATTGTTTTAAAATGAAGGCAATAGCTAGGAAGTCTTTCGTCACTTTTGATTGGACAATCAATATGAACTTCGTACCAATTTTCACCCAACTCTTCAAAGCTAGCAACTGTTCCGTAAAATCTTGTGGAACCAATTTTCCTTAAAGAAATTTTAGTAAATATAAACAATTAGTGTACAACAAACAAATGAAATATTATAAGTACATATATAAAAAGATATTTTAGTATATGAATTTTCATGTCCTATTTACCTTTGCAGTTTTTCTTTCTCCACTACGCAGAGATCTAGTTTCTTTCAAAGAGAATCCAGTTCTGATTGGTTCTAAATGGCCTGAGATGAAGAATTTCCATATTTTCAGATTGACTGTAGCCTTTTTTCCTTTCTAATAGTATTCATGCATTGTTATACTAGAGGATAATATACTAGAAGTGGATTACCTGCACCAGGGAGAAGCATTATTCTGTAAAGACAATATTTGATTAGTCATTCTTGGGGTGGAACTTCAGGAAATTAAATCTTCATAGGATGGAACCAAGGCTCATTCATTAGAAGCATAACTTTTAAACATTACGTGCAGGGAAGGCTAAGAAAGCATAATGTCATTGAGATGTGGAAATGTCCAGAACCCCCACCCCACCAACATAATATAATAGTTTGATAATGACAACTTGTATTCAAGATGTTTTACCTAACCAGAAAGAAATTGCATATCATCACCACTTAAAATTTTCTTCTCAGAAGCTTTCTCACCAATGAGCTTCTTCCGTAAAACCTTGTGGGCTGATCACTGCCCAGTTGAGTTAAGTATATGACCAAATATCTTTGGTCTTGCCTCATCAACTCCTCTAGTGGCTGTTGCAGCCAATACAGACTTTAAACTCCCTATTCTCATCCTGTTTTCCCTATAAAAACATCAAAATGAAATTGAATTTTTATGAAACTCTTATTTAGTCAAATAGCTAGCAATCAAACTAATACCACTAAAAGAAACATGCTAATATCAAAATTTCGTTTTGGACAGAACTACAAAAACATTTATTTCATTATCCATCACTACCTTACTCTTTCAATGTCTTAAATAAATATAAAACTTAGTACCAAAAATTGATAAAACTTATCTAGAAACCATAACTCAAATAGCATAGTGCAAAGAAAATTTAGAACCAAAGAAAAGGATTCATCACTCCGTTCACTTCCAAAAACCAATTAAACAAAAAACACACAGAACAACAATGTACTCAAACTATGTCCATTAACAAATGCCAAGAAACATGAAATCACTAAAATGGATGATGGGAAGGAAAATGAGAAACATAAAAGAGGCAATATGACACTAAGAGAAGGGGGAACATAAAAATTTCTTTGCAAGGTTTAAAAAGATGCCCAGATTTTTGTCTTATTTTCTATATTTGACTTATTCTAGCAGTTTCCATCTTTCTTAAAAACCTTTTGTGCACAAAGCATCAAACACTTTGTGAGCACAAAGCCTACCAACAAAGCAAAACCAGTACTCATAGCCACTGACCCACCCATATCTCCTCTGCTGTTTATAATTAAGTCAAAATTCTAACTACATTATCCTCGTCTAATAAAAAATAACAACCAACCCATTCAATTCTTCAGTAATCATGGGATTTTTCTAAGGTAGCATTCATGGCGAAGAATAATAGGGGAAAAAAAAAACACATCCATTATGTGATATACATTACAAAATCATGGAAGAAAAAAAAAAAGTAATGCATGGTAATGAACATAAGAGTATAATAAATATACCTGATCCTTTTTCTCTTGAGGCGGCGGAGGAAGAGGTTCCTTCTTGTCATCCAAGCGCTTGTCTTTTGAATTTCTCACGCACGCCATTATCTTTTTTTTTTTTTTTTTTTTATTAGTGTTTTAGATAATATTCAATTAAATATTTTATATTTTTTACACTTTTTATTAGTATTTTTTAAATAATTTTTTTTAAAATTGTAAAAAAAATAGAATTATAAAATTAGTTGTTCCATAATTGAATTACTTTGATTTTGTAAATTTCGCAATTGAATCTACTAGATTCTTTTCCCTATTTTCAAGCAAAATTGAAAATGAAATTATACATATATAACAAACTTTGTTTTTAATTTTACATGATGTATGATGTAGTATATATATATATATATAATAATAATAATAATAATAATAATAAATTTAAACCTTTTCATTAGGACAACAATTTTTTGTCTACATTTAATAAATAAATTAATATATGGTAACACTTATGTTATAGAAGAGTTTTTCAGATATTTAAACTCTTTAAATTTTTTTTAAAAAAATTAGACAAATAATAATTAATAAGTTGTAAAAAATATAAATAATATTCATATATATCATCTTTATTCAAAATTTTACGTTATTTTTATTTTTATTTTAAGATTAGTTACATATATACTAAATGATATTTTTCTTTGTCAAAAAAAAAAAAAAGTTATCCTTTGAATAAATATATATTAAAACATTTATAAAAAGTGTTTCAATATTATGTATTGATATATCATATTTAAAAATAGTTATGAAAAGTGTAATGAGGATTGTTATAAAAAACCTTTACGGTAATACTTATGTTATATGTTGTTAAAAAATTTAGATTATTAGTATATCTAAGCAACACTTACTAAAAGTATGCCCACATCATGCACCATGATTTATATTTAGATACATATTAATTGAAGTATTTCTACTTGTGTGATTTGACATTACTTAATTAAAAGTGTTACAAACAAAATGTTGGTACAAACTAAATTTGTTTGTAGTGATCCATAGAAGATATTCTATGAATTAAGATAAGTACGTCCTTCTGACATGTCACTAAGTTGTCGTGTTAATATTAGCGGATCCACAAATTTACACGTGGACATGGTTTGGCATTTTTTTTTTTTTTTTTTGTGTGAATGACATTGGTTTGGCATTGATGCAAGGTGTGGTGGTGGAAATTCATATCAATGACTAATGAATTTCTAGAAAAGCCAAACGTGGAGGTTGCACCATAAATTTTTAGCAAAAATAATTTTGATGTGGGCCAAAGTAAAATGATTGAAATGTTTAGTCCAAGTGAGTATGCGAGCATGATAGTAGAAGTTATGAGATATCTTCATCAAAGTGAAGTGAAAGCATGAGATTGGCTAAAGTTGCCAAATATCTAAATATATATACCACCTTTAACAATCCTTGTTTGTCCATCAAGAATAATTTGGGGCTAAAACATGAATATTATCATGGCAAGTAATTAAAAACTAGTCTCAAATCAAACAAGAAATTTAACTCCGCTTAGTTTTATACAATGAAAAAATGTATTGTAAATGTTACACGAGGTTGATGATTCGATATTCGATGTGAGCATATGTAAGAGTTAGGATGGAGACTTTCTCCCGAGTAAGAGTTGGACTCTTTAGGCACAACCCGAGCTGAATCCGAATTAGTCGGAATCGTGATGTTTCTAAATACCAAATGATCCAACCAAAAGAGTTCTTTTGGTTCACGTGGAGCTATGAAATCGAACATACTTAAATATGCAGTCATTAAAAGGTTACATCACTTAAGAATTTTATTTCAAGTGAAGTTGTAATATCGAAAATACTTAGATAAAAAAGTTAAAATTATATGGCTTATAATTAAAATTCATCCCATGCAAATTTTATCATTGAAAAAAAAAGAAAAAAAGAAAAAAGAAAAATCAAACAAGAAATTACACTCAATTCCAACACATCCTTTTATAGAATTTATTAAATGTAAAGAAAGTACATTGGTAACACTCAAAATAAAATTAAGGCTGCAAATACTATCACACAAATAGTAATAATCCAAATAATTTGGACGTAAAATACTCAATACCAAGTGACACCATTAACAGAAACTCCACCATCCACAGCTATAACCTGACCGGTAATATAAGAAGCGGCCGGCATACAAAGAAAACACACTAAGGACGAAACTTCCTCCGGTTCTCCGACACGCCCTATCGGAGTTCTCATCAGAACCTTCTCTAAATTCTCTTTAATACTCAACATCCCTTCCACCATGTCCGTCTTTATAAACCATGGAGCAATAGCATTAACCCTTATGTTATCTTTAGCCCATTCACATGCCAAATTTTTCGTCACTTGATTCATCGCAGCTTTAGTCGCCGCATAAATGGCTAATAAATGCACCGATATCAAACTGGAAGCAGAGGAAATGAACACAATATTTCCATTCCCTGATGCTTTAAGTAGAGGATAAGCAAGTTGGGAAATATGATAACAGGATTCAAGATTTGTAGACATGAGGAGATTATATTGTTCGGCAGAAGTTTCGGCCGACGGAGTTTGTACAAGGACTCCGGCGTTGTTTACGAGGATGTTGAGTTTTCCGTTCACGGCGGAGGAAACTTTTTCCATGAGATGGGTTCTTTGTTCTCTGGAAGATACATCGCATGCCCAACCGTGGACTTTGAATCGTCTGGAATTCCAATCGCGCAAGACTCTGTTTAGCTCTGTTTCGTTTCTTGCGCAGGTGTATACGGTCGCGCCAAGTTCGGCTAGCTCCTCGACGATTGCTCGGCCGATTCCTCGTGTACCTCCGGTGACGAGTGCTGTTGTTCCTGAAAGAGACCATCTAGAGGTTTTCATTGCTGCTGCCATGAATGGATGGATGGATTGGATTGGATGGAGCACTAATAATTTTAATGTGTAGATATGGTCCTTTTTTTTTTTTTTGGATAAGTAGATATGGTCGCTTATTTATTAGTTGCTCTGCTCTGCTCTGCTCTGCTCTGCGTTGCTATGATGAGCCTTATTTTTATTTATATATATATGTAGGTCAGTTTTTCTATCACGACACGAGAGTATGAGAAAATGAATCATGCCATTCTTTCTTATCCACATGGGTTACTACAATACTTACCAAGATTTTCATGTATAGTGAAAAAAGGGTGTAACACTTTTAAGCCAAATCCACATATAGATAATCTCTGTTTGAATTGGATTGGTTTCTTGTACAAGGAAATTTTAACCCTAAATTTTAAACAAACTGTATATATATGAGTAGGAGTTTGAACTCAACATCATTTAAATTAATTGAACTCTTTACTAATTCACTTACGCCTTGGGTTACAAAAAAAAAAAAAAAAGTTTGATCTTCTTTTGGACAATAATTTAAAGTAATAAATCTTGTTATAAAATTAACCCGATAGTTTGGGAGAGTTGGTTATATGGCGGATGGTCAAGGGTTTGAATTTCTCTTGGGTGGTTAGTGTCATGTTAAAAGCTCTGAGTCAGACACTAACCATCGAGTAAGAGTTAAACTCTACAAGCGCTTCACAGGCCTAGTCCGGATTAGTCTCTCCGAAAAGATGGGAGACACCGGACGCCCCAAGTGGCTACCAAAAAAAAAAAAAAAATCTTATTATAAAATTATTTTGATGATTGAGAATCTTCAACATTATTAAATAAATTTATTTTTAACAAATTTAGTTGTTTTTTTTTCACATTTAAATGTTCAAACTCTTTAACAAGAGAAAAATAAGATTTTTTTTTTTAAAACCAATTTTATCAATTTTTTTTTTTAAAATTTAGTATTTTATGTGAGTATAATGAAAAAATAAAATTAAAGATTAATATTTTTTTTTTTGAGAAATTCTAACATCTAGTGTGTCTCGAACTCATGACCTCTAAATTATAAGTAAGACTGCTACCAACTGAGCTACACCTTCTTAACAATTTTTTTCTAATTGTTATTCTTAAAAATATATATATTTTTGTATTGTGTGTGTATATATTACCTTTTTTTAAAATTTTATAAATTATTTTATTTGTACACAAAAAATAAATATTTTTTCTATTTATATTGCATAAAAACATATTAAATGATTTTAATCTAAAACACTTTATGTTAAGAAGATATAATTCAATTGGATGTTGCCTCACTTATGAGCTGGACGTCATGTATTTGAGACACTAGATTTTAGAATTTCTTAAAAAAAAAAAAAAAATCTAAAACACGTTATAGCGAGTGAATATTTCAAATGCTATATTGCATTTCGAGAATGCGTTAAGCCATGTGTTTTGATAATTGAGTTCTAAGGAGACAGGAAATCAAAGCTGGCGGTGGATAATTATGGGCGCCCCTACTTGATCAGAGCGTGGCTAACCCCCAGATCTTGGCTCCTTTTCCCTTGGAAAAGTTCGTGCAATTGATTCGCTTTGAAGAAATTTCAAATTCAAAGGGCTCCGTCCTTAAGGTTCTGCTACAAATTCTTTTTTCTTTTTTTTTTTTTAAATTGTTGTGCTGTAGTGAAGCTTATGTTTTGTATGATAAATGCAACTTGTTCCATGCTTGAAGTTAGGTTTCCTGATGTGAATTCATTAAATTGGATTTCTTGGGGGTTAGTTAAGTAATAGCAATGAAGCTGTTTGATAAAATGCTGTACAGAATGATACCCCATGGGCATGGTATATTATTACACAGATGTTGAGAAACCTTGATCAGTGTTATTTTGCAGCAGAAGAAGGAAAAAGAACACAAAGCGCAATTAATTCATAAAAGAACAAAGAGTAGTGGTATAAAACAGAGTTTTAAACAAAAGCATTACATAAAGAGCCCTTTTTTATTTGCCATAAAAACAAACAATGAAATGAAAGTAGTCCTGAAATATATGAATTTGTTATACTTACAGGCAATCAACCAATCACTGATCTGGAGGATAGACAGACAGCTTCAATGGAGCTTGCACTTGAAGTTTTGCAACCAGAAGTTTCCTGGAGGAATTAGAAAACACACTGTTGCAGCAGTAAATGTCAATCAGCTGTAGCGTCGATATGTTCACAAAATCAGATGGTATGGCCTGAATCTTGGGGCAATGCTTGAGATAAAGGTGTGTCAATAGTGGGAAATTACTTGCTGAAGCTTTCCAGGTAACCAAATCTGTCTTTCCAATGTGCAAAACCTTAAGAGCACCAAAACCACCTGTTTTTTCCGTGTCCCAATATGTTCCCGTAAATGCATTGTCTTTCAATTTCAGCACCTCCAGTTTATCCAGCTTTGCTAATGTGGACATCAGTTCCCAATCCAGCATCGTATTCTGGAGAGTCAGCCTCGTTAGCTTCCTGGGGAAACTGTTCTCACTGGGAAGGGATTCCAGCTTTGCAGTCGTGTCATCGTTTATCAGCTTCAGGTACTCCAGGGATCCTAGTTTTGGAAGGAAATCGAACATATTGCCTTGACTGGTACTACTGGAATCCAAGCTAGTGGCTAATTTTCCACAGACAACCAGTTTCTTCAGCTCTGGAGTTCTATCAAAGACTTCTTTCTTGCAACTTTCGGGGGAGATTGCAGCAAGTGTCTGCAGGTTTGTATTGGCGAAGAAAGGTTGGCTAGCAGTTTTCAGCAAAACTGTGGATGCATTTGTCTCTAAATGCCTCAGTTGTGTCATCTTCCATATATCCGCTTTTACTTCAATCCTTCTGTGTGTAGTATGGAAAATGAAAGTCTCGAGATACCTAAGGTTGGACACCTTATCAGGGATAACTTTCAGTTCACAGCACATAGCAATGTACTTAAGTAGGAACAAGTAGTACAGATCAGCAGGAAACCGAGTTAACTTGATCGATCTGATGTCCAAAACTCGAAGCAATTTGAAGGCTTTGGGGATGTCTGATAACAGTTCTATAGGCAGAAAGAAATCCTCCTTGGCAAAACTCAAGAATGAGCGAACAGATTTACCTGATGGTTTACTTTTGATGTATTCAAGAACATTGTAATTGATGCAAAGGCGACGATCATTATCTTCAGCCATGTTTCCTACTTTTATTTCTCGGAAAAGCTCTTCCTTAACTCCTTGTACCTTGCAAAACTCGCGCAGCGTGTCATGGACACGAATCGTTTTAACCTGACCATTGTACCTTCTCTGCTCCACCATTACTAGACTCCTGTCAACAAGCTCCTCCAGGTAATCCTCTGCCATTTCCTCTGAGGTTTCTTTACCATTAACTCTTGGCACCAATCCTTCAGATACCCATAACTGCAACAATGTCTTTGCAGGAATCTCGAAGTCTTCACGGAAAACACCAAGGTAAAGAAAACAAGGTTTCAAGCGATAAGGTAAGTTTTTGAAACTCAATTGTATCACAGAATTTGCTTCCTCTGTTTCTGCAATGTTATATTTATCCACATTCTTGGCCACTTTCCCCCACCAATAACTTTCTTTTCGATGATTTATGAGAATACCTGCAACTACTACTATAGCAAGAGGTAGTCCATCACATCTATCCAGAATAGCAGTCTCATGAACTTCCAGTTCTGATGGAAATGTGTCATTTCCAAAAACCTTTTTTCGAAACAATTCCCGGCTCTCTTCAGGTGTAAGAAACCTTAATTTATAAGGTTCAGAACCTTGTCTAGCATACTCAGCCAGATTCCTATGTCGGGTTGTTATCAATATCCTGCTGTGTTTAAGGTTGTTGGGAAAACATCTCTTGAGATCATTCCATGCATCTTGAGTCCAAACATCATCCAAGACTATCAAAAAGTTCCTTGTTGACAGATAGTTTCTGATTTCTTGCACCAAATCATCTTCAGACATCCTATTCATTTCATCAGTGGCAATCCCAAAAGAACGTAGAATTTTGAGGAAAACTTCCTTGGACTCGTATTCTTGTGAAACTTCTATAAATGCACGTATGAAAAATTGATATGCAACGGTTGGATGCTTGAAGACTTTCCTAGCTAGTGTACTTTTTCCTATCCCAAGCATTCCAAAAATGGACACAGTTTGTAGGTCTTCTGGTCCTACGTTGAGAAGTTTTATTACATCCTCCATTGCATCCTTAAATCCAACCATGTCATCGTCATCATTAACTGGAGACTGTTGGCAGGCAAAGGTTATTATATCAGAATCAGACAACCAAAATAATCGAAGCACTTAGAAATTCATTTTTTTTATTATTTTTTCTTTCAAGTTAGACGGAATCATGATGACTCGATTAAGAGTTGTTGCAACTGCAGAGTCTAACTCTTACTTGTATTGGATCCACCATTATGCCTTGTTACCCATTATGCCAAATTAAAGGATTGAAATTTATAATTTTTTTTTTTTTTTTTTTTGCTGCTTTCATTATAAGGTTTTGAAGGAAGGAATATGGAAATCTAGATGTCCTAAATTCTATACTAAATAATAATACAAGATTTGGATTCAAACTTGAAACATGGTTGTCTTTTTTATTCATCATTAAATGCTAAAGTCAATCTACAACATTTGGCTCATTTAGAACCAGAAGTAAGAATTGGGAATTGAAACATTACCCTTTATTGTTCTAAAATGTGTGCCAAACCATTCTACAGATAACAAACTACTCCCTCTGTCCAAAATTATATATAATTTTCAAAAAAAAAAAAGTAAAAGACAAAAATACCCTTTAAGAAAATTTAATTTTTTATTTGCTTTTTTTTTTTTAATGAAATCAATGTCATATAATTTACATTTAAAAATTTTCGGGAGACCAATTCTATCTATTACTCATAATTTGGGGATTAAATTCGCAACTTTGCCCAAAAAAAAAAAAAAAAATTATCCACAAATAATATTTAATGGTCAACTCTAGCCATCAGCCCCCAACTACCCAACAACCCTAGAAATAAGATATAGAAATAAAAAATTTTAAATTTTTTTAGGTTAAAAATATAATGAAAAAAAGAAAAAGAAAAATTGAAATTAGAAAAAAGATAAGATATATACAAGAAATGGAGGAGAAATTGGTCATTTACCTTTTTGATTCTATGGTGATGGGTCCGGTCAACAACGTGCATAGCCTGAAATCCGAGGGTAATTTTGGAATTATAAAGTTTCTGAACTTCTTGCTTGATAGTATCCAGCTCCCTGCCAATATTACGAAGTTCCATGGCGTGGTCGAGAGCCAAAAACGCACCTTTTACCATACCTCTGGATTTGTGCCTGGATGCTTTAGCTATGTAAGTTTCAATGGCGTCCTCGGCTCTGTAAACCAGTTTCCGGACATCTTTGGCCAATTTGTCCAAGAAATCGTCGTCGCTGTACTCTTCTGTTGACTTTTTCAGAAAGCTTTTGAGCACTTCCAGTTCATCGCATAAGGACTTTGCGTTGTCTTCAGCTCCGGCGATCAAATCCGCATTGTAACGCACGAATTCCTTTAGATTTTCTAGTAGAAAACCCACTGCTGTATCTGGAACACCTGACATATTCTCTCCTCTCTCTCTCTCTCTCAGTTCTTTCTCTCTCTTTTTTTTAAATAAATTTGGAAGTAAATATGTGTGAAAAAATGGTGGTGGTTTAGAGAAATGAATTTTTTTTATTGCAAGTGGGAGAGTTGACGAAGAAGACTTCTTGGAAGTTTCACTGAGGTCGTTCCGACACACGGAACGAACACGACGAAGCAAGCGTTTATATATATATATATATATATATATATATATTTTTTTTTTTTTTAAAATAAATGAATAAATAAAAATTGGAATGGGTGGGCATTGGATTGAGTTTTCTTTGAAATTTTGGTTTCATTTACAATATAAAATTATATTTAAACTTTTGTTTCATTACTCTAAAAATTTGTATTATGTGAAAAATATTTAAAATAATAACAAAATTTGTCTTAATTTATGTTTTTTCTTTTTTTTTCCTCCTTGCAATAGAGTATATTATTCTTTTGGTTCTCAATATGTTTATTTCACTTTGGAAAGTTAAGGTATTTATTTTGGTGAGGGTTTCTTTTTGAAATAAATAATTAATTATTTTTTAAAAAAATATATATTTTGAATTTGGAAAAAGTGGAATTAATGTTTTTAAATGAATTTTTTCATAAAAAAATTATTACAATAATATATATATATATATACCAAAACTTAAACAATAAAATGTATTTCTTCTTCCCAATTAATGTCACCTCCGAGTTCATGATTTAAATATCTTAAGTGTTGGAGACATAAGATATTAATGAAAACTCCTTGAGCTATTTATAGAAAAATAAATGGATTTTTGGTTTTTTGATTTCAAGAGTGTTTTCCCTTCTCAAACTCCGGTCACAAACATCTTACGTATATAAACATATGTAATAATGTTGAAGAATTGACCAACATATTTATTGTCAACTCGATATATTATTATTATTATTATTTTCTACAGTAAGAATAACATCAAATAATTGATCCGCTAAATCTATAATCATGGCATAGGCTCATAGACTCGAATCATGACACTCTTCCCTCAAAATTTTTAGATAACAATTGAAAATAAATAATTTATCCATATATATATCACTCCTTGCACCACCATATAACAATTGTACGAAAAAATTTACATAAATTTGGAGGAATAAATCAAAACACAATTTTGATGCTTTAACTTATTTCAAGTGAGCCTTACGAATTTAAAACACATCATTGAGTAAAAGACTTCATATCCTTATTTAATAACCACTCATTAATTTTTTAGATGACCGATATAAGACTTAAAGTCGCAATAAATAAATAAATATATATATATATATATATATATCACAAAAATAACAAGTTTGTTTTTACCCCCAAAATTGAGATATCCACATAAAAAATTGCACCCCATGTGCTTTTGTGAGCCCCAAAGTAAATTTTTTTAAAAAATAAATTGAGTGATATTAGAGAAAACATATATCCAAATGCACCCTAACCACCATCTTAATACATACTTGCACATTTCAAAAGTAAAAGATATTGGGGGTAAATAAATGATGCAAAAATTTATTCTTTTTTTTCCATAAGATTCTTCTTCAAGAAATAGTTGATGTAAAAAAAAATTCATTATTTATGTAACATCTCTTGAATAAATAAATGAAGTATTTGTCATCATAACCTTACTATGATAAATTAAGACTCTACTAATTAATGCATCTCCATTCCTCTTCGGTTAATTAAATTTCTTTTTAACCATTTTCTTCTACCAATTCATTAACTATTATATATATTATCACAAATCAATTATTATAACAATAATTTGAAGTAAATCTACATATTTAACCTTTAAATTATTATTATATATATGTGAAAGTTAATGTGGTAAAAATAAACCCTCTTCTTAGATTAAATGGTAAAATATATATAGTATGACCACAAAAGAAAAAAATAAAAAAAATACAGAAATAAATTAAAGAAGACCAATTAAGAACAAGTAACAAATTAAGTTCATCAAATATTTCAAGTACATAACGAGGAAGAAAGTGAAACATAGTCACTTATTAATCAAACAGAACAAAACAGGATGAGGAAAAACATAAAATACAGAAGTTTGATACAACGTTTGATTAAGATAAACAGGAAATCATCCTTAACAAACGAAAATAAAACAAATGGGCAAGCGATCAGCACCTGGCAACTGGAAAAAAAAGCTTGATCGAAATGAGCAAAAGATCATCAGCCTTGTTGCTGCTTTTATTACTTTCTAGTGCAGAAACAACCTGAAACCATGTAAATATATATATATATATATATATATATATATATATATATATTATCTTCTTAATTAATTAACCTGAAAATGCGTGAAAGCAGAGAGATGGATCATACCTGTGATGCACGGATGGATGTGGATCATTCCTCTGGAGGGTAAATGGAGAGCTTCAGCTGGGTGTTTTTGTTCTTCTCCTCCGGGGTTGCATTCTCATTGGTGCCCTGGTTTTGGGCTTGAAGCATGGCGAGCACAAGTTTCCTGGCAGAGTTAACCACGACAGAATTACAGCAGTAAATGTCAATGAGCTTGAGTGTGGCTATGTTAACAAGGTCATTTGGAATAGTCTCCAGCTTTGTACAATACTTGAAATAAAGTTGTTTCAACTGTTTGAAATTATCTTTGGAAGCCTTCCATTGGATTAAATCTGTGTTTCCAATGTGCAGAACTTTAAGAGCAACAAAATTAGAACCAGTGCTTTCTGTGTCCCAAAACGCCCCCTCAAACGCATTCTCTTTCAACTTCAGCACTTCCAATTGGTTCAGCTTTGACAATGTCGGCATCCATGTCCAAGGAAGCCTAGTGTTCTGAAGAGTCAGCCTTGTAATCCTTCGCGGAAAATAGGTGTCGCTGGGGAGACATTTCAAGGGACCCGAGCCATTTGAATTCAAGAGCTTGAGATTTTCGAGGAACAAGAGTTCTCTAATAGAGAGGAATAGATTATCCATGTGAGGAGCTAATTCTCCGGAGACAGCCAGCTTCTTGAGATGCTGAGTCCTCTTGAACACTTCTGAGGTGCAGCATTCGGGCGCGATGGTGGCGAGCGTTTGCAGGTTTAAATTGTCGGTCAGGGGCTCCCTACTCTTGACCAGAGTAGTGGTTGCATTAGTGTGCAGATGCCTCAATTGTTTCATCTTCCAAATGTCGGCTTTTATGTCAATGCTACGCTGTGTAGTATGGAATATGAGTGTCTGGAGGTACCTTAAATATGACACTTTCTCAGGAATGGTCTTCAAATCACTACACATGGCAAAATATTTGAGAAGAAAGGCGTAAAACAATTCAGTAGGAAACCGAGTAAACTTGATGGATCTGACATCAAGAACTCTAAGCAATTTGAATGCCTTAGGGATCTCTGAGATGTACTCAAGTGGGAGAACAAAATCTTCCTTGGCGAAACTCACGAAGGAACGGACAAATTTGCCCGTTCGCTTATTTGTACTAGTGATGTATTCCTTAACATGGGAATTTATGCATAGGCGACGATCATCTTCAGGAGATGACGATGGCGAATTCTCCTGGCCGTATTTAATTTCACGGAACAGCCCTTCTTCAACAGACTGAGTCTTGCAAAATTCACGCAATGTGTCGTGGATACGAACTGTTTTAATGCTCCCGTTTAGCCTTCTCCTCTCCACCATCACCAGACTTCTATCCACCAGCTGCTCCAAATAAGTGGCTGCTTTGTCCTCCGAGGTTTCCTTAGTATCCCCTGGCTCCACAAATCCTTCCGACACCCACAATTGGTACAATGTCTTAGCAAAAATCTCGGAGTCCTCACGGAAAACTCCAAGGTAAAGAAAACAGGGCTTTAACCGATAAGGCAAGTGATCGAAGCTCATCTTTATAGCATAAGTGGCTTCTTTTGCAAGATCGTCAGTTCCTATTCTAGACACACTTTCCCACCAGAAACTTGCCTCAGGATTACTCTGCAGGATACCTGCGACCACCACAATAGCCAAAGGTAATCCTTTACACATACTCAAAATATTAACTTCATGTTCAGCGAGATCTGGTTTGTTTATATCTGTAGTCCCAAACACTCTCTTCCGAAGTAACTCTTTACTCTCATCTGGGTACAAAAATCTCAACTGGTAAGGTAAGAATCTGTCTGAACCTTGCCTAGCGTGTTGAGCCACGTCCACGTGTCGAGTAGTTATCAAGACACGACTGCGTTTGTCGTTTGGTGGGAAACAACCTTTGAGATGATCCCAAGCATCTTTTGTCCAAACATCGTCCAAAACAATCAAATAGTTCCTTTTCGACAAATACTCTTTGATGGAATCCTCTAAGTCGTTTGCATCCATTCTGTTCATATCCTCAGAACTCACATTCCCCAATTGACGTACGAGTTTCAGCAACACTTCCTTTTTCTTGAACTCTTGTGAAACTTCTACGAATGCCCTTATAAAAAACTGAAATTCTACTGTGGGATCCTTAAACACCTGTCTTGCTAATGTTGTCTTTCCTAACCCAAACATACCTACAATCGACACCGTATGTAAGTCATCTTTCCCTTCTTTCAGATATTTCATTACTTCCTCCTTTACATCCTTAAATCCAACCATGTCATCATCGACTGGGTGCTGTCCGAATCAACAACAAAAATTCAAGTCCATCACTATTATATCATATCTCATAAATCATCGCTAGCTATAAAAGAAAATATAAATCACATCAAATTACACTTGAATCGATCAGCTTACCAATTAATTCAAATACCAATAGGACACACAATTTATTATCAAATATCAATTTAATTTTTGATTAATACGGAATAAACATAATGGAGAAAAAGTCAAGTGAGATCACTTATAAAAAAAAAAAAAAAAAAAAAAAGTCAAGGTGAGATGAATTGAACAAGAGTATAGTCGTTACCTTTCTAACAACACCCTGAGAGTTACCGGCTTCCTTCTGGTCTTTGTTATTCATAACTTGAAGTCCATCTTTAACCGCTCCTTCGTAAACGCTTTTAACCTCATTGACGAGAGCATCGAGTTCCTTGCCAATATTACGGAGCTCCATGGCGTGATCAATGGCGTAAAGTGCACCCTTAACCGTACTTCTGAGTTTGTGCTTAGACACCATTGCGATGTAAGTTTCTATAGCATCTTCGGCTTTGTAGACCAACTTCCGGACTTTTTTGGCTAATCCGGAAAGGAAACCATCTTGGCTGTAGGTCTTTTGAGTACACTCTGTGAGGAAGCCTTTGAGGGTTTCAAGGTCAACGCAGAGTTTGTTGGCGTTTTCTTGTGCTCCACCAATCAGTTCCTTGTTTGTTAGCACGAAATCCTTCAGATTGTCCAGCAAAAAACCCACTACTGCATCTGGAACAGCTGACATGATTCAATGAATGAAATCCCCAAATCTCACCACTGCACTCTTTTTTTTTTTTTTTTTTTTTTTTTTTTGGCACTCAGATCTAACAAAGTCTAAGCTGCTTGAGAGAGAGAGAGAGAGAGAGACTGAGAATGGGTGTTGGAGCTAATTCATGGTACATATAAAGCATTATTGAGTTGACCGGAGGAGGAGACGGAGAAAGCCAAAAAGCCAAAAAGCCCCCCGTCTTTGTTTATTATTTGCTGCATTTCAATAATCAATTGCAGAAATTTAAGTGGAGAAATACAATAGGAAATTTCCCCTTCCCGGCCGGTTGTTTAATCTTATTTCTATTTTTAAAATAATCGGCTAATTTCTCAATTTCCATTTATAAATAGTATTTAAAAAACTAATATTATTTTTATATTTTTTTTTAAATTATTACAAATTGATTTACACCTTCTTCTTGATTTCTTTTAATTATATTAAATTTGTTTTCTTAAATATTATATTATATATAAATTAATTTTATTATTTATGTATACATTAATTACTTTGAATTGAATTATTACATGAATTATTATATAATATAATATTATTTTATAGATATTTAATTAATAAATAAATATTTAAAAAAAAAGAAAAAAGAAAAGAACTTTTTCGGATTAAACGAGTCTCCTAAATGAAACTTCTTTGGTCTAAATGGTACTCCTTTAAAACTTGTTAGATCAAAATGGGATTATTTACTTTAAAAAAAAAAAAAAAAAAGAAAGAAAAATTCATTGTTTTAATCCCATATTATTTTTATTTGGTCCTTATTTTATTCACAATTGGGCAAATTGGTCATTCTTTAAAATTAATTTTTGGTGAGACATTGAAGTCTAAAAATTTAGTGACTAGTTATTAAGTAAGAATATGAAATTTTGTACTAACTGTTCGGAATAATTTTTTTTTTTAAAGAAATTTTAATTTTTAGTGTGCCTCGAATTTATGACCTCCAAATCATAAGTGAAATCTGTTACCAATTGACTTACAACTTCTTAACAAATTATAAGTTAATAATTTAATTTTTTAAATAAAATATGTATTTTAATTTAATATAATTATTATTAGTTATATTGAACGTTTTAGTCTTTAAATTATTTTTATTTGAATAAATGGATTCTCATACTTATTTTTAGACAATTAGGTCTTCTTATTTATTTATTTAATTAGTTTATTTGAATAAATTAATCCCAAATTAGTTTTTAATTGAATCAAGTAAAAATAATTTAAAAATTAATGTACCTAAATAAAAAAATATTAAGGATTAAAAAAAGTTAAAAATAAAATAGAGAAATGCAATTATTTAAATGGTAAAAAATAAGAAATTTGATTATTCAAATAATTGATCATAGGAGTGTAATATGGATAGAAAATGACTATTATTATATTCTTTAAAAAATATTAATGAATAGATATTATAGGATTTTTTTTTTTTTTTTTGTCGTTATTTGATGTGTAAACAGGTGAGATAAATGTCAACATTCATGTGACTGTGAACAGACAAATAAAACAAATCATATTTATTCCCATTACCTACATTTCTTATACTAATTATTTTTTCTTTTTATTATTACCAAAAAAATAATAATAATAATTTCTTTTTATCGGTTTCTCGATAGATGTCTTATTATTATTTTTATATATATATAAAAAGACTTATTGATTAAAAAGATATATTAAAAAATTTATTTTATTTATACATAAAATATGTATTAAAACAATTGAAATTAAGGTATTTATATTAAACACTTCAAATCAAGTAAAAAACACCTTAATTTTAGTTTAAAAAACACCTTAATAACTTTTTTTTTGTTTTAATATATAATATTTAATTCTAAAATATTTTTTTACTAAAGATAAACATTTTTTAAAAAGTAAAAAAATATATTCTTTTATAACTTGTCAAAATTAAATTTTTTTTGAAAATAAAATTGTAAAAAAAAAAATTATTTGGGTCTAAAAATATTTATAATTTTATCACTCGTATAAACTTAATTTGACAAGATTTTCAATTCAATTCTTAACTATTTCCTGTCAAAAGAATTTTATTTGTAACTGAAAATTTGGTATGAGACTTTAAAATAAATAAAATGAGTAAGGAAATATTATTTAATTATTTTAAGGAAGTATATTATAGGAGTCCCCGAGCCAACAAAATTGCGGGAATAAAGAGGAAAAAACCAACAAGAAGGAGTAGTTTAAGGTTAGATCCAATTGGGCCAATTATTATATTAAAGTCATGGCTAGGGTTTGTCTCTCTCTCCTGCAAATGGATGTGGGAATGCACATCAAAGCACATGTTCATGTGATTCGGTATGGTCAACAATTAAGTACACCAACTAATTAACACCAATATCTATTAATGTGATCCATAATATAAAAAATTTCACAATATATTTTAATTTATCTGCAAATGTTTTTTTTTTATAGTATAATTGAAGAGATGCTAAGTAAAATTGTCTTACTAGATCCGTCTCGAGATGAGATTGTATTGATCTTAATGACGTGTCTTCAAGGTGGTGTCCAACAGAGTTGTGTGTCACGTGACTTCGAGGTGGGCATATAGAGTGAGATAAGTATCACTTTTAAAATCTTATTTAATAGTACACTGCATTTAATGCTTCTGTCTAGGTGGTGATAAAAGTATTATACGTGCATTGTTCATGTTTTGCCTACGCCAACTAATCAAAAGATCTTTTCCAGATGTTCAAGTTTGATTTAGTAAGTTAGGATTATATCAAGTACATTCTTGTCTGACCAATTCATAATGACATAATTCATTCTCCCATGGCATAATGTAAGAGCAAGTAAATTCTCTCCCAAGCCCTTTGTGTTGTTATATATCTTTGTCCCCCTCTTAAACTGTTTTGATCATCTAAGGGCTAAAGCCAAAGATAAATCCTTGGTTGTATGGCTTGTTTTGCAAATCATCCATCAGATTCTTCATTCCATTCTTCCAACTTCATCCTGATCAAACACATCAAATTTACTTATCAATATTTATTACACATAAAATTTTTAAATTTACTTTTAATACTGTATATTTCTTCTTTGAAAATAAAATATTTTATTGCTAAAGATGAATACATGTATTTTGCAAAGTAGTTAAAGACTATTGTAGATAACAAAATTTTATTAATACATTTTAAATATATATTTAAATCATTGATTGTCACCCCCTTCAATAGAGGACAAATTCCTTCAAGAAAAGTTTTCTATAGTTGAGAGATATCTAAATAATGCAGAACCTCCGATGCATCAATTAAAATCCATTGAATTGAGATCAACGGATCCATAATGATAGAATAGAGAAATAAAGAATTTGTTAATTACAACTATCATCTGAAATATGCATAAGGAAGAGAATTCTATGAAGAATATGAGAAACCCTAATATTAGGTATCCGAACCCACACGGGTCGACTAATCCGAATTCGAAGTGAGTCCAGGGATTACGACTTTAAAGCCGGGGATCTATCCGTGGTTTCCCTACCAAGCTTTGACCCCATGCACCACTGAGCCAACCAACGATTGTTATAAAAATATTTTAGCATATTATATATATCTATATTATAGAAAGAACATATAGAGAATATTAAGAAAATAAAAAACATTATAGAGAATATTAATAATATAGTTATATTATACCTAATTAAATTAGAGAAAGGAGGAGGCAATTAATAATAATAATTTTTTTTAAAAAAATCCCAAAAACTAATCTACTTTTAAAAGCCTTTTCCCCCTTCTTTGTAGCTCTTCTTCCACAAATTTTACTGAAACTCCGTTTCTCCAGTTTCACTGAAGTGTGAATATATATGTATATATAATTATTTATTTGAAAAAAATTTAAGACTTTCTTTTCTAGATAAAGTTGTTTTATTTTACTTTTGATGAAAATGCATTAATAAATTTGATGATCAAAAACTACAAAAGAATATTTAGGGATCAAATATATCAAATGTAAATAGTTTAGGAACTAAACAAAATAATCCTTTTTGAAAAAAAAAAATGTTTGATGAATAGTTGTCTTGATAAGATTTTAAGTTGATAAAAATAAATTTTGATAAGTGTAACAACAATATAATTATTTGATTATTGAAAAAAAAAATTTGATGTGTTTTTATTGTAATTATAAAAATAAATATCTTTAAGCTAAAAAATAATAAGTGTTCAAATATAATCTAAGAATTCCAAAGTGTATATGTATGAGTATATATATTATGTTATATTATAATATATTTATTAAGCACCTTTCGCAATCGCTTCCTTTAGAATAATAATAAAATGATAATAATAATAAACTTAGGCATCATCTTCTACCTAACATATATATATATGATTGGGATGCAATTCTCAATCCTCCTACGTGTGATCGGTGTAGCGTGCTTCTTGCTGATATATCTTACAAGAAAGTTCAAGTGGGGGTGTGTTTTCGACATTGACTCTCCGACGGTCAAGTCAATCACAATGTATGAGATGTGGCGTCGGAGGATCATTCAAGAAGTGTGTTCTTAGAGGATCTCACTGAGCATAAAAGTGTATTAGAAATAAACTGAACACTTAAAGTATATTTTATATATCCGACTTTCATTATTTTGTGTGTGAGTGTGTGTTACCGTTTTTATGTCAATCGAGAGGTGACACTTGGAGGTGGTAGCTTTCCTAACAATTTTGAAATGGTGGCTTCAAACAGTGCCCATCGAGTTAGGTGCATTTAATGTTGAAGTCGGAGAGAATCTCCTTATTAGAAATTATGTCCTTTGTGTGATTGCACTAGTCGCAAACCGGACATCGGGGGGACTCCTATCCGGAACCACGTCAATCCTTCGAGAAGTCCACTTCGAATAGCCCCGACCTAGGTGGACTTTATAAGATTTGGATTCCTCTCAAAATATATATATATATATATATATATATATATATATATATATAGATATAGAGGGAGAGAATAGTTTGCATATCCTGATGGCAGCAACTTGCATTATTAGTTGTTTTATATTTAACCTTTCTTCCTTCTATTATTTTAATAAATATTGTTAATTTAAAAATATTTCTTCTAAAATAATTTTGTTTGTTTTTTTTTAAAAAAAAATTATACTAACTCCATTATTAAGGAAAAACGATTATACAATTAAATAGAAAGTCAAAAATTTCCTGAATATTTGAAAAAAAAAACCTCATTAGGTAGGAAGAATAAGTTATAATTAAATAGAAATTTGAATATGGAAAAATTGATGTTTCACACATATTTATTTGAAAAATGAGAATCCTACAAATTCAATGGACAAAGTTGATTTCTTAAGAAGTGGAGAAAGTGACAATAGAGACAAATTTCTGGTTGTTCCAAAATATATATATATATATATATATATATATATATATATATTATATCCTTAAGATTAGTGATGAAATTGTTAATTAAAAAAAGTTTCTCTAGGAGTAGTTATCTATGACCTGCTAATTTTTTAAATCAAGATAAGCAATATATATATAAACATTAGCAATTTGTCAATTATGGATCTATCCAATGATTCTTCATTGGCCCTTTTCACAAAAAGAAATATTAGCTGCAATTTGTCTTATTATTATTATTTTAAAAGTATATTCTTTCTAACATTTTGTCCACAAAACACTTGAATTATTAAGAAGTAAAATGATATGTGCTTAAGCACGTCGTTTGACTTGGCATTAACGTATAAAATCATTATGAATATTATACGGGATACGCTTTATAGTGTTTGTAGTATAGATGATCAATTACTCGATATTGTCTCTACTATAATAAATTTTTTTTTTTAACAATAATGCTAAAGTGTAAGTGAGTTGCTAAAGAGTTTTCTTGGCTTAAATAAAGTTAGAGAGTTCAAACATCAATTCATGTATGTAATTGTTTAAAATTTGAAGTTAGAACTTCCCCTAAAAAATGGTATAAATACATTAATATCTTAAGTCTCCAACATTTATACTAAACACCATATTACAATTTTATTATCAACACAAAGAGATTTAAATCATGAACTGGGAATTGGGATTGTTTAAGCAATTAAGATAGAGAAGAAATACATTTTATAGTTAAGTTTTGGTATAAATCTGGATATACTTTGATTTTTTAATTTGAATTTTATTATTGACAAATAATTTCCCAAATCATGAACAATTTGTTTTTAACTTCTTTTATGTATGTATACATATATAAATACTCTCTTTATTTTACTTTTATCTTTAAAGCTTTATTTTCAATTTTTGTTATAATAAATTTTCTAACAAAAAAAACAAAAATTATAAATTAAACTTGGTTCAAATAGTTCATTTTTTTTAAAAAACTTTTTTTTAGAGTAAATGAAACAAAAATTTCAAACAAAACCCAATCCAATTTTTATTTATTTATTTTGAAAAAGAAAAAGAAAAAGAAAAAGATCAAACGCGTTACTTCGTCGTGTTCGTCCCCGTGTGTCGAAACGACCTCAATGAAACTTGGAAGAAGTGGCTTTTTTGTAAGATCGACAGTTCCCATTTTAGACACAATCTCCCACCAGAAACTTTCTTCAGGATTACTTTGGAGGATACCTGCGACCATTAAAATAGACAATGGTATTCCTTTACACATACCCAAAATAGTAATTTCATGTTCCACGAGATCTGGTTTGTTTATTTCTGTAATCCCAAATACTCTCTCTTTACTCTCATCCGGGCTCAAAAATCTCAAGTGGTAAGGTTCGTTTCTGTCAGAACCTTGCCTAGCATATTGAGCCACGTCCAAGTTTCGAGTAGTTATCAAGACAAGACTACGTTTGTCGTTTGGTGGGAAACAACCTTTGAGATGATCCCAAGCATCTTTTGTCCAAACATCGTCCAAAACAATCAAATAGTTCCTTTTCGACAAATACTCTTTGATGGTATATATCCTCTAAGTCGTTTGCATCCATTCTGTTCATATCCTTAAAACTCACATTTCCCAATTGACGTACGAGTTTCAGCAACAGTTCCTTTTTCTTGAACCTTGTGAAACTTCTACGAATGCCCTTATAAAAAAACTGATATTCTACTGTTGGATGCTTAACACCTGTCTTGGTAATGTTGTCTTTCCTAACCCACCCATGCCAACAATTGACAACGTATGTAACTCATCGTTCCTGAAGATACAAAAATCGGTCAAACAGAGAATATGAATTTGTAGTTAGAGAAGAAGATCATATTGTAGTGTTGAAATTGAATCAAAACGACAGATGGATGACACATCAGTTCAACCCTGTCGTTAAGCTAAAACGGTGTCGTTCTAATGTCATCGGATGCAATCTGAACCATTCAATTTGATCAATCCTACGACCACTATTGAAAGCCCTCTTTAATCTACCCACTCTTGTTGTAAATCTTTGATCGTCGAGTTTCCTTCCTTGATTTACGGTTTGGTTTTAATCCGATTCAATCTATCCCTGGTTTGTTTCATCAGTAATCTTTAGGGTTATTTTGATGTGTATTGGTAGGGATCTTTTGTAAGGAATTCATCCCTGCAAAACGTTTGTTTTGATAGTGCAGTGAGCTCTCTACTGAGGCTCAACGTGGATGTACCAAAATCTCACTTGTTGGTGAGATTTGGTAACCACGGTAAAATCCTTGTGTTGATTACTTTTCTGTTTTATGCTTTCTTGCAATTTCTTGTTTATCTTTCGAGCATCGATCGTTATAAGGATTATTTCCTAACAGTGGTATCAGAGCCTTGTATTTTTCCTCGGATCTGGTTTGTCTATGGTTTTTTTTTTCCGGAATCCTAAGTTTTTCTGCCCTGTGTATTTCTTGATTGTGATTATTTCGTGTGAATAGTCATTAGTCAAGATTTGCAATCTTAGTGTATACGTGTTTTTAGTCTAGTGTGTCCGATTTAAGTACTTTAAATTTTTCATACTGAGCCATGGGATCCAACCGAATTTGAAATCTCCCAATTTAAGTTTTGTATGCACTGGAACCAGACTTGGAGAAAGACACATTTGCAAAGAAAATAGAAATCAACGAGGAGGCTTATAACCTGCTCCTTTTAAATCTAGCAGACTCTGTTCTGTGGAAGGTCGACGATGCAGGTACTGCACTTGAACTTTGGGGAAAATTAGAAACTCTTTATTCTTTACCTTCTGTAACTAACATTGCCTTTGTGAAATGTTCTTTGTTTGCTTTTAAATTGAATATAAATAAATCAATTGATGATAATATTGATGATTTACTGAAGTTAAATTTGTTATTAAAGGGAACAGAGCATGAAATAAATTCTACTAGTCTGGTTGTGATTTTGTTAAATGTTGTGCTTGATGATTATATGGTTGTGAAAAATTCTGTGCAATATACTGGTATCACACCTTCTTTTGACTTAGTAGTTTCTGGACTTAAGGCAAGGGAAACAGAATTGAAACTAAAGAGAAATTCTAATTCTGGATTGTTTGTGAATTCTAAATCGGATAATCGGAACTCAAATAAACACCGGAATGGTTTTAAAGGTAAAAAGAAAGGCAAAAACAATTTCAAACTTAAAGAAACCAGAAAATGTTACTATTGCAATAAACCAGTACACTTGAGGAAGAATTGTTATTCATGGTTAAAGAAACATAAATTGTTTAATGGTGATAACTCCCCGTCTGTTAATGAGAACAATGTTTCTGAAGTACTTGTTTCTTCTATTTATAGAAACTGCAATGAATGGATAATTGATTCTGGTTGCTCTTTTCATATGTGTCCTAACAAGGAATGGTTTATTGATTATAAAACTGTTGACACTGAATTTGTCTTCACGGGAAATGAATACTTGTATCATACATGGAATAGGAAATATTTCTTTAACTCTTGATAATGGTAATGTGATTTTGTTGACTAATGTTAGACACATTCCTAAACTTAAAAGAAATCGATTTCTGTTGGTGTGCTTGATGATCCGAGATGTGAAAACAGAATTAAATCTGGTTGTCTTGAAATTGTTAGAAATGGGAAAATAATTGCCTATGCTAAGAAAAAGAATAGTCTATATGTATTATGTGGAATGTATTCTGGTTTGACTAACATTGCAGCTTCTGTTACTGATTCGCAAACAAATGCCATTAAGTGGCATCTAAGACTCAGGCATATGAGTCAAAAAGGTATGGAAATCCTTGAAAAAGCAGGACAACTTGGTAAGTCAGCTTTACCTTCTCTTGACTTCGGTGAAATCTGTGTATTAGGTAAACAACATAGACTATGTTTTAAATTTGGTGTTCACTTATCCGAAAATAAACTGGATTATGTGCATGCTGATTTATGGGGTCCTGAAAGGATAAGTACTCATGGAAATTGTAAGTATTTTTTTTCTATTGTAGATGATTACAGTAGAAAAGTGTGGACTTATTTTCTTAAATCCAAAGATGAGACTTTTGGAAAATTTAAGGATTGGAAAACCTTAGTAGAAAACCAAACTGGAAACTCGGTTAAGGTACTTAGAACAGACAGAGGATTAGAATTTTGTAATGAGGATTTTGATAGGTTTTGTAGCAACTCGGGCATCCTTAGACATAGAACAGTCAGGATGACACCACAACAAAATGGGGTAGCTGAAAGAATGAACAGGACTATCCTAGAAAAGGTTAGGTACCTTATGTTTACTTCAGGATTAAACAAGCCTTTTTTGGGGGAAGCCTTAAACACTGCTTTGTCTACCTCATAAATAGAAGCCCTTCATCGGCTTTAGACTTTAAGTCACCTCAAGAAATGTGGACTGGTAAAGTACCTACTTTGAACCGTATTAGAATTTTTGGTTGCACTGCCTTTGCACACACTAGAAATGGAAAGTTAGATCCTAGATCTATAAAGTGTGTTTTCTTAGGGTATGAACCGGGTACAAAGGGGTATAGGTTATGGGATAGACAGTCAGCTGGTATTAAGATCATTATTTCTAGGGATGTAGTATTTGATGAAACAAGCTTTCCTTGTAAAACTAGTACTCAAACTAATCCTGAAAGCATCTGTCCTAGTGAGGACAATATGAGAGATGAGCAAACTACCTCCACACAATTTGAGGTGGAGCACAATTCTTCTACACTTGATACCGTAAAACCTAAGTCTGTTCCAAACATAGAAACTAAAGAGGAACTAGTAGAAGACTTAGCACAATCTCATGAAGAGTTATTAGAATCTTACCAATTAGCTAGGGATAGACCTAGAAGAGAAATTAGGCCACCTGCTAGATATTCTTATGCCGATTTGGTATTTACTGCATTAATTTCTGCTCAAGAGTCTAAATTTACTGAACCAACAAGTTATGAATCTGCATGTATATCTGTGGATAAGGACAAATGGTTAAATGCTATGCTTGATGAAATGAATTCTCTAAATGTGAATAATACTTGGACTTTAGTTCCTAAACCTGCAAACCATAAACTTGTTGACTGTAAATGGCTATTCAAAATCAAAGAAGGAGATAAACCTTCTGATCCACCTAGATATAAAGCTAGGTTAGTTGCAAAAGGATTCACTCAACGTGAAGGTATTGATTTCAACGAAATTTTCTCTCCTGTAGTTAAATTTAAAACTATTAGAATAATGCTTGCAGTTGTTACTTAATTAAACTTAGAACTTGAACAATTGGATGTAAAAACTACATTCTTGCATGGTGATTTGGAAGAGAAAATATACATGAAACAACCTCTAGGCTTTATTGATAAATTGCATCCAGATTTTGTTTGCCTATTAAATAAATCTTTATATGGTTTGAACAGTCACCAAGACAATGGAATAAAAAGTTTGATAATTTTATATGTAGCATTGGTTTTACTAAAAGAAATTTTGATACCTGTCTTTACTATATGTTTGAAGGAAATGACTATATTTGTTCTTTTATATGTTGATGATATGCTTCTGATTAGTAACACTAAAGATAGAATCAACAAATTGAAAAAGGAACTTAGTGTAGAATTTGATATGAAAGATTTAGGATCTGCTAAACGTATCCTTGGTATGTATATTGAAAGGAACATAGATAAAGGAAGTCTAAGACTTCATCAAAAACCATATCTTGAATGTGTGGTAGATATATTCAGCATGAAAAATAGTAAAACCGTAAATTTGCCTATTGCTTCTCATTTTGTGTTAAGTAAAGCTTAGTGTCCTAAATCAACTTTAGATTTGCTGAAAATGGAAGATATACCTTATGCAAATGCAATTGGTTCAATAATGTATGCCATGATTAGTACTCAATCTGATTATCTTTTGCTATATCTTTGTTGAGTAGATTTATGTCTAATCCTGGTTATGAACATTGGACTGCTTTAAAATGGACATTGAGATATATTAACACCTCTGTTGATGTTGGTCTCTGTTTTAACAAATGTGATTTTGACAAATTCAATTTGTATGGATTTGTGGACTCCGATTTTGCTTGGGGAAAAGGACACCAGAAAGTCTACTACTGCTTACTATTTTATGCTTGGTAATTGCTTTGTGTGAGTTGGAAATCTCAATTACAATCCTGTGTTACTTTATCTTCTACTGAAGCAAAATATATTGCCCTGTGTGATGCTTTTAAAGAGGCAATATGGCTTCAAGGTTTGTTATACGAAATTAACTTGATTGATAAGTGTGCTACTGTTTTTTGTGATAGCCAAAGTGCTATACACTTAAGTAAAAATCCAGTCTTTCATGACAGAACTAAGCACATAGAAGTTAAGTATCATTTTGTCGGGGAGAAAATAATGAACAAAATTGTGAATCTGCAAAAGATAAATATTGAAGACAATGCAGCAGATTTTGGTACCAAGATTGTCTCGGGGAGTAAGTTCGGACACTGTCTGAATATGCTCAATATAAACTAACTTTTGTCTTCTTATTGCAGGTTCAAGAGCCAATGATGTTAGATATGAGTTTACTGCACTTTGTAGGGTTATGTTGTGTTTGGATTCAAGGTGGAGGATGTTGAAATTGAGTCAAAACGACAACATTATGCTCAAAACGACAGATGGATGGCACATCGGTGCAACCCTGTCGTTAAGCTAAAACAGTGTCGTTCTAATGTCATCGGATGCAATCCGAACCATTCAATTTGATCAATCCTACGACCACTATTGAAAGCCCTCTTTAATATTTTATACAAATACACAAGTCGTGTGTATTTCATTTTAGATGAATATTGTTCCTTCTCTCTACTTTTTGTATTCTCTGGTCGAGTTTCCGGAAGAGGGGTTTAGTGTTGTTTCAGGCGGGGTTCTACCCACTCTTGTTGTAAATCTTTGATCGTCGAGTTTCCTTCCTTGATTTACGGTTTGGTTTTAGTCCGATTCAATCTATCCCTGGTTTGTTTCATCGGTAATCTTTAGGGTTATTTTGATGTGTACTGGTAAGGATCTTTTGTAAGGAATTCATCTCTGTAAAACATTTGTTTTGATAGTGCAGTGAGCTCTCTACTGTGGCTCAACGTAGATGTACCAAAATCTCACTTGTTGGTGAGATTTGGGAACCACGGTAAAATCCTTGTGTTGATTACTTTTCTGTTTTATGCTTTCTTGCAATTTCTTGTATATCTTTCGAGCATCGATCGTTATAAGATTATTTCCTAACATGTAGGATAAAGATGAAAATCGTTGTTGATGAAGACAATCCTGAAGCTTCCGTCCCGGTGTTTGAAACTTGCAAATGAGTTCAATGGAGATATTTCTCCGATGAACCCTCCGACGATCAAATTAGTTGTGAAGATCTAAGAGAATCAAAAGAAACAAAGTTCATAAACTGAGTTTGATTCTAATGAAGAAAAGATAAAAACTGAAAATATCAAAATGAGTTTTTTTTGCATGAACAACAACTACCCTCTTTCTCTGTATTTATGAATATATATATATTTGTCTTTTTTTTTAGAACATTTAGAACCCCCTTAAATGATAAGGAAGTTTGCCTTTTATAGGCAAACCTCCTTATTATTTAGTGGAGTTATGTCATGAAATTTTTACCACTTGTCCACTTCTGGTCATACAACTTTTAATTCATAATTATTGCCCTTTTGGTGGGTCCCTCCACTTACTTCTTGTTATATTTAAAAAAGAAACAAATGGATGGAATATTCAAGGCTTACACCTCGCTTGCCTCTTACTTCGCTGGATTCCTTTTCGTTGTCTTTTTTGGTTACCCGGTCTTGTACTTCGGTTTGAGTTATTATACTTCGATTCAACTTTTATTAAATAAATCTTGATTGAGTACTGACTTATTCGATGTTGACTTTTATCCACGTGGTATTTTTCCTTTTCGGTGGCCCCTCAGCGAAGTATAAATTTATTTATGCTTCGTCGTGAACTTTGAACACTTAGCATATTGTTGGAAAAATTTAAAATTTAACTTTGTCGATTGGCGCTTGGGTTTCCCTCCAATTGTCCTATCACGCGCGTGTGGCAGCTGTCGAAATAACTTCCGACGATTGCCATCTTCTCTCTCTTCCTTGTTAATTGCAACACAATGATGAAGGTTTACAATTTCAATAATAATATTAATGATAATAATGATAATAATATCAATAATAATAATATTATTATATTTATTATTTATTTCTTTCCTCCTCTTCTTCTTTTCTTTCCTTCTCTTCTTTATTTTCATATCTTCTTTTCCCTTCTTCAGTTTATTCTCTGCCAAAACCTTTCTACAAGAAACCCGGAGTTCTCTGTCTACTTCTCTCTTCTGTCGGTTCTTCAAGTGTTCTTCATTTTTCAGCTTTTGTTTTGATTCCATTTTGTCTATGTCTCAAATTTTCGAAAGTTTCGCGGCGATTTTAAACCCTTCAACCCTCTGTTACAGATTCGCAGAAAAGGTATTTCCTTTTTGAATTCTCTTTTCATCTATCATTAATATGGGTCGAAAATCTGTTGGGAGGAAGATTATTAGGGCTTTTAGTATGCCGATTTGGTTTTGTACAACGGAACCGATACTTATTGGAAGATATGCCCCGACTTTCGGGGTATATCTCATCAAGTAGGGCATAAGATTTTCTTTAGTATTGAACCCGTTAACTTGGAATCCTTAGGATATGACTGAAATCAAACTTTGCCTCTGGAACTTGAGATGATTAGTTGCCTTGACGTAAAATTGATTAAAACATTTCTGTTGGATATCTTAGGTTTTTCTGATAATCCTTCGCAAATTGAAATAATAATGTCCGATTTTGAAGATGAGAATAACCGCCTTTCTGAGGAAGAAGTAGAAAATTTGATGATTGAAGGGTTCGGTCTCAACCCTACTAGACGAAGTACTAGAAACCGTCAAAATAGGAATTTACCCGAGTCGAGTAGAGTGACTGTTGCTTCACATCCTTCTAGAAATCCTGTTGGTGAAGTACCGGAAGGTGTCATCTTTGAACCTTATTGTCCTGATCCCCCCCCACTACCAACTTCGCCCTTCCTTTCCGCCCCGTTTCCCAAACAAGCAATGAGGGGGAAGTACTTACTTATGGTGTGAATTTTATTAAGTATAGAGTCTTTGTTTCTGCTGAGGCCGGATTGATGTCAATGGACTATATTCCCATTCCTCTTGCCCATTTCGGAGTCGGGGTACTTTTACCCTTTGATCCAGCTTTCGTCTATTTTCTTGCTCATGCACAAGCTCAGCCTGCCCAAATACACCCTAATACTGTTTGAACTATAATGGCAATAATCATTCTTTGTCGTCGCATGGGATGTGAATTTACTCCTTCCCTCCTTGAACAGTTCTATTCTCCTCTTGAAATGGTGAATAATTCGTTGTCACTCCGTCCTAGGAAAAGCCGAGTCCAACTCTTTAGTGCGCTTCCTAATAAAGTTGATTGGAAAGATAAATGGATTATGGTTGAATCGAGAGTTGGTTTCCCTTTTTGGCCTTTAATCGAAGAATTACGCAAATGGCCTCAACCTCCTAAGAGTTGGTTTCTCTTCTCATCTTGGTGTAGTCGCTTTAAAGCGAAGTGCCAACACTAATTCTTACAAGGATGCCCACAAGCTATCTATTTGTGAGGCCACCAACCGTATTGGAGGACTTTGGTCTCAAGTAAGCTTCCCTCGATTTGACTTTTAAACTTTGTTTCTATTTCATTCACTCCGATATTAATTTTTTACTTCGACTTCGCAGCTTGGTGCTTGTATTCTTGACCTCGGGGATAAAGCCTCTTTGCTTGATCAAGAGCGTCAGAGAGCAGAAGAAAATCGGTCAAGGTATATGACCGCTGAGTCGAAGCTCCGAGCTTTGCAAATGGAGTTTGATTCTTTGTCGGTGAATTTGAAGAGCCTCGAGAGAGTTCGAGATAAGTTAGGAGATGAAGTTGATGATTTAAAAGTTAAGCTATCTCGGTCGACCAAAGGCTTCAATCTTCCGAGGATCGGAGTTTGAATTTTGAGAAGGAATTGACTGAGACGAAGTCCCAAAATGATTTATTGAGGGAACAACTGTTGGTTGCCAATTTTGCCCGAGATGAAGCCACAGCTCGGCTGGTCGCCCTTCAAGATGAGGCTGACTACTTGAAATATGATAGATACCGAGATAAAATTGTCTCCGATTTTAACTCATCTGCAGCCTACAAGTTTGAGCTGAATGAGAAGGGGATTGAATACTTGGACAAGGGTGCGATCCATATGGTTAGACAGCTTCATCATCGGTTCGAAGATAAAGAGTTTTTAATGAAATGTTTCTTCAATGACTTCGATGCCGATGAGTGCAGAAAAGGAGCTGACTTTGTTCCCTTCAAAGAAAATGAGCTTGTGTTGATCAAGTGAAAGGATGCTAGTCCGGGTTCGCCTGAGTGGGTTCCACCAGCAAGTCTTCACCCATCATTCTGGGATTTCTTGTATGCCATCCCTGCTACACCGAGTGCTATGGTGGAGGGAGATGACGTAGTCGAGGATGATCCGGCTAGCTGCCTACTTCTCACAGAGGGTACTTCGTCCGAACAGGAGCAGCTAAACAAAATGATTAAATATTGCTTGCACCTGGCGACCCGACCTCCATGCCTTTATCGTCTGCTGATCAGAGTGATCCAGCTCCACCGACTTGACTGCTATGTTATCTTTTGTTTATTTTATTCCTTATGCAATTACAAATGGAGGAGTATTTCCCTCCAAAATTTTGTATACTCATTCGAATTTATATATAAAATATTAAGTCTTTATTCGACTTTAGGTTCTTGGTGATTTTCTTTATATTTGAAGAAAAATTATTATTTTAATTTAAGTTGTAGTTTCTCTTCTTTCAGGTGTTTCCTTTTGATAAGATAATTGTATACAACTTAAACATAAATAGATGAAAATCAAAACATATTCAAAATTATATATATGTATTTGAGATTTACAAAATAATTAAAGTAACTTCGATTCAAATGTCAATCTACACGAAGTACTTTTTCAAATGATCAGAGTGCCATGGATTAGGTAAGAGTGTTCCATCTTGCTTTACCAATTTAAATGTTCCCGACCTAACCTCTTCTTTAATTAGATATGGGCCTTCCCAATTGGGAGTTGACTTATTGGCCTCAGCTTGTCTCGAGGTAACTTCGATTTTGCGAAGTACCCAATCCCCCACGTGTAAGGGTCTTCAAAACATGTTTTTGTCATGAATAGCTTTTGATTTTTGTTTGAAAATTTATGATCTCAATCTCGCAGCAATTCTTCTTTTTTCCAACAGATCCAAATCAATCATCCTTGACTCTTTGTTTTGAGTTTCATCAAACATAGAAATTCTTGTTGTGGGGAGTACGAGTTCGGCTGGTGCAACCGCCTCTAATCCATAGACCATTGCGAAAGGTGTTTCACCTGTGGTCCCCCTAGTTCGAAGTTCGTACTGCCCACAATGCATCATTTAACTCGTCAACCCACTTGTTTGATTTATTTGCGAGATTTTTCTTTAAGGATATCATCACAAACTTATTTGCTACTTCGACTTGTCCATTTCCTTGGGGATGTGCCACTGACGATTTCCAGTATTTTATATGAAGTCGAGCTCACTCCGTTGTGAACTTAGCCGAAAATTTGGTTCCATGATCTGATACTACTGCTCTTGGGACTCAAAATCTACATAAGATGTGATCACGGAAAAAACCGAGTACATACTCCTGAAGTAATTTTAGCTAATTTTTCAGCCGCAAAATTTTGTGTTCTGTCATTTTTCTTTAATACTAGGGTTTTAAATTTATTTTTAAATTGTTGCGCCATTTTTGCATACTCCTTTACATTTTCGGAGTTTGTGACATGCTCTTCATTCACTTGATTCACCACTACTTGAGAATCGCTTCGAATCTCAAGAGTGTCGATTTTTGCTTCTTTGGCCCAAAGTAATCCAAGTATTAGTGCTTCATATTCTGCTTGGTTGTTTGATAGTGACAAATTTAATCTTTAAGTATTTTGATAGTGATTTTTGTAATTCTATTCCTAAGTATTTTGCTGTAAATTTTAGAATGTTTATGGATTCTTCTTGGGGAATTTTTGACATTAGAATCATGAACTAATTTGTCATATACTAGGATAGTTGGAACCATATTATGTAAATATTTGATATGTTGATATTGAGACTATAAAATGTTTTGTCAATTCATTCAAGTGCTTATTATGCTATTTGTTACTATTGATTGATCACCTCTAGTTAACAATTGAGTTAATCTTTAAATCCGAAAGGATTGGAGTTAATGGACACAACACTTGAATGATGCTTGATTGATTTCTTTGATTTCAATTTTGTGGTGGTATAGACATATATTACTACCTTGCATAGTCCTTGGGAATTTATGTGCTTAATGTGAAGTCCTATCATATGAACTGTATAAACATATGAGTTGATATTTGTAGACTGAAATTATAAAATGTTGAAAAACGTGCATAAACTGTTGAGAAATTCTGGACGAATTGACAAAACATTACTATAGAATCAATATAACATTGGCCAATTTTAATGCATAACAGGGGAAAACTTATGTAGTACTCATCTCATTCTGAAATTGATTGTTTCTCCTTTTCACTTGTTCTTTCCTCAATTTCAGTTCTCTAGTAACTTCATTACCCCTTGCATTTTATTTTACAAGTTTAGAATTAGTGAACCATCCATCCAATTTTATTTTACTTTCGAACCATCCATTTATACACTTATTTCACTATAATCATCATACAATCCCTGTGGAGATGATTTATTCATCACTTTACTACTTGATTGTGTACACTTGCCCATTATCTTTTTCATACATTTGTGAAGTCAACATGTATCCCACTATTGGACATGACCCTCAAATATAAACGGCAACACATGCACAATACCACACAAGAGATATATCCATTCTACAAGTTTCTATTCCTATGTATTTAGAGCACATTCTGCAAGCCTAGAGCACTAAGAAACATTCTTCTAAGTTCTTAATTAGTACTTTGAAGAGATTTTCAAAATTTATTACTAACTTAACTGTTGGAAGGCTAAAGTTGAAAACACCACCCTAACACAGCATTTTTGCAAACTACTGACATTTAGTGGAGGATTAATTTCTTATGGAGCACTAAGAGAAACATGTTTATAGGATGATGTTTTCATTGAAACCATCATTTGAGCTCGCTTATATGAAGACCTCGAGGATGCCCATTGCGGCTTGTTTGGATTTTCTTCATGGGTAAACCATGAATCTCTATTTTGTTTAATGTGTTTCGACTTGTTACCTATATTTGTTAGCTTAGTTTTGTTTGTTTACATATAATATTTCTATATTGCTAGGTTTTCATTATCTAATTTTTATGTGTTAGATATTGTGACAAATTTTATTATTAATTGATTCAAAAATTTTACACTTAAAAACTCATTTGGGAGAAAAATTGGAAATTCGTGGTGGTAGCCGAAGTTGAGAATTGAGAAGTCTAAAATGTTAGCCCACCAGTGACCTTGTGGGAGTGCCGGGCAGATCACGCAGTATGAATCCGATCACTCAATATATATGTTTTTTTTTTTTTTTTTATGAAAAAATTTAGAACTCTTTTGTAAAATTTTAATTATAGTGAATACTTTTCTCTTTTGTACGTGATTTTTTTTTTTCAATTTAGGGTTTTACCCAAATGTAGGTCTTGTGATATATGCATTGGTCTAATTAATATATTTTCTTAGATTTAAAAAAAGAAAAGGATTTTTCATTTTTTTTTTTCCCAGTAATATTGATTTTTCTTCATAGGAAATGGATGGTTCAAAAGATTGAAGAACAAAACAGGCCCGCAGGTTTAGATAAGTGGAAAACAAAAGTAAAAGCAGTTATGCAAGCAAAATAGAAATCAATAACAAACAATTCAAGATAAAAGAATCAGGATGTGGCTTCATAGTTTCAAAACACACATATACATACATACATATATATATATGTATAAATAAAATTATACGTATTGAAAAATCTTAGTGAAAATTCCTAATCTATAATGTCCGAGGTTGTTGCAGGACCTGATAACTTCTTATCCAACATTTCCACCGGCTTGTCTATATTCTTACCACTTTGATACCTTGTAGCAACAATTACATACCAAACAAAGTTAGCTGCACTTAGGACAGCCAGCACCCAATAATAGTTGTCCAAACGACTTTTATTCAATGTTTCTTGAAACCAATTGGTCCGCCCACCTCTCTCACTAACTCTACCAACAATATAAACAGACAAAACACTTCCCACAATTCCTATACCAGTAACCCCTTGAGTCATATACACAATGTACTTCTGCATCGAAAAAGAAGCCTCATTTTTAAAGAAACCAGAAATACTATTCTCCATAATCGAGTCATGTCCTGCTAGGAAAACGTACTGTGGAATCAGCAAATATGCAGACATTGGGATTTTCTCATCCGGTTTATTGATTAGCCCATGATCTCTAATCACATTGATTCTCCGAGTTTCGACCTTGGAAGCAATTATGCAACACACAACTGCCGATATCATACCTAATGCTGGAGCATACTTGTTGTTTGTCACACCAGAAAACTGTTTCGAAAACGATAGCTTGAAGAATTCGTATATCAATAACAGAATAGTTATGGGAAACTTCACCTTTCCTATCTTGTAATTCAAGCGATTCGCTTGCTCAACGAAGTATGTATTCCCAATAGATGTAATCACCCCAGAAATCACGAATGAGATCCAAAATGGTATCATTACAATTACACATTTTGCGTCTTCTACTTGAGAAAATGTGCATTGTCTCCATTTATTTTCTTCTTCCCCTTGTTCTACAATCGCAGCCTTCTCCAAAAACCGGAGTCCCTGATAATATTTCCCTTCATATTCTTCGTATTTATACAGATTTTGTATGTCTCGAGGATGATCAAGGGAAATTTTACGAATGGAAGCTACGAGAACTCTGATCACGTTGGTGAGTAAACTTTGCGGGGGCTTTGGGACACTGGCGTATCCGCCACAGCAGAAACCAGTGAAGAACAGAAATGTTGCCACCACGCTACAAGTTGCAGGTACTCCGAACCTGATCGACCATGGATTTACGTAAGGTAGAGCAAAAATTCCGATGACTGGAATCAGTAACGCTATAAATACACCACATGATCTTTTCCCGTAGTTTCTTAGTAAACAGATCATTGCATCGACTGGCTGGAATTGAGAGTCTTCGGGATTGCTAGTATTATTATTGTTCTTGTTGCTGTTTCTTCTTCGGCTATAATTTTCCTCTTTTGTCATTTGTTCGGTTGCAAATGTCACTAGAGAAACAATGTGACCTGATACGCCAACTGCTATCAAAGCTAAAGAAGTGTAGAAAAGTGCTTTCTGGGTTTGACCAACGCATTCAGGCTTGTATGCGCTGCAGGTGTTTGACAGTACTGGTGGAGTTGACATGGACATTAATCCTAATCCCTGCAACACCCTCATCAAGGTTATAATGGTAATTAATGTAACACCTTTTATTTATTTATTTTCAACAAATATGAATTTGAACCGAGCTGCGCTCGTAGAATCTAACTAATACTCGAGAAAGACTTTTTATTCTAGCACTAATAGTGAGTGTCAAGTCTAACTCATAATTAGAGAGAAGACCTCACTTTATTAACTCTTAGATGACGCTAATAGCTTAGTGTCGAGTCTAAATTTTACTCGGAGAAGATCTCATCGTATCTCTTAGATAGAGTTAATAACTAGTTTCTAACCTTCAGATTTCATGTAGCATTTAAACCCTAACTCTTAGATATGGTAATAGTTAGTTTTCAACCCTATATCTCGTATAACATTCACAAAGAAAGAGGAGAGACTTGCTACTTTTACTTTATTTTGTCCAAAATACCCCCATTTTTTTTTCTTCTTCTTCTTCTTTTCTAAATGGACAAAAAATAGTAATTAAATACTTTACACAATGTAAAAAATTAAAGATTTTAAAATCAAGAGTCTTTTTGTGGTAATTTATAAAAACCAGGCAATAATAATAATTTCTACAACAATTAATCATTTACAACAGAACAAATTAATTTGAAAAGAAAAAAAGATTAATTAGGAGAAATTAAATAAGAGGAAAGAACTTACAGCAGCATAGGAAATGGAAGAGAGGAGCAGCATCCAAACATGTCCAAGAAAAGAATCGACAGCCAAAACAAAAAAGAAGGGCAGAGCTTTAGTAAGACCACTGTAAACGTTCTGTATCCCAGAAGCATGAGTAAAATCTAGTTTCCAAACATTTGTTAAGTATGTCGGCATTATCCATATCACATATCCACCAAACATGTCTGCCCATAGCAAACCTACAACAACATACATACATATACATATATATTTGCAGACATCAGTTAATCGACAAATTATTGATTATCTCAAAAAATTCAGACATAAATATTGGTAATTAGAAACATTTACCAACGACTCTCCGATAATGGTCTTTCATTTAGGTCACTTTGCGGTCTTCTCTCTCCAATTCTGTCAAAAATAGAAAGATAATATCTGCTGCTGCGGATGAATATTCGAATTTTAGGGAAAGGTAAGGAAATGGAATTGGAAGAAACAGAAGAGAAGAAAGGGCAGAGAGACTGAGAGGAGAGACCCAAAAAGGAGTTGGAATTTAAAGAGAGGTGAATGACCAATAAAATATGCCTAAATTAGCTGTATTATTATATTTTATTGCTAACAAAATGGGAAAGAAGTGCTTTTGCTGTCTCCATTGCAACTTGAACTAAAATATTCTTACTGATTAGTACAAGGTTGGCAGAGAGAGAGAGAGAAAGAAGGTAAGATAAGGATATAGAGGTCCATTATACATATATAAATATATATATATATATATATATATATATATATTGTTATAAACTGAATCTCACATGTTTCCCCTAAAAGTTTAGGAGTAATTATTAAGTAGAATATGAAACTTTTTATTTCATGATCCATTTTCAATTTTATGAAGTCGGTCAAAGTAGATAATATTATTAGTCTGTTTATAATACGTTATTAGTACGATGCTCGCGATAGGGGGTGTGTTGTAACCTAAAGTCCACATGGCTCACCTAAGAGATTTTTAATCATTTTAAACTCGTGAAGTTTATTTTAAATGGGCTAAAGCGCGCGGTTATAATATATGTATGTATATGAAAAAAATATAAAAAGCAACAAGTGCTAAACTTTCTAAAAAATTGTTTGGTACCATTTTGACACTTGAATTTTGTATTGATGTTTTCCGCAAATTCGAAAATTTGGTTACGATTATATAATTTTTGTGATTTCATCTAATTTTATTTTTTTTTACTATTTCATCCCTTAATTTAATAATTTGGTAAATGTCGTCCCTTAACTTAATGATTTGGTAAATTTCATCTCTTAACTTATATAATTTGGTAAATTACATCTTAACTATAATTTAGTAATTTCATCCATTAACTTAATAATTTGGTAAATTTCATCCTTAAATTATACAATTTTGGGGATATCATCCTTAATAATACATTTATATGAAATATAAATTTACAAATGTATGATAATATACAGAATTTTTTATTAAAATATTTTATATTAAAATTTATATTTTTACCCCTTTATTTTTTTACTATTATTATTTTAATTTTAAGTTAAGGTATAAAATTTACCAAACTATGAAGTTAAGAGATGAAATTTACCAAATTATTAATTTAAAGGATGAAATAATACAAAAAATAAAATAAAATAAAGATGAAATCACAAAAATTATATAAATTAAGGAACCAAATTTGCCAATTTTCTTGATGTTTTCCATTAAATTAAGGAACCAAACCAAGTCAAAAATGCTTAAAATAATTAATTTAAATACAAACTGAAGGATCAAAATCAAGATAAACTATAAAAAAATAGTGGACTATTGAGATATATTTATCAAGTTATTTTCAAATTAAAAGTTTTAAAAGTATTTTATTACTAAGTATGTGAAAATAAATATTTAAAAAAAAATGTTTACTTTTAGGTCGTTAGATATTGAGATATTTATATTAAACGCTCAAATAAGAAATCGTCATAATATTATATTAAACTAAAACGTTTAAAAATACTATAATAAATATAAGAACAATATTAGATTTCTAAAACTTCATTAATAGCATCAAAGAACAACAACATGAAGATTGTTGTCTCAGAGGAGGCAACTTCTTATGTAAACATTGATGTTTCCATTCTTGATCTTGAGGCGTATTGTTTTGATTGACGTGAAGATGAGATCCACTAGAAATTTAATTGGTACAACGTCTTTATATTTTTTTATATATATATATATATATATAAACTTTAATTTAATTATCTTCATCAAACATTAATTCAGTGATGGAAATTTGTTTGATTATGAAATCATAATATGATGTTATTATTATAATTACGTGCAACCTTCTGATAACCCTAAAAATTATTATAAATCAATTATTCAACTAAAGAATTGATTAACTTAGAATTTGTATTAAAAGTTCAATTTATTGTAGTCAACTCACCTTATTTTAATATCACATCTTCTTTGTTTATATGTTAAAGTTTATAGTTAAAAAAAAAGAAAAAATCAATTTGCCATATTAATTGCCTTATTTAATTCCATCACTTCATATAATTGTTGAAGTCTTCCTATGTAACCAATACTCATTTGTCCTTTTATGGAACCTTAACTACCAATCATTTGTCTCCTTCAAGCCTATGTTAAGGGATGAATTTGGTCAATTTTTTTTAAAAAATAGTGAAATTATATTTTTATTCTTTGAGAAAATGATTTTTATTAAATATAACGGTTGACTAACGGTTGACAAAAAAAAATTAAAGGAATAATAAAATTGGCCAAAATTATAAAGATAAGAGATGAAAGTTTCTAAAAAACAGAAAATGGATAAAATCACAAAAAAATTATAAGTTAAGGGACAAATTTGACCAATTTGCCATTTACAAAATACAATATAAAAAAAATATAAACTATATCTGAAAGAGTACTGCAATGCCAAGAACCATGGCAGATAAACCCCATAAAATATCCAGTTAGAGTATACTGGCTCATAAGAAGTCCAAGTACAAATATGTAAAGTTTCCTGTGGATTCCATCCCCATTTTCGGTGTTGAAATCGGTGAAAACAAACTCAGCACTGGGATTTTTAGTCCCAACAGTAGGAATAGCAATCATGAGTACAAAAACACCTAGAATTACCAAAGACTGTTAAACCATCTTGTAGATAATAGTCAGGAAGCGGATATTTCAGGGCAGCAAGAAAAATGAAAAGAAAAAGGCAATCCTACCCATTACATTCCATGCAGCAGCAAATTGTCCAAAAAAGGATAACCACGTTATGGGAAGACTGTTTATGATAGCATGTGAAAGTAGAATTCCACTGTGGATGCCATTGATTACATACTTAGAGGCCTGATATCCTCCTCCGTTTGCTGCACCAGTACTGAGGAGAATCATCACCTGAATTAACTGTGCTAGTGAAAAATTTATACTTGTTGTTACTGCCCACTGCACACAAAGAAGTTTCTTCATTAGGTGGACAAACAATTTTCCATGGTAAAGAGGCTTGATTCAAATTGATAGTGAAGTGAAGAATCATGAGGAAGAATAATAAGTCAATTATACCTGACCAACAATGTTAAACCTGCAAAACAAATTTGACAAAAACCCATATTTTCTTAGTAACAAGCCATATAGAAAACAAGACTCTACACCACCATGATTATATACATAAAGAGAATGCTATGTCTATTAACCCAATCTCGTTTACATAATAAAGAAATGTTGTTTAACTAGTTATTATCAAAATCATTCAGAAGGATCCAGATCTAAGAATAAATTTGATTCGTATTGCAGAAGAACAAATAATGCAGATGATACAACTAATACAGAAAAACAAGGTCACTCATCCTAAGCTAAGCTTCCTCCAACACCAATGCAGAATAGCTATATAAAAGATTTAAACAATTATATAAAATTCAATTTAGTATTGTTTCCAAATTTTTCCGAATTCCATTATAACTATTTGAAAATTGAATTAATTGGCAGACAATGGTAGATCCCCAATAATTAAAACATTTGAAATCAAATCAAAATGTCTCAAAAGAAGAATTTAAATTAGTAAATTCTGAAATTGAATTTCAAATTGCCCCTAGGATTGACAGAAATGATCTATTAATAATTAAAAGAAATCAAGAAGAATGAGTTACCAGCTAGTCATCCAGGAGGCAAAAGGTGCCCAGCTTGGGCCAGCAAGCTTGGCACTCCAATAATAGAGTCCACCAGAAGTAGGGTAAGAAGAACAAATCTCAGCCATTGTAAAAAGACCAGCAATTAGCCATCCATACACCAAAGAAACAGGGCCACCAAAATTTAATCCAGTATTATACAGTGTTGTTACTCCAGTATATAATTGAAAATGAAAAGGCAAAATTTGACAAAACCCTGCAACAATATCAAACAAACACATAAAAAAAAAAAAAATTTTAAAAAAAAAGATAATAAAACCCAGAAGGGCCCAAAAGAATAAAATTAAAAAACACAAATTCTGACATAAAAATCAACAAGCAATCCTAAATTTTTAAGAGTGGAGGAACTGTACTTACGAGAGATCACGCTTGATTTCTTGCTTATATCCCAGCTCATGCAAACGTGCATGGCCTGTGTCAACAGTGCTCTCGGTTTCTTGAATATGTTGTGAATTACCATTACTGCTACCCTCTCCACGGCTCCATACCATGATTTTGAGTGTGACAAATTAAACTTTGTTACAGTTTTCCAACAACTACTGTCTGTCTCTCTCTATCTGAGAGCTCGAGAATAACTATGATTTCTAGTTATAGATTCCGTGTAGAACTGATTTTAAAACTAAACAAGATTTAAGATTCAAGAGTCAAATTGCAAGTTTGTAGGGAACTTACAGATTTTGATTTTTTCTGTTCTTTACTTAGGAATATGGTCAAAGAAAAAGGCCGAGGAATGGGCTTTTATTTACATATATTAATGAATGGGCTTTTGAATCTAGATATCCTCGTCCTTAACTAAGAACTTTATTCTCTCTCTAAGAGTAGAATTCTCTCTTCTTTCTCTCTAGAGAGAAGGTTCTTTGCTAGGACTCACCTAGGTCTCTTCGGTGCCGTTGTTCGATCAGCATCTCCCCTCCGCTTCCCTTCCCTTTCACTTTCTTCTCACCTTACCTTCCCTGCTCTCTCCATTTCTGACCATGAATCCCCATAATTTGTCTCAGGAAACACCTACCAATCTTCTAAACCTCACCATTAATGCTGAAGATTTTGAAACAACGCCACATTTAACTCTTGTTGGTAGACTCATAACTGCTAAACCTGTAAATTCCCATGCTATCATATCCATACTATCATCCTCCTGGCACCTTGGAACGAATGTGCAAATACAAACCCTTGACACAAACATTGTGAGTTGTATTTTCAATCGTTTAGAGGACCTTCAAAGAATCCAAGATACGGGTCCTTGGGCAGTAAAGGGCTCCATAATCAGCCTTAAACCCTGGCACCCTGCTCTCACATTCCAAGAAGTCGAGTTCTCCAAATGCAACTTTTGGATACAAGTTCATAACCTACCTTTGAAAAGAATGAGCGATGGAAATGCATCCATTTTGGGCAACTTCATTGGGCGCTTTGTTAAAATGGACGAAAGAAATAGATTGAACCAGGTTAAGAAATTTCTGAGGATACTCGTGGAGATCGACAAGAACAAAGCCTTACACTAGGGTGCCTTATCGACAAGGAAGATGGCTCACGTCATTGGGTAAACTTCTAGTATGAGCGAATGCCCGAGTTTTGCTATGCATGCGGGAATATGGGCCATACAACTAGGGCATGTGATCGGACTACGAAACTCCCTCCTTAAGCGAAAGATAATCAAAGATCCTTTGGTCCATGGATGCGGGTTGTATTTGGGGGAAGTGCTCGGAAACAGGATCCGATTGCTATCGGAAGAAAGGGTTCCGGTAGGGATAATCCGGATAACTCGACCGATCGTACCCTCCGTACGGGTGAATTAGGTACTTTACCTGCTAACCCTACCACGCTCTCACCTTCCCCAAAATCTAAAAAAGTGGACGAATGTCGGGGCCCTATGCTTGAGGGATAGCACACCACACGAGAATATCACAAATACTATCTCCACGTTCCGCCACCTTTCCAATCAACATCCCCTAGTCAACTCTTTACCCTCCCCAAACAAGACACCTTTCACCTTTTCATCCCTGGAACCTACCCTCACAATCCCCAACACCATCAATTTTCCACACATGCTCAATCCTCCATATTTATGTTTAACCAATGGCGAAAACCCTAAACATTCGAACTCCCAAAACCCTACCTTTGGACTCCTAGAAACCCTAAAACCACATATCTGCTAACCAAGTTAACTATCCTCAAAGTAAATGATGATTTGGCTCCATCTAATGTACATCCCAAACGTAAAAAGGGACCCCGTTGACATAACCAACAAAAAGAGCAAGCATGTGAATGATGAACAGATCAGGCACCTTCCTCCCTTTGCTCACTCAGGAGACATGGAGGTGGAGGAGAAAACAATCACCGAAGAAAGAAAGGTTACAGTGAGACGTCGAATTATTCATGTTAAAAGACAAGCTAAGGAAACAGACTGTAATGCGATACCATCTTCTAAATATCATATGAATAAGCTAGTTGTGGTGGATGAGTTATCTACGTGGGAAACCGAGACTCAAATGAACCAAATCAATGCTGAAGCTAGGGAGGCGAGCTTTAACGTGACCCACAACCCATCATGTTAATCTTTGTGTGGAACTGTCGTGGAATTTGCCAATCCACGATAGTGAGAAGTTTGAGAAACTTTATTGTTTCTCATCGGCCGGTTATGATTTTCTTGTCGGAAACCAAGTGTAAACATCCCGAAAACATCCAAAAGACCTTGCTTTCACTAGATTTTGTGAGCATAGAGATAGTCCCTCCTATTGGAAGAGTCAGGGGTATGTTGATGGCGTGGAAGGAGGAGATAAATGTCCAGATACTGAATGTCACTACAACAAATTTAACTTGTAGGAACACTTGAAAGTGTTGTAATTGTTAGATTTAAATGCGATTCTTTTTTAGATACAATTTTAAAAAGTGTTGTGTAGGTGAATGTTGCTATACGTTAAACAACACTCATGAGTGTTGTTAAAATTTGGGTTTTAGATACTAATAAAATTGTTGAATATTCTAATTTTAGATACAATTTTTATAATGTTATAATCATATATTGATACACTTACAAATGTTATATTAATTTATTTTCTTGTTACTTATAATTTTTTTAAGATATGTATCTATATACACTTGAATATGTAACAAAATATCTATTATTAATACACTTTGTACTTGTACCATTATATAATTAATATTATACCTTAAAGTGTTACTATTATTATGTTTTACCAACTCTTCAATGTATACCGTTAATAATATTTAGATATAGTTTTTAATACATTATTTTAATGTGTTTTGATGCAATTAAATTGTGTCTTTATGTCTTTATAACTACAATATATAATGTCATATCTGCTTACATTAACAATACACTAAATTGAATCTTATCATATTTGTTGATACATTTAATTGTGTAACTATTGTAATGTACTCATATATTCTATAGTATAAATATATTCAAATGTTTTAATATAATTGTCAATCATTTTAAATTCATAGAATAGAATCACTCATTCTTCAAAAAATAAAAAAAATAAAAAAATAAAAAGAATAAAATCATCCACACAATTTTGGTATTAATGCCAGGCAAAGGCCCAGGTTCACGAATAACTCGTCCTCCACACAATTTAATGGCTTCAGCACTCTTGTAGACATCATCTGTACCTATAGCAATCTGAAAAAAAAAAATATATATAAATCATGGGTTTGAGATGCTGAAGTTCTGAAATGCATACATAGCGAATACGTAGAGGAAATTTTAATTTAATTTTATAGTTTAAACATCCTTTTAATAGACTCATAAAGATAAGAACACTAACTTGACCATAGCCATCTCCTTTATCATACCCTTTAACTCCATAATTGTAAGTTAACTGCAGGACAGTGCTTTAGTCTTGAGGACCATATCCCATTGTCGCAACAGTATACTGTAAACAGGCACTAAAAGTTTGTCAAACAAGAGGTTTAATGTCCCGCAAGGGATGACCGAGTTGGTGGAGTAGGCTGCTGGGGACTGCAAGGTCCCTAGTTCAAATCCTATCAACGCCTTCTTGGTCGAGTCTGTTACACAGGATTTACCCAGTGTAGTTTACCTGGCTGGCGTGATTTGCAAGCTATTGCGCTATGCCCGAGGTTTGAAATGTGTTTCCAACAGTGGTTTCTCACAGAAAAATCATGCCATGATAAAGGTATGAACTCACTTTTTCATCAGGATAATCTCTTTTGTCAAGAAGATCCATCCCAACAGCCTGAAATATTCAGATAAAGAAAAAATATTAAGAAAAAAAAAAGCACAAAAAGAACTTGCTTTAGTATGAATTGTGATGGCTTAACTAGAGAGCTATTTTTCCTTTGAAATCTGATACAAGGCTTACCTTCCTATAAAAACTAATTGAGCGATCAATATCTCCAACTTGAATCATCACATGATTTAGTGGCTCAAAAGTAGGTGCTTTCTCCAAAAGCTTAAATTCGTAGCGTTAAATGTTGAACCCAAACGACGGCGTATGGATCAAAACGACAGCAGGAAGGCACTTCGGTGCAACCCTGTCGTGATGACAAAACGGTGTCGTTTTGTTTAGTTGGTGGTTTAATCTGGACCGCACATTGAGTTGATCCTACGGCTCCTGTTCTAACCCTAACCTAAACCTATCTATATATACTTAAGTTAGGGCAAATTTTCTTAGATGATGGTATATTCTCTCTCTCTCTCTACCGCGGCTGCTCTCTCTGGTTGTGCTTCCGGAACAGGGTTTCTTGGTGGGTTTGTTTAGATAGGGGTATTCTTGCCCGTTTATGTGTAAGATCTAAGTCTGTTGAGTTTCTTTCTTAGATCGGTTTACTGTTTTTAGTCCGATTCATCCCCTTCTTGTAATTGTAAAGCTTACAGGAGATCATTTGATATCCGTTATTGTTTGTAACGTAGAATCGTATCTTGTAAAGAGATTTATATCGTTCCGATTAGTGCGGTGAGCCTTCTGTTGAGGCTCAACGTGGATGTACCACGATCTCATATTTTGTGAGATCCGGGAACCACGGTAAAATCTCACTGTTCCGATTTATGTTTCTTGTTCGTTATTTTCCGATATTTTTATCTTTCGGGCATAGATCAAAAATAGGATTAAAAATCCTAACGGTGGTATCGGAGCCTTGTATTTTTTCTTAGATCGATTTTCTGTTTTAGGGTTTCGTCTCTAATCCTAGGGTTTTATTTCCGCCTTTTGTGTTTTTCTTGACGGAGAGTATTTTTCTTGTAAATATTCATCTGTCGATTTGCGTGTTTGTAGTGTGTATGTTTGAGTTAGTGTGTCGGATCTAATTCTTTAGATTCTGTCATACATAACCATGGGATCCAACAGAATCGAAATCTCCCAATTCGATGGGAAGATTGATTTTCAAAGTTGGAAGAAAAAGATGAGCACTCGCTCTCACATTATAAAGTTTCATACGACCGAATCATCCTGGAAAAATGGCCGAAAGAAATGTTGACTAAGAAATTTGAAATCGATGAAGAAGCTTATAATCGCTTATCCTAAATTTAGCGGACTGCTCTCTGCGAAAGGTTGATGATCTTAGTCCTGCACTTGAATTGTGGGGTAGGTTAGAAATTCTCTACTCTTTACCCCCCTCGTAACAAATATTGCCTTTGTAAAATGTTCACCGTTTGCCTTTAAATTGGACCTAAATAAATCAATTGATGATAATATTGATGAACTACTAAAATTAAATTTGTTATTATAAAAGGAACGAACATGAAATTGATCCTACTAGTCGGCCGTGATTCTTTTAAAGTCTGTTCTGATGAATATCTTGTTGTAAAGAATTCGTGCAATATACCGGTATCACACCTTCTTTTGACCTAGTAGTATCCGGACTTAAGGCAAGGGAGTTAGAATTAAAATTAAAAAAGAATTCTAATTCTGGACTGCTTGTGAAACATAAATCAGAAAATCATAATTTTCATAAAAATCAGAATGGAAATAAAAATAAAAAGATAGGTAAGAATAATTTTTAGACCCAAAGAAATCGGAAAATGCTATTATTGTAACAAACCCGGACACCTAAGAAAGGAACTGCTATTCTGGTTAAAGAAGCAAAAACAATTTAATAATGGAAATTCACAACCTGTTAGTGAAAATAATGTTTCTGAAGTACTTGTTTCATCTGTTAATAGAAACCGCCATGAATGGATAATTGATTTTGGTTGCTCTTTTCATATGTGTCCTAACAAAGAATGGTTTACTGAATATAAATTGATTGAATCAGAATCAGTTTACATGGGAAATGATAATACTTGTATGATACTTGGAATTGGTAGTATATCTCTAACACTTGATAATGGCAAAAAATTTTATTAACAAATGTTAGACATATACCCGAACTTAAGAGGAATTTAATATCTGTTGGTGTACTTGATGATTTGGGTTGTGAAAATAGAATAAAATCGGGTTGTCTTGAAATAGTAAGAAATGGAAAAATAATTGCCTATGCTAAGAAAAAGAATAGTTTATATGTTCTTTGTGGAAAATATTCAGGTTTAACTAACATTGCGGCCCCACATTCTTGCATTCACAAGCTAATGCCATAAAGTGGCATCTAAGACTTGGGCATATGAGCGAGAAAGGTATGAAAGTCCTTGAAAAAACAGGACAGCTTGGTAAGATAGTTTTACCTACACTTGATTTTTGTGAGACTTGTGTATTAGGAAAACAGCATAGATTATGTTTTAAATCTGGTATTCATTTATCCGAAAATAAAGCTGGATTATGTGCATGTTGATTTGTGGGGGTCTGAAAGAATAAGTACTCATGGAAATTGTAGGTATTTTACATCCTATTGTAGATGATTACAGTAGAAAAGTTTGGACTTACTTACTTAAATCCAAAGATGAGACTTTTTAAAAATTTAAGGATTGGAAAACCTTAGTAGAAAAACCAAAGGAAATCTTGTTAAAGTACTTAGAACGGATAGAGGACTAGAATTTTTGCAATGAAGAATTTGATAGGTTCTCGTAGTAATTCCGGTATACTTAGACATAGAACAGATTAGAATGACACCTCAACAAAAGGGGTAGCGAGAGAGGATGAATAGGACTATCCTAGAAAAGGTTAGGTGCCTTATGTTTACCTCTCCGGTTTAAACAAGCCTTTCCGGGGGAAGCTTTAGAATCTCTTTGTCTATCTAATAAATAGGAGTCCTTCAATAGCCATAAATTTAAAATCACCTCAAGAGTTATGGACTGGTAGAATACCTAGTCTAAATCACCTTAGGGTTTTTGGTTGCCTTCACCGCATATGCACACACTAGAAATGGTAAGTTAGACCCCGGATCTATTAAGTGTGTGTTCCTCGGTTATGAACCCGGTACCAAGGGCTGACAGACTTTGGGATAAAAGAAGAGGGAATCAAAGTTATTATCTCTAGGGATGTAGTATTTGATGAAACCAATTTCCCTTTGTAAAATTAGTAGTCATCCTAACACCGATAACACCTCAATTAATGAGGATGATACAGAAATGAACCTAAAACCACTACAGTTGAGGTGGGCAGCCCGAACCAACTAGAACTATATTACACCCGAAGTAATAGACCCGAATCAACCAAACATAGATATAGAAGAAGAACCAGGGGTGGAACTAGAACAATCTCGGGAAGAGTCCCTAGAAACTTATCAATTAGCAAGGGATAGACCTAGAAGAGAAATTAGGCCTCCGACTAGATATTCTTATGCTTGATTTGGTATTTATTGCATTAATTTCTGCACAAGAGTCTAAATTTATTGAACCTACAAGTTATGAATCTGCATGTATATCGTGGATAAGGATAAATGGTTAAATGCTATGTTTGATGAAATGAATTCTCTAAATGTGAATAATACTTGGACTTTAGTTCCTAAACCTAAAAACCATAAACTTGTTGACTGTAAATGGTTATTCAAAATCAAAGAAGGAGATAAACCTTCCGATCCACCTAGATATAAAGCTAGGTTAGTTGCAAAAGGATTCACTCAACGTGAAGGTATTGATTTCAATGAAATTTTCTCTCCCGTGGTAAAATTTAAAACTATCGAAATAATGCTTGCAAGCTGTTACTCAATTTAACTTAGAACTTGAACAATTGGATGTAAAACGCATTTCCGCATGGTGATTTGGAAGAGAAAATATATATGAAACAACCTCCTGGTTTTATTGATAAATTGCATCCCGATTTTGTTTGCTTATTAAATAAATCTCAGTATGGTTTAAAACAATCACCAAGACAATGGAATAAAAGGAATTTTATATGTAACATTGGTTTCAGAAAAGTAGTTTTGATACATGTCTTTACTATAAGTTTGAAGGAAATGACTCTATATTTGTGCTATTATATGTTGATGATATGCTGATTAGTAATACTATAGATAGAATCAACAAATTGAAAAAGGAACTTAGTGCAGAATTTGACATGAAAGATCTAGGATCTGCTAAACGTATTCTTGGTATGTATATTGATAGAAACAGAGATAAAGGAAGTCTTAAACTACATCAAAAACCATATCTTGAAAACGTAGTAGATAAATTCAGCATGAAAAATAGTAAAACAGTAAATTTGCCTATTGCTTCTCATTTTTGTGTTAAGTAAAGCTCGGTGTCCTAAAACAACTCCGATTTGCTTAAAATGGAAGATATACCATATGCAAATGGAATAGGCTCTATCATGTATGCAATGATTAGTACTAGACCCGATTTATCTTTTGCTATATCCTTGTTGAGTAGATTTATGTCCAACCCCGGTTATGAACATTGGACTGCTTTAAAATGGACACTGAGATATATTAACACTACTGTTGATGTTGGCTTGTGTTTTAACAAATGTGACCATGATAAATTTAATCTGTATGGTTATGTGGATTCTGACTTTGCTGGGGAAAAGGACACAAGAAAGTCCACTACGTTACTATTTTATGCTTGTAATTGTTGTGTAAGTTGGAAATCTCAATTACAATCTTCTGTTACTCTATCCTCTACTGAAGCTGAATATATTGCTTTGTGTGATGCTTTTAAAGAGGCAATATGGCTTCAAGGTTTACTGTTCGAAATTAAATTGATAAATAAGTGTGCTACTATTTTATGTGATAGCCAAAGTGCTATTCACTTAAGTAAGAATCCGGTCTTTCATTTGACGATAACAAAACATATAGAAGTTAAGTATCACTTTGTTAGAGAAAAGTAATGAACAAAGTGGTAAATCGCTAAAAATAAATAAGAGGAAAATGCAGCAGATTTTGGCACCAAAATTATCACGGAGAGTAAATTCGGACACAGTCACGAATCTACTTAATATAAACTAACAATTGTTTTTTTTGCTTTTATGTTTTTTGCGGTACAAGAGCCGATGATAAGAACTAGATGTGTTCACCGCACTATAGGGTTAAGTTTGTGTTTTGGATTCAAGGTGGAGATTGTTAAATGTTGAACCCAACCGACGGCGGTATGGATCAAAACGACACAAGGCGCCCTGACGGTGCACCCCTGTCGTGATGCACAAAGCGTGTGTCGTTTTTGTTTAGTTGGTGGTTTAATCTGCGGACCGCACATTGAGTTGATCCCTACGGCTCTGTTCTAACCCTAACCTAAACCTATCTATATATACTTAAGTTAGGGCAAATTTTCTTAGATGATGGTATATTCTCTCTCTCTCTCTACCGCGGCTGCTCTCTCTGGTTGTGCTTCCGGAACAAGGGTTTCTTGGTGGGTTTGTTTCAGATAGGGGTATTCTTGCCCGTTTATGTGTAAGATCTAAGTCTGTTGAGTTTCTTTCTTAGATCGGTGGCCTACACTTTTAATGCTTTTAGTCCGATTCATCCCCTTCTTGTAATTGTAAAGCTTACAGAGATCATTTGATATCTGTTGTTTGTAACCCGGTAGAATCTGTATCTTGTAAAGAGATTTATATCGTTCCGATTAGTGCGGTGAGCCTTCTGTTGAGGCTCAACGTGGATGTACCACGATCTCATATTTTGTGAGATCTGGGAACCACGGTAAAATCTCACTGTTCCGATTTATGTTTCTTGTTCTGTTATTTTCTGATATTTTTATCTTTCGGGCATAGATCAAAAATAGGATTAAAAATCCTAACAGTAGCCATCTGGATCTTTAATGAAGGCAATTCTCATACTTTCGTCCTTTGCAGGATGGGGTTCCTGTGTTACCTTTCCTTCCTTACTCTTCACTAGATCAGAGGTTATTACCATCTGCATTGTAGTTACAAAGTGTTACTTAAGGTAGATACGATAATCTTAAACTAGATCTGCAGTTTAAAATTTTTACAAATAAAAAGATGGAAATCTCCATCATCAACTTGGAGTGTGCTTACTCTAACATGAACAGATTTCTCTCCAAATGATCAAAAAGAAGCTAGGCAAGTAGAAAAATTGAATCCCACATGTGTAGATTTGTATTTATATGTTGTCAAACATTACAAATTCTTTCAAAAATAAAATAATGAATTCATGAGTTGATTGGCAGGAAAAGAAAGGTGTAGGAACCTTACATTTTTAACTGCAATGCCAAAATGTCGAAAACCAGTTCCAATATTGTAGCTGTCAACTCCATAATCTAAAAGCAAATGAGAAGAAATCAATACCGAAGAACTATTTAACGAAATTGTAAAATAGAACATCAATCACTTTATTTGCGTACTCTAAGAAAGTTCCAAAGAAAAATGTGAATCTTCAGACCCATATCCTAGAAAAGCATTTGAGTATTTCTCTTCTGATATGTCACGCATCCTTAATACCTTCATGCCCAAGCACTTAGTGTAAAATCTGTTTACACATTAGATTACTTAATTCAACCTCAAAATTACATGAAGTACATCTCCAAAAGAATTAGCAATCTGCAAAGAAAGAGACATACTTTATAATCCTGTCTAAGTTCCCAACACGGTAAACAGCATGAAGCATTCGTCTTTTGTCTTTCTTGGTCCATTCCAGCAAATCATCCGAAGTTACAGAATCATTTAATCAGAAACATTTCCAATTGTATAGCTTTCTATTTCTCCCTCCACAACTTTTGCTGGTTGTTGTACTTTTCCATCAAATAACTGCAACTGTGAGAGAGCTAAAATGTAAACTTAGTTATTATAAAGATATCAAAGTTTTTTTTTTTTTTTTTTTGTTTCTTTTTTCTAATTTGCCCTTCATTTGACCAAGAACTCTACATTGGCAAATGGCAACTAGATTGAGAATTTTTATTTGCAGAGTTTGTACCTTGTTGATTTTTTTAACTATTAAAAAGTAATGCTCAAAGAACTTATATCCTTCTCTTTCTGTCAAAATTAAAATAAATAACTTCATCATTGATTTCTCAGGTTTTCAAACAATCATTTCAATATCTTTTTCATTTTACAACCATGCTAACTCTGTCATCAAAATTCATTGCTGTAGGTTTTATTTCTTTGAAGAATACCCCATTTCAAGAAAATCAAATCACATCTCCAGAATATCCTTTAAATTTTATCACTTCAATCAATAAAATTGCAACATTTAGCCAAGAATACAGACAAAGATCAAAACTTTCCTATCATATCCGCCAAGAACTAAACTCCCAATGCTTAAAAACGAATTTCAAAATGCACCCAGAAACATATACATTCATACAGATTAATGAATCAAAATTCTAACACGAACACATTGTACAAAGAAAACTAATCTGAAATCTTAAAAGAAATTTGAACAATTAACCGTACCGAGGTGGAGGATAGCAAGCCTACGAGACGAACTATAAGCAGAAGCCATACAAACGTTGCGCCCACAAGAAACAGAATCAGAAGATTTGTGGAACGAGGAGAATGAAGGCACGATTGAACACAATCGAAGAGCCATTCTTTACCGATTGCCAATTCTTTTTTCTGAAAGACTTAGATAAGCGACAAAAATTTTAAAAAATAAAAAATAAGCGGCAAAATTCCCGCCAATAATTTTTTTTTTATATAAAATATTGTTTTCTTTCACAAAAACAATATTATATTATATATATTTATATGGAATATAATTAATATGTTACATTATCAAATATAAAATTCAAATATTATTTATTTTTTGTTTTTTTTTAGAAAATTTATTTTTTTCTATAATATCAATCTATTGATTAATTCGATTTTTATCTATAGAATAGTTTAATAAATAAAATAAATATATCATCAAAGTTTTTCCTCTTTAAACTATTTTTACATAAGAGTTTTTAGATATTTGAATTCTTTAAATTTTTTAAAAAAAAAAAAAAACTCTTTAAAATTTTTAATAAAATAACACAAATAATAATTAATACATCGTAATAAATAAAGTAATGACTAAATTAAAAATTTAAAAAATATATAAATAATATTCATATTATCTTTGTTCAAAATTTGATGTTATTTTTTTTTTAAAGATTAGTTTACATATATTTTTTTTAAAGAAGAATATTACGTTTATAAATTAAATGACGTTTTTCTTTTATGTTCAAAAAAAATTAATCTTTAAATAAATATATATTAAACAGTTATAAAAAGTGTTTCAATATTATGCATTGTTATATTATATTTAGAAATAGTTATAAAGAGTGTAATTAAGATTGTTATAAAAAAAACTTTTATGGTAACACTTATGTTATATGTTGCTAAAAAATTTAGATTATAAGTATATTTAAGCAACAGTTACTAAAAGTATAACTACATCATGCATTAGTATTTATATTTAGATACATATTAATTGAAGTATTTCTACTTGTGTGATTTAACATTACTTAATTAAAAGTGTTGCAAACAAAATCTGACCGGATGATTAATTGTCTTATAGACTGTACATCCGCTATTGATTTCTGGTTGTTCACTGCAGTCTATGGCCCTACTGTTCCTATTTTCCGACCATTGTTCTAGGAAGAATTGAAAGCCTGTGGGGGTAATATGTGCAGACCTTGGATGATAGCAGGTGACTTCAATACGGTGTTGTCACAAGAGGATAAAGTTGGTGGTAGGGCGATTGCCTCCTCGAGCATAGGAGGTTTTAGGCAATTTCTGGATGACACGACCCTAATTGATTTAGGCTTCATTGGTTCGAGATTCACGTGGAACAATAGACAGATGTGACAAGCTAACATCAGAGAAAGACTTGACCGAAGTTTTTCCAATACAAGGTGGAAGCTTCTGTTCCCGGGGGCTACTGTCACTCATCTTCCAACCTCAAATTCCGATCACAAACCCCTTTTAATCCATACAAACCCTCCTAAAACCTTTTTGTTTTGAGTCCTTCTGGACTACTCTTCCCGAAGCTGGTCATATCATCTCTTCTTCATGGTTGAAAGGAACGACTTTGACCTCCAAAATCAAAAACACCAAGATAGCTTTGAATGTTTGGAATAAGAACTGTCTTGGTCATCTTCCCACCAAAATCATGTTGGGCTTTTGGACCTCCTATTTGGAGGGCCCATATTTTTATTGGTTTGATATTAGACCCATTTTGGCCCTAATTAATTTTAAGACAGAAACCCTATGAAATTTCCGGCAGAGAGTGAAAGACAGAGAGAGAGATAGAAGAGAACAAAAACACCAGAAAATTTTGCACGAATTAGCTGCGGTTTTGGGGAGTTTTCTCACTACTCAACGGTTGGATCTACTTCAAATTTTTGTATGTTGTTCATGAGTCTAAGAAGACAATTCTAACGGTGGAGATCGGATTTAGAGCCTTCAACCGAGGTATTTTGGCTAAAACCGAAACTGGTGCAGTGGGTTGTTTTTGAGTTCATGATTTGTTTTATTCCTCTCTTTGGCTTGTGCTTGTTCCAAGATTATTGTTGACATTTTGATGAATTATGTTGTATTCCTCTAAACTTGTTAGAGAGAACATTTGTACCCATTTGATATAGTGGAAGTGATTTAAGTGGCTTACGAGTCCCGTGGTTTTTACTCCTTGATTTGAGGAGGTTTTCCACGCTAAAATTGTTTGTGTTGATTTGGTTTATTTTGCTTAAGCTTGCTGTTTTTCATCATATTATTTGGGAGAAGTTTGTTTAAGGTTTCCGTTGCGACGTTTTTCCTCCCATCAAGTGGTATCAAAGTCGAGGGTTTGATACCACATTAGTATGATATTGTCCGCTTTGGGCCTAAGCCCTCACGGGTTTGTTCTTGGGACTTTCCCAAAAGGCCTCATACTAATGGAGTAGGTGGGATTTCTTATATGTAGGCAATCCTATGCCTATTTTTTCCATGTGGGACTTTTGGGTTGAAATCCAACCCCAACAAATCAAACTCCTAAAACAGATCCTTTCGAACCTCTAAGATGATTCCCAAACATCCTATTCGAGTAGCCGAGAGAACAATATTCAAAGAGACCTAGATGAGTTACTTAAATGAGAAGTGCTTCTATGGAGAGACAAATCCAAGACTCGTTGGTTGGAGGAGGGAGATGCTAATACCCACTATTTCCACCTCTCCACTATAATTCATCGAAGGTACAACTCTATACATAAAATTCTCGATCTCAATAATACGTGGAGGATGGATAGGGATGAGATAGGCAGTGCTTTTGTAACCTATTACACTAACCTCTTTGCTAGTGTTTCTCCTAGTTTGCCTTGTACGTTGCAGGATCTAATTCCACAAAAAATTCCAGACGGTGCCAATAGCGAAGTGATGATTGTCCCGACCAGTACAGAAGTGCAAAAAATGATGTTCAATATGGGAGCTTATAAAAGCCCGAGGCCCGATGGCATGACCACCACTTTCTATAAAGCATATTGGAGTACCATTGGGGTGGACATCACTAAAGAGGTCCAACGATATTTTACCACTGGAAATATCAAAGTTGCGTACAACCACAAGTTTATTGCGCTAATACCAAAGATGGAGGGAGCTTTTAAAGTTGACAACTTCAGACCTATTGCCCTATGCAATGTCTTCTAGAAGATTATGACCAAGATCTTAGCTAGTCGCCTTAGAAAATACCTTGGGGAAATCATCCATCCATGTTAAGCTGCATTTATTCCAAAGAGAGATATTGGGGATAATATTATCATCAATCATGAGGTGATATATTATTTGAATCACAAGAAGGGGAAAGTGGGGTATATGGCAATTAAGATAGACTTGGCCAAAGCTTATGATCGCGTAGAATAGGGTATCCTTAGACTCATTATGCAGAATTTTTGGTTTGATGAAGCTATGATTCGACTGATTATGGAGTGCATATCTTCATCAAAATTTTCCATCTTACTCAACGGGTCACCATTTGGTTTTTTCCCAGCTGAAAGAGGACTTCGACAAGGGGACCCTTTATCCCCGACACTGTTCACTATTTTCTCATATTGTTAACCGGGATGATAGAAAAGGCAGCGGAGGGAGGACAATTAAATGGGGTGAAGGTGGCACGCTACAGCCTAAAATTACCCACCTTATGTATGTTGACGATGTGGTTATTTATTGCGGGGCTACTACCGATGAGGTGGAGATAGTCGGGTCCATACTGAGTGACTACTACAGTGCTACGGGACAGGAGATTAATTGGCTGAAATCTGCTATCCACTATAGCAAGCAATATTCCTAGGCGACAACGTAGAACTCTCAACTGTATTTTGGGCATGCGAGAATGTGAACATAAGGGCTCCTACCTAGGTTTACCTTTCTGTAATTTTAAATCTAAGAACATTGCTTTTCAGTGTGTGATTGAAAAATTGGCTTCCAAACTCAATGGCTGGAAACGGACAGCATTATCAATGGCTGGACGGACGACACTTATCAAATCAGTGCTACAAACACTACCAATCTATACTATGCAAACCTTCCAAATGCCACAGACTATTCTCAAGAAAATGGAGAGGACGGTCAAGAATTTTTTTTGGGGATTCAAGGATGATCATGCTCACCACCTCCACCTTAAGTCTTGGAAAACAACGTCACCTGAAGCGTAAAGGAGGCCTAGGACTTAGACGAATGGCAGATCTAAACAAAGCTTTGCTGTTGAAGTAGACTTGGACGGTCAGCAATGAGCCACAAAGGATCTGGGTCCAACCGATCGGAGCTAAATATTTAAGGGGTAAAAAGCTTTTAGATGTCCAACACACGAGACAAACGTCCTCCTAGATCTGGGGAGGCATCAAGGGATGTATTGAGATGTATAAGGAGGGTGTAGCAATCCAACTCGGGAGAAACTCGGTTAAGTCCGCTTACCGGATGATCATACAACGTCAATCACAAGGCCAACACATCGAGACTTCAAGCATATGGAGAGACTTATGGAAGTCTAGTCTTCACTCGCGGCACATTAATCTCATATGGCGAATGCTGTCGGACGCCATCCCCACATTGGAAAGAATCAACAAAACTTTCCCTACTCCATCCCAATCATGTTACTTTTGTGGTTGTGACACCGAGTCCTTACACCATCCGATTCTAGAATGCTCCTTCAGCAAGGCAATATGGTGGAATTCCCCTTGGAACATCAAGGTTAGAAAACTTCTCTCATCTCTCGGTGGAACAATGGTTTGAACTAATACTTGGAGATAAGCTACCTTTACCTCTTGATGATAGAGGGAAGGAACAGGTTACACACTTCTTGGCTGTTTCTCTGGAACAAATGTGGACTCTATTTGGAAAGGTAAACCTGGTAATCTGTGGGATTTAATTGCTAGAATGGTGAATTCCAATATGATTAAATATTGGAAAGCAAGTAAAAGAAGGGATTGAAAAAGTAAGAAGAAAAGCTGCGATTTCTCGTCCCTGTGGACTCCTCCCCCCTGGAGGTCTTAAGCTCAATTTCGATGCTGCTTTTATTAACGGAAAAACAATTACGGGTTGTACTCTTCGTAATTCTCTTGGAAATATTGTAGGAGCTCGGGTGAACAGCTTTGTTTCGGATAACCCTTTTTGCGCCAAGACTGAAGCGGCTATCCAAGCTCTCAAGATAGCTAAGGAGCTTCAGCTGAAACATGTCCAGTTTGAAGGTGATGCTGTGAATGTCATATTCGCTATCCAAGGATTGGAAGAGTATGTAAATTGGAAAGCAAGGCAAAAAATTTCTGAAGGCAGGAAGCTTTTATCCCAACATTTGTTTTGGTCTATGAGATATACCCCCCGTGATTGTAATAGTTTAGCTCACTTTTTGGCCAAATGGGCGTTTAATTCTGACTGTTGTGGTTTAGTACCCCTGAACTTACTGATCCCGTTTTATGGGGTATGCGAGAAGGGGCTACTGATTGTTTCTATTGATTTTGTTTCATTTGTCTCTAATACATTTATTCCACTTAAAAAAAAAAAAGAAAACAAAAAAAAGGGCACGTTTGGTCCACAAGTTGACTTCTAACTATCCCTAACGTGCATTGGGACAAAAATAGTTATATTAAATTCAAAATACATATTTTATTTTATTTTTTTAATTTAAAAATGATGATTAAGACTATATTTAGACATCTTTTCTTTCATCAAAACTAAAATTAAGTTTTATTTGTACTTAAATAAGATTTTGTCGCAAGTTACATGTCAGAAAGTGTGAATTGTATTATATTAATAGTTTATCTCTCTATATATAATAACTTAATAATTATATTATCATTATACTTATTAAAATTTTATTTAACTAAAATAAAATTTTAAAATAAAATAAAATTTTAACTAAAATAAAATTTATATAATACTTATAAAATTATATTAAAATTTTAACTTAATAAAATTTATATTATCATTATATATTATCATTTATCCACATACTTATTTAATTTTTAAAAAAAGTGAAATTCATTTTTTTCAAAAAATAAGTTTCACTTTAAAAAAATAAAATAAAATCACTTTACTAAAAAAAATAGTGATTGTACATAAATTATATTGTAGAAAATAATTAATTAATTAACTCCATTTTTTAAAACTTGCTAATAATTATTTTAATAATTTTTAAATAAAAATCATAATTTTATTACAAATTATGGAAGATTGATGTGTGTCCTCAATATTTTTATATTTAGTAAATTTAGTCTTTCATCATTTTTATTTTCTTATTTTTTTTATTTTGCATCTGTTTTTATAAATTGTATGTTTAGTCTATTTAACCTAAAATAGTAAAAGTTTATTCACTTTTATTTTTGTTATTTTAAGGTTAACAAAAGAACTAATATGCAATAAATAAAAATATGAAAAATCAAAAACTAATAAGGAAAAAAAAAAAAATAAAAACCAAACTTGTCAAATATAAATAGTTTAGCAACTAAAGTGGTCAATCTTCTTAATATTATATTTAAAATACTTTTAGTAACATAATATTCAAAAAAATACATTACTTTTATGAATTCTATTATATTTGTATATCTATAACTTTAAAACTTTCACTACTTCGATTAAAAAAAAAAAAAAAAAAAAACTTCCACTAATTCCACTATCTCCATATAACATCAATGTAATTAGTTTTGTAACTTCTTAAAAATAATGGAGAGTTATGTATATATTTATATTTGTATGTATAAGTGTATATAAGTTACATATATATCAAATCAATAAATAGGTAGTTTGTATGATTTTGGGACAACAATAAAAAATATACAAATATTATATTATTTTGATTACTTTAGTTCTTTGTCTTGTTATTATTATAATAATCTTACAATAATTATGAAATAAAAAAAAAATGAAAACTTTGTTTATGCTTTTAATCAAGTGAATTCTGAGAACATCTCCCTCAACCAACTTCCATTTTTCTTTTGCATAAAGCCAGCCATCCTCGACCGCCAAGATAATAATATCCACCACCTGAATTTCTTAGTGTAACAGTCCCTAGGTTTTTTCCATGTCTGTCGTAGAACGAGTTAAGTTCAATAGTGTATCCCATCTCTAAGGTATCACCCAGATAAGGAATTATAAATTCCTCCACTTCTTTCTTTGGAAGTCTAACTTCATTAGAAGATAAATCAGAAGGAACTAGAGGCGGATTCCCAATCCCATCTGGGATGTAATGTAAAAAATTCTAATAGGGGATGGAAAGCGAAATGGAAAAAGACTTCCAGTAAACTAAGTCTCCATTGCAATCTCTAAACCAGACTACAGAGGAAGTAGTAATCCAAAGAAACCACTTTCCTCTTTCTCACTAAAATCCCAGAACCAAACAAGATGATCCTACACGACACGACACCTCGTAGATTATGATTTATGAAGCAGAAGAAGCAGTGGTGCCTTATCGGAGTTGGATTATCTGAATATCATGTATAGCTATATAGTTGATTCAGGAGAAAAGATTACCAGGAGAGAAATAGAAGGATGTTCCATGTTTAACTGAGAAGGTAAAATGAAGAAAAAATAAAATAAGAGCCCAAAATTTTGCCCAAATGATTAGTAAATCGTCAAACACAACACTAGAACCACAACATATGCTATTAGTAATAGTAAGAATAATAGTAAGATTTAAGGCTTGTTTATAGGCTTTATTAAAGTAATTATATTTTCTATTGTAGGCTTATGTATTATAAATAGCTATTGTTTCTATTGTAAAAACACACAAAAATTATACACAAGTTATTTGCTTCTTGTTGCTCATTTTTGCTTCTTCACGTGCTTGTAGGTTCTGTCTCAGTGGTTTCCTAGAAATAGTCAAAGAGGCGCTTTTCTGTCTATTGCCTTCAATGGCATAGTAAAATAGAGCGTCAACTTCTTAGTAGCTATAGGCTCTTGATACCATTAATTCCCAATCAAAGAGCTATCTGATGAATTTGCCGAAAATGCCAATGCCGTTAAAATTTCAATGTTGAAACAGGAGAAGATCAACAGAGAAAAGCACCGAGAAAGCTCCAGTATGAATTTTTTGAGTTTTTATTGTCTACAGAGATTCGGGGATGTTCTGCACTGCACTGTTTCTCCGACCATTATTAACCAACACGAACATTAGTCAACATGGTTAGACTCTTAAATACTCAATGATTTTTCTTTTTGTTGAAAAGTTTCTTTCACCAAAAAACATTGATGGTGTTAATTCATGTCATCAACCTTCTTTGACCTCAGCTCTGATCTATAGTTTTTTCGGGTTCAAGAGCTTCTTAAGATATGGAAGAATTACTCTCATATGCACGAACTGAAGACGCGGCTACAAATTAAAAAAAGGTTGTCTCTACAGTTTTGACTTGCCGCACTAATGAACTGAAGAAAATTAGATATCAAATTATTTCAAGAAACCCTTCAGATCTGAAAATTGTTACCATTGTTGGAATGGGAGGAATCGGTAAGACATTTCTAGCTAAAACTATTTATGACGTTCATTGTCACCTCCATCTATCTGGAGTGGGTTAGAGGAAATGTTGTATAGAAATTTAAAGGGGAGGAGGTTTCTTATTGTTCTTGATGACATTTGGGATGCCAAGACCTGGAATGTCTTCTCACTGCAGAGATGTAAGTTCAGATGGATTTCGATTTTATATCAATTTGTTTCAAGAAATCGATTCAGACGATATATACTTGGTGAAAGATCATGGGATTTATGCTGGATGGATGAGATTGTGAAGATCTTAGACCAAAAAGATCATGGGATTTACAAATCTACAATACTCAATTCTTGTGATTTTGTGCTATTCAATAGAATTGATTGTATTTTTCATCAGAAAGATAAAAGAAAACATTATTTCCATGTCTTATGGAAAGAAATGAAATATTTTTAGCTTAATGTTCAAACACCAAATCTTCTGTGTCCATGGTTAAATTTAGCTTCTTTAGAAGTAAATACAATTAAAAGAAACATGTCAAATGCCTTGTGTATCTTCTATCTGATGTAAATGAAATTTTGAATCTTTTTGGGAATAATTTTTTTTTTTTTTTTTTGAGGGGGAAAAAAACACTCCATTTAAGAAGAAAAAATAGTCTCAAGAGCTGAGGTTACATCAATTGGCACAACTGGGCACCAATCATTGTACGTAGAACACGAGTGTCCAAGATCTGCTATCAAATGTGCAGGTTTGTTTAATTCTCTAGGAATAAAACCAACTTGTGTGAATGAAAAAGCCGAGAGTTTGTCCCAAACCAATTCCACCAAATGACCAGTTGGAGAGAGATCAATCCCACCTCCTTCCAGTTTATTGATGAAGGTTTGACAGTCACGATAGAAGAAAACCTCCTAAAATCCTCTTAACTCCGCCTCCCGTATACCATAAATTAACGCAAGAGCCTCTATGTATGCTGCCTTTTTGGGAATAATTCTTGATTAGCTTTTTTTAAATGATGCCTTGTCTATTAAAAAACTTATATATATTTATTAAAAAAAACTTATATATATTTATTAAATATATGTTATAAAACTAATGATAATAAGAAGAAAATAGAGACAATGTAGGGAGAAAGAATAGAGAGTAATATTATTGATTCATTTTCTCTTGTACAAGACTTGTCTATTTATAGGGATAAAACCCTAGAAAAAGTAGGAATATAAATCCTAATTTAGATAAACTAGGAAATAAGATAATAAAGAAGTCTAGAAGGTATATCATACCTCATTGAATATTCATATAATAAATAGATTTATAACACTCCCCCTTGAATATCCATTGTACAAGAAATATTCTATTAATAATATCATTGATCTTGACATTAAGGGATAATAATGACCATTAGATGAACATCCATTAAATTTAATAAATCTTTGAATTTAATGAATCTTCAGGATTCATAACACTCCCCTTGATGTCCATTACATAAAGAATATGCCTCGTTAAAACCTTATTAGATAAAAACCAGTGGGAAAAAAAATTCTAGTGAAGGAAAAAGAGTATACTATTCTTAATGCGTAAATCTCTCCCCCTGATGAATAAACTTTCGAGATCTTTAATTTGACGCAAAACAATCTTATATCTCAATTCCTCAAAGGTTGCGATAAAATGATTTTAGTGAATAAATCTACAAGATTATCACATGACCATATTCGAAGCACACATCAATTTCACCATTATTTTGAATTCCATGAGTAAAGAAAAATTTAGGTGAAATATATTTTGACCTATTTCCTTTGAATAATATATCCTCCTTTCAACTTAGTTATACAAGTTGCATTATCTCAATATAGAGGAGTTGGAATATTTCTTCAGGAGAATAAATCACAACTCTCTAATATATTGAATTAGGCCTCCATCATACACATTCTCAACTTACTTCATGAATGACCATTTTCTTAGCATGATTATAAGAATTTGCGATTATAGTTTGCTTTGTATATCACCATGATATAATAGTATTACCAAATGTAAATAAATAGCCAGTTTGAGGGTGTGCCTTATCCGGATAAGAAATATAACTAATATCAGCATACCTAATTAACTTTGGGTCATTTTTACTTAAATAAAATAATCCGAGATCAATAGTTCTTTGGAGGTATCTAAGAACATGTTTAACACCATTCCAATGTTGTCATGTTGTCGAAGAACTAAAACTTGCTAATAAATTTATAGCAAATACTATATCAAGTCATGTGCTATTTGCAAAATACTTTAATGCTCAAATAGCATTCAAATGTGGTACTTCATTATCTTCTCGAGGTCTAAATATATCTTTATTTACATCTAATGACCTCACGACTATTGGATTGCTTAATGAATGTGTTTTGTCCATGAAAAATCTTTTCAAAACTTTAGTTGTATATGTTGACTAATAAACAAAGATTCTATCTTTCACATGTTCAATTTGTAGTCTATACAAAACTTGGTTTTTTCCAAAACCTTTAACTTCAAGTTCTTGCTTAAAGCAATTTATAACTTGATCATGAAGCTCTTCTGGAATCCCAATGAGATTAATATCGTCAACATATATAGGAAGAATTACAAATCATATTTTGATTTCTTCATAAAAATGCATAAACAAATTTGGTCATTCTTATATCCCAATTTCAATAGAAATTCACTAAGATAATCGTACCACATGCATCTAGATTGTTTTACCCCATATAACGATTTCTTTAATTTTATGGAATAATTTTTACGAGAGTCATTAGAAGCCTTGGATAAATTGAATCCTTCGGGGGTTTTCATATAAATTTCCTTTTCAAGGCTTTCATATAGATAAGTTGTAATAAAATTCATTAGACACATGTCTATCTTTTCATAAACTGCCAAACTTATCGGATATCATAGTGTAATAGTATCAATAATGGGTGAATAAGTTTATCATAATCAATACTTGACTTTTACAAAAAACCTTGTGCGACATGTCGTGATTTTTACCTTATGACTTCATTATTCTCATTATGTTCTTGAAAAAACACTCATTTATAACAAACATGTTTTACACTAATTGACGTATGGACTACAAGTCCAAAAACTTCTCTATTTGCAAGCAAATTTAACTATGATTAAATCGCATCTTTCAATTGAGACAATCAATTCTATGTTAACATTTTTCAACTCATGAAGGATCAAAATCCTCATTATCCTTGAAAATATCAAGGGCTACATTATATTCAAAACATTATCAATAATAATTTTCCTTTGATCCCAACTTTTGTTATAAGTAGTAAAATTGATAGAGATTTCCAAATTCTCTTCATCATTTGTAATGGGAATATTTTCATAAGTTGTCCCTTGACTTTCTTTTTCTATTTCTTTAATATGATATTCTAGATCATTTAATCCTCTTTTCTTTCGAGGAATTTTTATCTTTAGAATCAAAGGGGTTGGCCTCGCTTCCGGCGTGTTTTTGATTCAACAACTCTAGAATTTACATTTTGTCATTCATGGACTTCTATTCATATAGGAGCATCTATAGTTGGAATATGCGATTTAGTAACTCTTATGGAGTCTGCAAAAGATTCTAGCAGTTGATTTGCAATTCGTAACAAATAAATTATCTTTTGAACTTCTAGTTCATTCACGCTTGTGCGTAGATCTAAATGGCTCAAAAATATTCTTCACACAAGTTCTATTTTATGCAATTTTACTTTCTCCCCCTAATTTGGGAAACAAATTCTTATCAAAATGGCATCAACAAATCTTGCAATAAAAACATCATCTTTCAAAGTATCAATATACCTTATAATAAATGAGGAGTCATAAATAGTCCAATGATATTGTCCGTTTTTGCTTATTTCAGGTGGGAAGGCTATTAAATACTACCACATCAGGTGGTAAGTTTTTTAAAATACTACCACTACCAGTGGTAAGGTTATTAAAGTACTATCACTGCAGGTGATAAGAACATTATTCTAGTGGTAAGATATACATTTAAAAGATTACCACTTCTGGTGATAAATAACAAATATCTATCATATAAATATTAGATAGATAATAAAGATAATCATAATATTAGAATATCAAAAAGATAATATAGGATAACATATCAAACATAATATAACATAATCATAGTTCTTTTCCACTTCGGGTGGTTATTGATATTTTGACACTTAATCTTTATCTCAATAATTGCAATATAATAATAAAATTTATCATGACTATTTGGATATATCCATATCTACTATCACAATATGGACAAAAACACAAAAATGAATATGATCTCTTCGGGATCATAAATTTTACTAACATTAAATCTCAAGAATTATACTATAACTTGCCAATCATGTCTCCTTATTTTTCATAAAAGAATAAATCTAAAAGCTTTCATACATAATATTTAATTTCAAAATCAAAATCTTTTTCCATGAGATTAGTTCAATTGGAACACATAATCCACACCCAAAAATTCTCAAATAAAAAAATATTAGGCTAAAAGCCAACTATAATGGGGAAAATTTATAATAACTTGATAGCCTTAAGTCCACAAGTGTTTCAACATGTAAAATAACAGTCTATCAATTAATTGTAACATTTTGATAAATGATTCAACAAGATCATTTTGTATGTGAACATGAGTTATTGGATGTTCAACAATTATTTATATAGACATGCAATAAGAATCAAATATATTAAAAGAGAATTCACTAGCATTGTCTAAACAGATTCATTTAATAGGATTATCAAGAAATTGCACTCTCAAGCCAATTATTTGGGCATCTCGCAAACATCAGGGTTGCGAATTGATAATAAACACACATATGATCATCATTTCGATGCATCAATTAAGATAATAAAATATCTAATTTGCCCGCGTGGTGAATTAATCAATCCACATATATCTCTATGAATCCATTCTAAAAATGTAGGACTTTCAGCTCCTACTTTTAATAGTAATTGTCTTACAATTAAATTCCCTTTTGAACATGCATCACATGAGAATTTATCGAAAGTCCAAATCCTTTTATTTTTTAAAGGACGACCATGTGTAATCTTAATTATTTTCTGCATCATAATTGATTTCGGATGACCAAAATAATCATGTCAAATCTCAAAAGTAATGAAATTAGTAAACTTCTGGTTTACTAAATGATGAATCTTTTTTTTTTTTTTTTTTTTTGAAAAGAAAATAAATGACATTAAAATTGGGAAAAGAAAACATACAACCAGTCAGACTGTAAAACCTCTAAAACAGGATTAAGAGGAGTCTGAAACCAAAGTATTACATAAGATAATATATATCCAATTTTGATATGAATACACAAAATGCATTCAAAAAGATCATAGGCTGCATTAAAAAATTTGGCCCAAAAGTGAATATGGGCCGATAGAGTCTTTGATACACACAAGAAGCCCATGAGTCCAAAAAAACCCTCCCTTCCAAACTCTACTCTCTCCCTGTCTTTCCACGCAGAGAATAGATGGCACCAGAGACCAAACACGCAGAGTCCGGAAGCAGTCGGAGGAGATACAACAATCACAAAAATCCGGCGGAACCGGGAGCAGCGAGCGACGACAGCAAGACCGAAAACACAAAGTAGTACACAAAGAAAAGCGGAAGAACAGGAACCATATGCAACATCATCAACACCATCTGCATCATCATCATCATCATCTGCATCATCATTATCGGCGGCAGCAGCAGAAGCAGCCATGGCGGAACACCCACCATCTGCATCATCATCATCATCATCATCATCTGCATCATCGGCGGCAGCAGCAGCCATGGCGGAACACCGAGCAAATTTAGCATAATATAGGCCAAAAGAGAGAGATGATAGTTTTTCCAACAAAAACTTATTATCGAAGGTTATTTTTGTAATTCTCAAATATTCATGGCTATTATCATCTATAGTCTCAACATGATATCTATTACGTTGAATATATTTTGAACTCAATAAATTTTTTAGAGACTTGAAAAAAAATACTTAATCAATAACAATCATAGTTCCTCTCGATAATATTATAATAATTCAAAAGATAGAAAGTAGTTTTGATAGTACTTTTTGTATATTTAGATTTGACATAAAGTTTGTTGTAGATTTATTTATGTATATATATATCTTAAAGTAACTCATAATCTCTACTATTTGTACTATAAATTTTGTCCAATACTAGTTAAATAAATTGAGGCCTAGAGACTAGCCTATAATAATAAGTCTTTCCAATTACTAATAAAGTGACTCTAGATGGGAAATGCCAACTCACTAATTCACTTATTTTTACCCTATTATATACTTAGATTGAAAATCCTACCATTCATGGAGTTGGAAGTATGCATTGATATTGTTTTGATCAAGTAGTTCTCCCTTTTTTGGGTAATTTTTTCCCCTTTAATATTGTTGGTTTTTGGAGGTTGATAATTGTTAGGTTCCATATTATTTTTGGAGGTCAGAGGCAACCATCTTCCCAAACGTGATAGTGGATTTGTGCAAATTAACGAGCTGTCCCGACACGATTTCATAGCGAAGAAGAATGTCCTTAACAGCCAAAGCCTGTTGAAGTGTAGCACGTGTCAAAATCAGACTGTCATCAGCTAACAAGAGGTGAGAAACCCTCACATCCCTTGAACCAAAAGGAAATCCAGAAATACATTGGTTGGTCTCAGCTTGAGACAAAAGAGCAGATAATCCCTCAGCACAAATAGCAAACAAAAAAGGTGAGATTGGATCATCTTACCGCAAGCCATGAGAGGGTCAAAATACCGGAGATGGCTTACCATTAATTAACACCGAGAAAGAAACAGATTGTACACAGCTCATAATACAATCAATAAAACAAGCTGGAAACCCCATTGTACACATCATAAGGCGTAAGAAATCCCACTCAATGGGATCGTAAGCCTTTTGCATATCAAGCTTAAGCGCCATATAAGAATCCCCATTGTTTTTTGTAATTTGTAATCCATGGAAGCATTCAAAAGTAATCGTAGCATTGTCAGTGATCAATCTTCCCGGGACAAAAGCTGATTGTGTATTAGATATAACCGAAGGCAATACCAATTTAAGTCTGTTGCAAAGGATTTTAGAAACCAACTTATGTATCGAATTGCATAAACTGATAGACGAATTTCCTTCATACATTTAGGTTTCTTGAGTTTAGGGATTAGGACAATATATGTATAATTAATAATGTCCAGCTCCATAGAACCACTGAAAAAACCCCTTAAGAAAGGAATTATATCACCTTTAATATCAGACCACATCCTTTTCATAAATATGTCATGCATACCATCCGGTCCTGGCGCTTTAGTATTGGATAATCGACCAACTGCACTCTCAACTTCAGCATCCGAAACAGGGCGACTCGAAGAAGCAAATTGCTCAACAGAAATTTGCTGATTCGCAAATCGTCGAGACTGAAATCTCGAATACATTGTGAAGAAAACAAGGAGGAAAAATACTGAATAGCCAAACAATGTAAGTCTTGCAAAGAATTAACCCAGGAACCATCCTCACGACATAACATTGAGATATGATTACGAGCAGCTCGGGAACTCGCTCTTCGATGGAAATAGTTAGTGTTTCTATCGCCAGCTTGTAGCCATTCAGAACGGCTATGTTGTCTCAAAAATAATTCCTCGCATTGCAATAAATTTTCCAATCTGGTCTGCACCTCAATCTCCACCTTACAATCTGGTTCAGCAACACATCGATTAGAATGCAACTCTCTCCGAGCTTCTCTTATTTTGGATGCTAGATTACCAAATCTAGATTTTCCCCACTTTGACAAAGAAGCTTCAGTAACTTTAATCTTATTTGGCAAGTAACTACCAAAATGACTAGAAGACAGTGAAGACCCCGCCTCCAAAAACTTCGTACGACACTCCTCATGTTGATTACTAATTTAATTTTAACCTTTCAAATATTAAAAATATTAATATTACTGTTATTATATTAAAGTTACTATAATCTTATATATATATATATATATATATATGTCATTATTATATATACTATAGTTACTAGACAGTGAAGACCAAGCCTCCAAAAACTTCGTACGACACTCCTCATGCTGATTACTAATATATATTACTAATTTAGTTTTAACCTTTCAAATATTAAAAATATTAATATTACTGTTATTATATTAAAGTTACTATAATCTTTATATATATATATATGTCATTATTTAATTTTGACTTTTCATCTATAGTAGATTTGTAGAAAAAAGAGTAAGAATTGTGAAAACATGTAAAATGTTTATCAAAATTCATTACTTACTATTTTGATATGTTTATTTACTTAAAAATGATTAAAAATTACTCCTATAATATTATATTATTATTTTATTTGATCAAAATTTAATATTATTTTATTCAATAGATAATATTTGATGAGGTGTACAAACATACCACATCTCTTTATATATATACATGTATATTTATCCTCTCTTTCTTTTCATTTTTCTTACTTTTAATTTACTTAGTAGAAACGAAAAAAAGGAGGTGGCTATTTTGACTACACATTTTAGATTTAGAAGCAATCTTTTGCAACTAAGCCAACTCTTTGGAATAATTTAAAGTCACAAAAGATGCTCTTATCCAATATTATTGGGTTATTACCTAAATTAACCCTCTTTATTAACAAAATTTCATGATAAATAGCCACAATTTTATACTTATTTCATTTCTGACTTTTTTTTTTTTAGCTGGTATCTCGGGCCCTTCCGACCCGGACTAATCCACCCTTCCGACCCGGGTAAAGTTGAAACCCTTATCTTCTTGACAAGCTAAGAGGTAAAAGAGAAACTCCTAGACCAATGACCAGGAGAGATTCGAACCCTCACCCTCAACCTTATGGTTGAGGGAGAGACTCTTAACCATTGGGCTAGGAGAGGAACTTTCATTTCCGACTTTAAAAAAAGAAAAAGGAATTCATATTTATATATGTGTTTTTACCATAAAAAAATATACCTCACATGCAGTTTTTTTTGGAATCTTCAATTTTTTTAAAAAGAAATAAATATCACATGTATAATAAAAATGCACAACTTAAATGCGTTTTTTCCACATGTACATTAAAAGTATGCATGTTGTATGCGTTATTGTCACATGTATAAAAAAAATGCACACAACATGTGCATTTTTCTATAGAATAATTTTTTAAAAATAAAATTTAAAAAAGTTTAAACCATGCAGAGAGATGTTACTTTTTTTTAAGAAAAAATTGTAAACATACAATTGTATATATAGTACAATAATTTGACTTTTTCTTTTTCTTTTTTTTTTGTCTTATTTCTTGTCAATGAGAATAAAACTAACATACGAATATATATAGTATATATATAAACATGTATTTATATATTTATTTAAGTCTGTCCAAAACATCATACAAATTAATATAATGACCATCTTCATACAAGTAAACTTTTACTAGACTTTTAAATTTAAATATTTTAAATATCTAGAAGAAATATATTTTATATATATTGTTGGGATCCCTCCTTAATCGAAGAGATTCTAGAAAAATTGAGAATTTTCTAGAGAAGTGTAGAATTCTTTAGAAGCTTGTGAAATCCTCTAGAGTACTCTAGAGATGTGTGGAGCCTTGTGGAAGGGAATGGAATGATATGGAAGGGAGAAGAGCTTCCTAGAATGTGAAGAGAGGTGTGAAGAATTCTAGAGAACTAATCTCTACCCTTGGATCAAATAAATCTTCACCATTCATTGAGGAGGTGTAGTATAAATAGAGGTTAGACCTCCATTCCCAACATCCATCTAAGTGAAGAGTAATCCACTTCCTAGAGTGAGAGATATCCTTTTTGAGAAAGAAAGCTTGAGAGTTCCGGTAAGCCACTATAGTGTGAGGTAATTTTGTAAACACATTCTTGTAATCCCTATATTCTTTTGCATAGTGGAAGAATCTCCATATTTAAATCTTTTGTATTAAATAATTATTTTAGATTTTAATTAATTTAGAATCGAAAGACTTTCAATTCTCTAAAGTTGAGCTAACAAACAAATTGTTATGAAACTTCTGTAGCAAGAAAAAAAAGAAAAAAAAATTCAATTATGAAAACATATTCAAGATTCTATCATCATTCATAATCAAGAAGCCCAAGCTTGAAGGCATACCCCAATTATGTAGCAAAGGTGTATCAAGCAGTGGCATACATAATTTGATCGTGACTCTATTGGTGTATCACCAGCATATATTTAGCATATCAGTTGTATATATTTAGCTTCTATGTTGCCTTATATTGTTTTTGAGATCTTGTAATTAGCTGTAGTATAACCTAAATTAGGAAGGTGTATAATCTTTTAAGGGATGGATCTTAGATTGATATTTTCTAGATTCTTCTCTTGGTCTGTATATATGTTGGTGTTGAGAATGAATAGAACACACAATTTTCCAACCATCTCTAAAGTTGATTTTGTGACATGGTATCGGAGTTATGGCTAGAAAAGACAGAAATACTGAAGTGATTCAAAGAAAGACTATTTCCCCATATGATATTACTTCTAGTGATAATCCTGGAAGTCTAATAACACAGATTCAACTGAAAGGTGAAAACTATGATGAATGGGCTCGTTCTCTTCGGACTGCGCTGAGAGCGAGGAAGAAGTTTGGCTTTGTTGATGGAACAATCAAACGACCTGATGAGGAATCACCAGATCTTGAAGATTGGTGGACTAATAATTCGTTATTGGTCTCGTGGATTATGAATACAATTGAGCCTTTGTTCCTCTCAACCATCGCACATATGGAAGTAGCGCAAGATCTTTGGGAAGACATACAATAACGTTTTGCAATAGCCAATGGCCCACGCATACAATAATTGAGGTCCGAGCTTGCAAATTGCGGACAAAAGGGACTGAGTTTAGTTTCCTATTACGGGAAGCTAAAGAAAGTATGGGAAGAATTGACTAATTATGAGCAGATTCCAACGTGCAAGTGCGGATTGTGCAGGTGCAAACTCGAATCTGCTTGGGAGAAATTGCTTGAAGAAGAAAAAAAATCATCAATTTCTCATAGGACTTGATGAAAATCAGTATGGCTCAAGATCCTCTGCCAAGTTTGAATAGATTTTATTCAATTCTAGTGCAAGAGGAGTGTGTTAGAACCATTGCTCGAGGGAAAGAAGAACGAGGTGAAGTTATGAGGTTTGCAATACAGGCTGCATCAAAACCTCGAGGCCGAGGTGAAGGAAAGGACAAGAATGCGACATGTAGCAACTGTAATCGCACAGGACATGAATCTGATAGTTGTTTTGAACCGATCGGATATCCCGAATGGTGGGGAGATTGTCCTAAAGGGGTTGGACGTGGAGTTGGACGAAATAAAGGAGGGCAATACTCTTCACATTTTGGGAACAAAGGACGTGGAGGAGTGAAGGCAAACGTAGTGCAGGCTGCGACATCGAAGCAGTGGGCAATTTTGGAGATTCGAATTGGATAAGACAGTTGTAGTTGGACTTAGTAGTGATCAGTAGGAATCATTGAGGAAACTTCTCAATGCTGCAAAGACTGAATCAAATGAAAAATTGACTCGTAATTATTTTTCCACACAATGGATAGTTGACTCTGGTGCTTCTCATCACATGACAGGCTGCTTGGAATATTTGCAAGATGTTCGAGATATGGTGGAATGTCATGTGGGACTTCCAAATGGGAAGTAAACTTCTGCTACAAAGGAGGGAACATTTGTGCTTAATAATAAACTTAAATTAAATAATGTTCTTTATGTGCCAAGCTTGTTGTGCAATTTGATTTCTGTATCACAACTGCTCTATGATTCAAACTGTGTGGCTCAATTCATTGACAAATTTTGTATCATACAAGACCACACTTCGAGGATGGTGATTGTTGCGGGTGAGCAACGAGAGGGGCTCTATTTTCTTCGGGCAAAGGTGACTGCAGCAGCTGTGAAGACTGGCAGAAATAATTCGCCCGATGTGTGGCACAAGCGGTTGGGACATCCTGCCTCTAAGGTCATAGAGCTAATACCTCAAGTTGATTATAGTAGTGCTAGTAATAAAACTTGTGATGTGTGCTTGAAAGCAAAAAAAACCAACAGACGGGCTCCCCGTTAATTCTGATAAAACTTTGGAAATCTTTCAATTAATTCATTGTGATTTGTGGGGGCTGTATCGAACCCCCTCTTTTTGTGGAGCTAGATATTTTTTAACCGTTGTTGATGATTATTCGTGAGCAACCTGGATTTTTTTATTAATTGATAAGAAAGAGGTGCCAGCAAAATTACGTCGGTTGTTTGCTTTGGTCGAACGTCAATTTCACAAACAAGTGAAAATTGTTCGCAGTGATAATGGTACAAAATTCACATGCATGACTCATTATTTTCATGAACGTGGTATTGTGCATCAAACATCTTGTACCGGAACTCCGCAACGGAATGGATAAGTCGAGCGAAGCATAGGCATATTCTTAATGTCGCTCGAGCATTACGCTTTCAAGCTAATCTTCCTATTGAGTTTTTGGGGGAATGCGTTCTAACTGCTGGATATTTGATTAATCGAACACCATCACTTTTTTTGAATGGAAAAACACCATTTGAAATTTTATATGGTAAGCAGCCATTATTTGCACACTTGCGTGTGTTGGGATGCTTGTGTTATGTGCATAATCAAGATCATAGAGGGGATAAATTTGCTACTCGGAGTCGTAAATGTGTCTTTGTTGGCTACCCTTATGGGAAGAAGGGCTGGAGAGTGTATGACTTTGAATCTAAAGTTTTCTTAGTCTCACGAGATGTAGTGTTTGTGAGAATGAGTTCCCTTATTTCAACAACTTCACCGAAAGGTCTCATCCATTTGCAAATTAGTGTGGCGAGGATGTTGATGGCGATATGAATACGATACAACCAAGTTGTGAGTCTTTAGAAAATGAGCCATCGGGATTAGATGGGGATGTTGCACTTGGAGCAATTGTGGAAACCGGTAGCTCGATAATAATAATGATGTGAGGGGGGGCAACAATATCATTCTGGATGATAAGTCATTGGGTCGCTGACATCGGACAAAGGTGTCATCAACCCGCTTGCGAGATTTTGTCAACAATACTGTTTGTAAATTGAGCCCCTCTCATAGTTCATCTTCCCAATTACAATCCTGAGGTACGCCATATCCTTTAGCTCACTATGTAAACTGATATGCCCCAAGAGTGCACCGAGAGGGGGGGTGAATCGGTGCTCAACTACTTTTCAAAACTCAACAGCCCCCAACAAACTCTTTTTAACAAATTTCAGCAGCCCAACAAATTATTTATATGCAGTTTAACTAATGTGATCCACTTCTTGATTTAGCTTCTTTTGTGAGATGCACTTTTATCCCATATGATATATGTTGACTCACACACACTTGCATAAAAGTAAGGAGACAATCAATTTAAGTGGTTCACCACCAAAGGGTAGGCTACATCCACGGTGATAGGGTTCACTACCCTTTCACATCAACTTCACTAGCAACTTGTTTATCACAATGCTCTTCACTAGAGCTACAAGGAAAGCTCACTGCCTTACTCATACAATCACAATTACAAGATAAAGAGTAGAATCACTTCCTACTTTACCCAAGACAAATGATGCCTTCCCTATCACTTAGGTTTGGCACAAACATACATACTCCAATGATATGATCAGAATATAGAGTTCACAAAGATATTACAAACTCAATCAAAATGCCCATAACTTTCTCCCATAGAAAAATACATCAAAAGATACAAAGGAGTGAGAAATACTTTGTCACCTTCAAGTTGATGAATAACCTTTATTTGATGTGTTCTCCAACAGCTTCCTTCACTATCTTCAAGAATGGATGATAAAATGAACAATACCACAGCACAATACCACAGATTTCTTTGCTAAGATGAACAAATATTCTTCAATGATATGTCAAAGATATGATTAAACTTCCTCCATGAAAATAGGTTTTGAGAGAGTGGCTATGGAGGGTTTTTCTTGGAGAGTTTTCTCTGTTGTTGCTGCCCAAATTCGTGCTTGGCTTGATGACCAAAAACCCTAGAAGTTAACATTGTATATATCCCTTTCAAAACATGCCCTAAAGCTCTTTTAATCTTGCCCCTTGATTTTTTAATGAAAATGTAATCTTCACCCTTGATCTTGGCCCTTGATTCTTTAATGAAAGTGTAATCTCCACCCTTGATCTATTAAAGTGCTCACACCAAGACTTGTAGAATTAATCAAGTATATAATCATCAAGTATTCCATTTCAACCATTTCATGTCATTAGCAAGAGTGTCACCCCAACATAGATGCATTAGGTTCCAACAATTACAACACAAGCACTTTTCTAAAAGGGCTCAACAATCTCCCCCTTTGGAATTGTTGGCAAGCATAATGAGAAGCTAATGACATTTAAAAGACATTTAAAGGACAAATACCTCAGTGTGCTTAATTCAAATCCACTCAACCCAACTTTGCTTATCAAAACCAAATAGTCAATGTGCTCCCCCTAACAGTATGCTCTCCCCCTTTCCATGATACTCTTCCCTCATTAGCTTTTCATGTGCTATTCTCCCCCTTTGACAATAATTCCAAAAGCAAGAATGAGAGAGAGAGGGAAGCTATTTACCTTTTCAAGTTGTGGGAGTAGGGTGCACACCCATGTACTGCATATGGATCTCAAATACACCATGAGGGAGTGGCTTGGTAAAGATATCAGCCACTTGATCACCACTAGGCACAAACTCAAGTTTTATTTGACCTTTTTCAACTTTGTCTTTGATGAAATGATAACGAATCTCAATGTGTTTGGCTTTAAAGTGTTGAACTGAGTTCTTTGTAAGGTCAATGGCACTCTTATTATCACAAAAGATAGTGATGGGAAGTGACACTTTATCAACCAAATTCAGCAATTGACTTCTCATCCACAAGACTTGGGTGCATGCTAAAGTGGCAAGCAATATATTCTGCCTCAGCAGTGCTTAGTGCAATGCATTCTTGTTTCTTGCTTACCCATGATACACATTTGTTGCCCAAAAAGAAGACTCCACCTGAAGTAGATTTTCTATCATCAATATTTCCAGCCCAATCTGCATCTGTGAATGCCCTCAAATCAATACCATCCGACCTCGAATACCACAACCCAAAATCTGTTGTTCCTTTAAGATATCTTAGAATCCTTTTTACTGCGATAAGATGTGATTCCTTAGGATCGGATTGATATCTGGAAGCTTGATAAACTGAATGCATAATATCGGGTCTTGTGGCTGTCAAATACAAGAGACTACCAATCATGCTTCGGTATTCCTTTTGACTCACACTTTTACCTTTCTCATCTTTACACAATTTGCAATTCACTGCCATAGGAGTACTCACCGGCTTGCTATCAAACATACCAAATTTCTTCAATATTTCAATGGTATATTTGATTTGTGACACAAATAAACCATCTTTCTTTTGTAAAACTTGCAGCCCTAGGAAGTAAGATAACTCCCCAATCATAGACATCTCATAAGCTTACTTTGTCACCACAAAAAATGATGTCGTCAACATACACCACTATCACAAGTTGTCCTTCTTTCCCATTCAACACATATAGATTACTGTCCACACTGCCCTTCTTGAAATTTAACTTCTTCAAATAAGCATCCAATCTTGAATACCATGCTCTAGGGGCTTGCTTCAATCCATAAAGTGCTTTCTTTAATCGACAAACCTTGTTCTCATCATTTCCAAGTACAAAGCCATCAAGGTTGCTCTATGTAGACTTCTTCGTTCAAGTTTCCATTCAAAAATGCTGATTTGACATCCATTTGAAAGATAATGTAGCCTCTGGAAATGGCAACAGCAAGAAACATTCTGATTGCTTCCAATCTAGCCACTGGTGCAAAAGTCTCATCTACATCAATTCCTTCAATTTGTGAGTACCCTTTGCATACAAGTCTTGCTTTGTTTCTTACAACTTTTCCATCCTCATTTAACTTATTTCGGAATACCCACTTGGTGCCAATGATGTTTTTGTTAGATGGCCTATCCACGAGCTCCCAAGTATTATTCTTTTCAATTTGATATAACTCTTCATTCATAGCCTCCATCCATGTTGCATCATCTTGAGCATCCTCTACTGTGACAGGCTCTATTTGTGAAATTAAAGAAGTAGCACAAATATTCTTCAACTGCCTCCGTGTTTTAACTGGTGCTTTAGGATCCCCAATTATGTGAAAATCACCCATTTGACACTTCCTTGAGTTTGCCAACTGTTCACTAGTCCAATTGTCTTTGTTGGAGTTATGTGTGCTTCTCAAATTTCTAGAGGGTGACTCATCACTACTATTTTCAGAATCTGCAACAACTTGCTCATTTTTCTCTTCTTCTTCTTCTTCTTCTTTCTGATCAAGTTCCATGTCACTATCATTTTCATCAAATATCTTCAAGTAATCACTCACTTTTGAGGCATTAGGTTCTTCAACAACTTTCACATCACAGCTTTCAATCATTTTTTGAAGCCTTTTATTGTAGACACGATATGCTTTACTTTTACTAGAGTAGCCAAGAAATATCCCTTCATCAGCTCTATCTTCAAATTTTCCCAAAGCTTGATCTTTGTCCTTGACAAAACACTTGCTGCCAAAAACTCTAAAATACTTGACATTTGGCTTTCTTCCATACCAAAGCTCAAAAGGTGTCTTTGTGGAGTGTGGTCTCAATAGTGCTCTGTTTTGCACATGTACAGCTGCAATGGTTGCTTCTTTCCAAAATCTTTGTGAGATTTTGTTTTCAATCATCATTGAACGAGCCATTTCTACCACTGTTCTATTTTTCCTTTCTACCACTCCGTTTTGTTGAGGGGTTCGAACACTTGAAACTTGATGTTGAATACCATACTTCTCAAGATAAACTTCAAACTCATGTGAGGTGAATTCCTTTCCATTATCAGTTCTTAGCACTTTGATCTTTTTGCCAAGCTAATTCTGTGCTAATCTCAGGTACCTTTTGAAACAACCAAGAGTTTCATTCTTGTGTTTGATGTGCATGATACACATCATTCTAGTGAATTCATCCACAAACAGTATGAAATATCTTTCTCCATTGGTGCCCTTATGTCTCATTGGACCACGGATATCCGAGTGACTTAGATCAAGTGCTCCTTTTGAATTGTGTTCTTTCAACTTGTGAGATATATTGGTCAATTTCCCTTTTTGACATGTAGAGCAAATTGAATCTTTGTCTCTCTTTAATTCGGGTAAATTACTAACAACTTTGTTCTTTACAAGTTCTCTCATGCTTTTCTGATTGATGTGTCCCAATCTCTTATGCCACAATGTATTCTCATCCGAACTAGACAACAAGCAAGTATTCTCTTTCTCATCAATGAGATACAAGTCCTTCTTGTTCCTTGTTCCTTTTGCAACAATCTCACCACTCTTGAAACTCTTCACAATGTAGCCTTGTTGTGTAAATAATACTTCATGTCCGGAATCACAGAGTTGGCTAACACTCATTAAATTGTACTTGAGTCCATCAACGAATAGAACTTCTTTAGAAAACAGCTTTTCACTTCCAAAAGTAGCTTCACCCAAGCCTCTAATCTTTAGGCCAATTTTATCAGCAAATTTAACAAAGCCTTTCTCAACATCTTGTGTGTTCTTTAGAAGCTTTTTATCTCCTGTCATATGAGAGGTGCAACCACTATCTATGACCCATGATGCTTCTTTTGTTTTGGTCTTCAAAGCAATTTCTACAACATTTGCTTGTTCAATCCTTTCCACTTTTCTGTATACTTTCTTTCCTTGAAGATTTCCTCTCCTTTCTTGATCATTCGGATTTACTTGTCTTGGAATTTGGTTGGGTAGAGTGGCCATACATTCTGCAGCATAGTGACCCATCAAATTGCATCTTTTGCATTCAACTGCATTTTATTCCAAGGCTTGGAATCTATTGTTCAAGGGGAAAGAAAATTATGTGGGAGATTGCATTCTTCTTATATGTGGATGAGTCATTCTTGTAGAATAAGATCGTGGATCTTGTTTCACACACTGAAAAGACCGATTGCCCCATCTTCCTCTGTTTTGATAGTTATACCCAAACCTCTTACCAACTTGCCTAAAAAATGGATACGGACCAACCTGTGTTTTAATCTTGTTTCTACACTCAAATGCTCGATGTCCATACTGACCACAACTGAAACAATACCCATTGAACCTCATAAATCTGCCCTGTCTTCCAAACTGAATTTTAAAAGACTGATTGCCCTCTATTTCTTGTCTTTGCAAAAACTCATTTTTCTTTGTTTGGTGAAAATGATTTCCCCTTTTCATTTGCTGTTGTAACTCTCTATTTTCTTTCTTTGTAGCCTCGGAATCATCTGTATCAAAAACTGGATGAACCACTTGTGTCTTACCACTATTTTCAGCCATCAATGGTGTCGTGTTGACCTCTTCAAACCCCAAACCTTGTTTTCCCATTGAGTGTGGCCTTTGCATTTCAATACACTTCTTTAGCTTCATTGAGGACTCGTTTCTAGCTTCTTCATTCAGCATACTAGAGCTTGCTCCACAAGGTGCAACAAATGATGTTTCCATAAATTCTTTCATTTTGTTCTTTGCATTATGTTCAAGAGTTTCCACTTGTTTTGCCTTTGCAACCAATTCAATGCCCATGTCATCATTGATCTTCATTTGTTCTGCAAGTTTGAGTGTTAGCTCTTTAACTTTCTCTAGCAAGATCTTGTTTTCTTGTTCAAGCGTTTCTTTCTCTACGTTGATCAAAGATAACATATCTTCTGAAGTTTGTAGATTAGTAGCACCACTTAGTCGTTTATCAAGTTCTTACTCAAGCTGATGCACTTTCTCTTCAAGTAATATCTTCTCATCCTCAAATCTCTCAACAATAGATTGTATATCTATCATTGCAGTAGTGGCTCTTTTGGCTTTCTTTTTCTGTATGCTTAATTCATTAAGTGCACCTTCAAGTTCAAGTTTCAAATCAACTCTACCTTCTATTTCTTCTCTGATTGTTCTTCCCTCAAGTAGAATTGACTTTTACAACCATGAGATTTTCTTCACCTTCTGAATCATCAGTCTCACTTGAATACGAGTCACTCTCTGAATCTGAAATTTCCTTGAACTTCTTGCTCATGTAATTTCTCTTTTTATAGGATGCCTTCCATTTGACTTAGAGTATGTTTTCTCCTTACTCCTTGAATCAAACCTCTTTTGAGCTCTCTTAATAGAATGATCATCATTTTCATCTTCGGTCTTCTTAGGGCACTTGAATGCAAAGTGTCCTATGCCACCACAATTGAAACACTTCAAAGGTAGCTTTCCTTTGTATCTTCCACTTTTACTTTTAAGATTCCTCGAGATGAAAGCCATTTCTCTTTCAAACTCATCATCATCCTCAACATCTGGTTCTTTCTCTTTGATTTTAAGTGACTTAGTGGTCTTAAAAGCAACCTCTTTTGATGACTTGGTTGTTTGTTCTCTTTTGTTGTTTGTTCTCATTTCATATGCAATGAGAGTACTTTGTAGATCATCCATGGACACAAAATCAAGGTCTCTTTCTTCAATAGCAGAAACTTTAGCATCATATCTATCGGGAAGTGATCTCAAAATCTTCTTCACAACTGTAGAGTCCTCAACCTTCTCTCCAAGTCCAGTCATGGAGCTTACAATGCCAATAACCCTGTTGAAATAATCTTCAATAGTCTCATCATCGGACATACTTAGAGCCTCAAACTTACTCCTGTAAATTTGTAGTTTGGCTTCCTTTATCTTTGAGCCTCCTTCATAGATGTTCCTTAGCTTTTCCCATATATCATGTGTTGTCTTGCAATTTATAACTTTGGCAAGTTCTTTTTTAGTCAAGGCAGCATATAAGGCATTGATTGCCTTTCCATCAAGCTCAAGATTTCTAGTATCGGTTGCTGTCATTACACCATCTTCTTCGATTATTGTGTATCCATCTTTCACAATTTTCCGAACCGCAAGACCCATAGATAGAAGATATGCATTCATTCTTGTTTTCCAAAACTGAAAATTCTGACCATCAAATATAGGAACTCCTTTGCTGTTTACCACACTGGATTCCATACTAAAACAAAGATAACTTGCACAACAAATGCTCAAATAATGTTCCTCAAGTTTAGGACAAGTAGAAGTACCGATATAGTATCACAAAAACAAAAACCAACAAGTAATCAAGCCAAATCTCAGTATTGCACTGAACATATGTTTAAGCCAAATCAATCCAAAAACCAGCAAGTAATCAAGACAACTCTCAGCATACACAAGATAGGTGTTTAAACCAAACCAATCCAACCAAGCTCCGATACCAATTGATATGCCCCAAGAGTGCACCGAGAGGGGGGGGGGTGAATCGGTGCTCAACTACTTTTCAAAACTCAATAGCCCCCAACAAACTCTTTTTAACAAATTTCAGCAGCCCAACAAATTATTTATATGCAGTTTAACTAATGTGATCCACTTCTTGATTTAGCTTCTTTTGTGAGATGCACTTTTATCCCATATGATATATGTTGACTCACACACACTTGCATAAAAGTAAGGAGACAATCAATTTACGTGGTTCACCACCAAAGGGTAGGCTACATCCACGGTGATAGGGTTCACTACCCTTTCACATCAACTTCACTAGCAACTTGTTTATCACAATGCTCTTCACTAGAGCTACAAGGAAAGCTCACTGCCTTACTCATACAATCACAATCACAAGATAAAGAGTAGAATCACTTCCTACTTTACCCAAGACAAATGATGCCTTCCCTATCACTTAGGTTTGGCACAAACATACATACTCCAATAATATGACCAGAATATAGAGTTCACAAAGATATTACAAACTCAATCAAAATGCCCATAACTTTCTCCCATAGAAAAATACATCAAAAGATACAAAGGAGTGAGAAATACTTTGTCACCTTCAAGTTGATGAATAACCTTTATTTGATGTGTTCTCCAACAGCTTCCTTCACTATCTTCAAGAATGGATGATAAGATGAACAATACCACAGATTTCTTTGCTAAGATGAACAAATATTCTTCAATGATATGTCAAAGATATGATTAAACTTCCTCCATGAAAATAGGTTTTGAGAGAGTGGCTATGGAGGGTTTTTCTTGGAGAGTTTTCTATGTTGTTGTTGCCCAAATTCGTGCTTGGCTTGATGACCAAAAACCCTAGAAGTTAACATTGTATATATCCCCTTCAAATCATGCCCTAAAGCTCTTTTAATCTTGCCCCTTGATTTTTTAATGAAAATGTAATCTTCACCCTTGATCTTGGCCCTTGATTCTTTAATGAAAGTGTAATCTCCACCCTTGATCTATTAAAGTGCTCACACCAAGACTTGTAGAATTAATCAAGTATATAATCATCAAGTATTCCATTTCAACTATTTCATGTCATTAGCAAGAGTGTCACCCCAACATAGATGCATTAGGTTCCAACAATTACAACACAAGCACTTTTCTAAAAGGGCTCAACATAAACTGTGATAAATTTTCTTCTCCACATCGAAAATTTTTGGCAGCTCTAACTGCAGGATCTGAACCTCATACTTTCGTTGAGGCTATGAAAGATGAAAGATGGCGAAATGCCATGCGGAATGAAATTCATGCACTGGAAAATAATGGCACATGGACTTTAGCATCCTTGCCTCCCGGGAAGAAAGCTATTGGCTGTAAATGGATCTATAAAATCAAATATCATGCCGATGGGACGATTGAGAGGTTTAAAGCTCGCTTGGTGATTTTGGGGAATAATCAAGTTGAAGGCTTAGATTATACTGAAACTTTTGCACCAGTAGCAAAAATGGTGATTGATCGTACTTTTCTTGCGGTTGCAACAGATAGGAATTGGGAATTGCATCGGATGGATGTTGACAATGATTTTTTGCATGGCGACCTTGAGGATGAGGTCTATATGAAGTTGCCTCCTGGATTTCAGTCCGACGCTCATGGAAAAGTTTGTCGCCTCCGAAAATCGTTGTATGGACTAAGACAAGCTCCTCGTTGTTGGTTTGCTAAGTTGGCTGGTGCTTTGAAACGGTATGGTTTTCAACAATCATATTCCGATTATTCTCTATTTACTCTCAATCGTGACAACTTGCGACTGCATGTGTTGATCTATGTGGATGATCTTATCATTTCGGGTACTGACGGTATTGCCATTCAAAATTTCAAGGCTTATTTAAGTAATTTTTTCCATATGAAGGATCTTGGTATTTTAAAGTATTTTTTGGGGATTGAGGTGGCACGGAATAACACAGGTATTTTTCTCGTGTCAACGAAAATATGCTCTGGATATAATCTCTGAAGTTGGTCTGTTGGGTGCAAAACCAGTCAGCTTTCCATTAGATCAAAATCATAATCTTACTTTGGCAAATGGTAAACCTCTTTCCGATCCAGAGCGGTATCGTCGGTTAGTAGGACGTTTGATTTATCTCTCTATTACAAGACCCGAGCTTTCTTATAGTGTCCATATGCTTGCCTAATTTATGCATCAACCAGTGCAGGAGCATTGGGATGCAGCACTACGTGTGGTACGTTATTTAAAAGGAAATCCAGGACAAGGCATTCTATTACGTGCTGATTGTGATCTACAACTTCATGCCTGGTGTGATTCTGATTGGGCAGGTTGCCCTTTGACTCGTAGATCTCTTACTGGTTGGTTCATTTTACTTGGTCAATCTCCCATCTCATGGAAGACAAAGAAACAACACACTGTGTCTCGTTCGTCTGCCGAGGCGGAATATCGATCTATGGCCACTACTGTTTGTGAGCTCAAATGGTTAAAGGGTCTATTGTTGTGTCTCGGTGTTGCTCCTTCTCATCCCATGCAGCTCTATTGTGATAGCCAGGCTGCTTTACACATTTGTGCTAACCCCATGTTTCATGAGCGTACCAAACACATTGAAATTGATTGTCATTTTCTTCGTGATGAACTTGTCAAAGGCATCATCTCTCCTAGTTATGTTTCTACTCATGTTCAGTTAGCTGACATTTTTACCAAATCATTAGGAAAGCAGCATTTTGATCAATTTCTTCTCAAGTTGGGCATATGCAATCCACATACTCCAACTTAGGGGGTATTGGCGTATCAGCAACATATATTTAGCATATCAGTTGTATATATTTAGCTTCTATGTTGCCTTATATTGTTTTTGAGATCTTGTAATTAGTTGTAGTATAACCTAAATTAGGAAGGTGTATAATCTTTTAAGGGATGGATCTTAGATTGATATTTTCTAGATTCTTCTCTTGGTCTGTATATATGTTGGTGTTGAGAATGAATAGAACACACAATTTTCCAACCATCTCTAAAGTTGATTTTTTGACGGACTCATTAACAACGAATCCCAACTGCCATGCCAATATCTCTTGGTCTCTCATAATCTCTTTGAAGCACTAACTGATTCAGCTGCCTTAACCCACGAGCAACTGACAAATTATTAATTGCTCTTGCCGCATCTCAAACTGTTGACATAAGTCCACAACATTCCTTCCAAATCGAATTTCATAATCCCTCCATAGAATATCAACATCCCTAGGTATGCCAACCCCGCATATACAAAATTATCATCAAGAAATTGTTGCGAGAAATTATAGTTAGCATGACAAATATGAAAAATAAGACAATATTCCCCAACACAAAGTTGGAGAATATCAACATGTGGACCTACCCTCGCAGAAACCCCCTTCCTAAATTGTGCCTCCATTCAACAAGGACACCAACAACTAAATGCTCAGGTCTTACATTACGGTAGGCAAACCTCAACATTAGTATCCAAAAGGCCACGGAATTTGGATCGTAGATGGTGTCATGGTCGCATAAAACACTATACATGCTTAGGCTGTTATCTATCAACATATCCATTCCATGGCGTTTGTATTGTGTGTACTACTTGAAGATCGTTTACTTTGATTTTTTTTTTAATATTCTTTTCTTTTTACTAACAATTGATTATTTTGATTGAATGATTTAGTTTTTGGACTTTATATAGTCAACAATAGCTCTCAGATATTTTATAGAAGACTTAAAGTAGATCGGAACGTAGCTACTGAACGCTACAACTCATTTCCGAGAGGAATAGTACATCATGGTAGAAGAAATTGGGAGACCCTTACAATTCTCAAGTTAGATGCACACATGCATACTTTACTATATAGCCGCATCTTTAATGCGGAAGAGCTACTTACGAGGTACTAGTATGTGAATCTTTCATACTTTTTGAGCATCATAAAAAGTCTATTTCTTTAAGGCTTGGTGGATATGATCATGATTTAAGTATGAAGAGTTAAGTATTGTCCTTAAAATCTATTTGGGACCATATCACTGTGTATCATTCTATTCATCTTAGAAGGTCAAAAGCTTCTGATTCTCATTCTGTGTTTCACTGTTTGCATATCATGCTTACATGCTATTAATAGAAAAGAGAATATAGAAGTAATTAATGTCATAGATATAAATAAGTTATCACATGTTTTTAGACTTATTCATGTGGACATGATTAGAATATTCGCTTTGAACTGCTAAGGAATATGCTACTAACACTCGTGAACGTGTTTTGAGACTTAACATCATTAGAGTTGCTAGATTTCTTTGTATAGATACTGTAGCTCTCATTATGGAAAACATATTTCCTGCACCTGCAACCATCACTACCCTCCGGAACATGGACAGACATACAAGTTGAGGGTATATGGACATTTGCTGAGGATGAGGTTCCATTATACGAACCACCGCACCACCACACCGCCACATCATTTCGATTCCAACAGTCGCTACAACCACTAGATACCTAGTTTTTCTTCTTTCCCTTTTTCTTGTTTTCTTTTTCATTTTTCTTCTTTTTGCTTTGTTTTCTTGTTAGTGTTTTCTATTTTAGGATATTACTTAGTTTTGGGCATCTATCGTTTCTTCTTTGTTTTATTGTGCTAATAAATGTTTCAGATTAAGTGTGGGGTACTCGTTTTTCACCTACCTTTAACACTGAGGACAATGTTCATTTTAAGTGTGGGGTAGGGGTGAATTTTCTGGTTTTCTGGGCTAAATTTTTCTAATTTTCTCGAATTTTATGGCAAATTTAAACTTTTTGGGATATCTAATGAAGTATGATTTACTCCGCCTATGATAAAAACTATTTGTTTAATTGTAAGAGTCTTGAGGATTGAGTTTGATTTATTCATAGAAACTCTTTTCCAGTTAAGCATATGCGTTGTGTTCATGCATCTTTAAAACATAGATTCTAGATTTCACAAACAATGCATGAACGTATATACATCATAGGAAATCATCTATAAACTCCCTTAAACTCTCTTATCATGTTAAGAAATAATTTAGCTAGAACAGCTATTCGGAAAACATTAGAACATGTATAAGAACAAAGGCTAGGATTGATACCTGGATTGTCAGTAATTGTAAGCAAAAGCACTTTTGTACCTCTTTTAGTGCATCCGGAATCAATCTCTTTTGTTCCTTACTGAGATTTGCAATTATAATCGGGGAAGTTTGTACCTTCATCTTATGAATCCATAGTAGAAATGGGTTGGTCAGCCCTTTCGGTTTCAATTCAGGTGGATCCTCGCACGATGAAGTCAAAAATTTTCAGTTTTTGATAATACCAAAGACAGATTAGGCATGATTTTTTTTTTTTTTTATCGACCCTAGATAATCTCTAGAGTTTTTCCTAGTATGGTTTTAGAATGAATTTTCTAAAATTAGATGAACTTATTTATTTAATTCTAGATAATTTCTAAAATTAACAATATAGGAAACCGTATACTTAGGAAAGTGAGGTCTAATTCCACTAATCAAATTATAAAGGATAGATACAACCGTTACCAAATCATAAAATTTATAAAATTTTGAGGAGAATTTCAAAAATATTATGAATTTAGCGTCCCCAGCAACGACGCCAAAAATCTGGTGTGTGTTTTGAGTGAGTAAAATATAGTATAATATAAAGCAAATAATCTCACAAAACAGTGTCACATAATCAAACACAACTAAGACAGAGTAACACGGGAGTACCACGATTTTAAATTTATAAATATTGTATCCTCGGGAACGTTGGTGACGGCTGGTTAGTTTCTACCAATTATGAATTAGACCTCATAATTAGTCCTAGGTGTCCATTTAATTCAGATATGTTTAATCCATCTAATGAAGTACGTATGATTAATTAAGTTGAACAGTGTTCGAATGTGTAGCTTGCAAGCATATCTAAGGCAATTATGAATTCGAATTGTCTTACTATCATACCCAATTATCAAGAATGATTACCTCAATATGGTGGTTGCAAGTCCTAAACCTTTTTAGATTAGCTATTGAGGCGTCAATTCAACAACATAATTTTAAGATTTGCATTGATTCCAAACCCGAGATTATTAGGCTTCCTAACCTCGGTATGGTGGCCACAAGTTATTAGTCCTAATCTGGCAATCTGTTAAATCTCCTATGGTGGGGACTCATTAACAAACCGTCAATTCAATTAACTATTGTAGTATCATGCATCAACCTAAGTTTCATGGCATAAACTCAATACGAGAATTAAATTGAAAGCGTAAAACAATAAGCAATTCACAATGTATATTAAAACATATCCTTTCCGAAAATATATAAATCATTAATCAATCAATGAAAATAAAGAGTATCTTAGGACACAGAATCATAACATATAAAGGAAAAGTAATACAAGAATGAAAAGAAAAGGAAACAGAAAGTTGTCGTGTTGCTCTCACTGCTTCCACGGACTGGCTTAATCCTCCGGACCTTGCCGAGACTTGTACTCCGGATCCTTATCTCGCTCTAAATATCTTCAGCTATCACTCCCCTCAACTAAACTATAGGGTATCCCTTATGGTGGAGGCTCAACCCTACACTCGAGAAAAAAGAAAAATGAAAACTAAAAACTCGACTAGAGCTTATCACGAAATTCCTATTGGCTAGGAACTCGGAAATGCTCCCGATCTGAGTGATTCTGGTGTGCTTCAACAACCGAGGGAGTGCATCTATTTATAGGAGTGAAATAGAGCTAAAAAGAGGAAAAATTTCCATGTGGGACATTGAATTGCGCCAAAACCGCCTTGAACACGCCTGTGTCGAGTGTCTCCAACACAGGCTCAAACACGGGTAGAAACACGCCCGTGCTGGCTGTAACACGCGGTGCAACACGGGTAGAAACATGCCCGTGTTGAACTATTTTCCAAAAATTTGCAATTTAGTCCCCGATTTCTTCCTTTCTTCAATTTTGATCCATGAAACTTCTAAAATCAAAAACAGAAAGAATTTGCATGATTTCCATTCAATTAATTCCAATTATCTCCATAATTAACTCGAACTGAACACAAATAATGTATAAAAACACGATATAAAATCGAGTTATCAATGATAGTCTATTTCCACATGTTTTGTGCGGGCATGAAAAACAGGATGAGAAGCCAAGTGAATGGTACTGATATTATCACGGTACAAAATTGGAGGAGAAGAGACTGGAAAGCAAAGTCCAGTCAGCAGAGACTGAATCCAAGAAATCTCGGCAGCCCCATTTGCTAGTGGCCGATATTTAGACTCAGTACAGGAACGAGAAACAACCCTTTGCTTCGTAGAAGACCAGGCTATAAGATTCTGTCCATGGAAAATGCAGTTCCCACTTGTACTGCGCCGACATTGGCATGTTCCATGGCGTTTGTATTTTGTGATCGACTACTTTGATCGAATGGTGCAGTTTTTGGACATTATATAGTCAACAATAGCTCTTAGATATTTTATTTTAAAAACAGTTGATATTTTGAGAATTTACAAATAATTTATGAATGGAGATTATACACAAATATTTTCATATAAAAAAAAAATCCAAACATTTTAATTATATATATATTTCAAAAAATTAAAACATTTTACTATTTGATATTATAATCACTAAAGTTTTTATTAATGTAAAATTAAATTAAAAAATAGTAACTTTCAAGGCATTATCAATTTTTTATCACAATATGCTTAAACTTTACAATTTATACATTTAGAAAAAATTTAGGCAAATTGGTCAAATTCATCCCTTAACTCATAAATGTTTTTGCGATTTCATCCCTCTTCTTTCTTTTTTTTTTGGAAACTTTCATCTCTTATCTTTATAATTTTGGCCAACGGTTATATTTAATAAAAATCTTTTCTCAAGGGTAAAAATGTCATTTCACTGTTAAAAAAAAACCCCAAAAATCCCAAATTCCAATTCCCTCCATATTTTCCATCGACCAGAAATTCAATTACCTTCCATCTTCATCATCCTTACTCTTCTCCACCATCTCCAACCATCTTCCTTACTTACAGTAGTGTTCTTCGTACGGTTCTTCTACCCAACAAAATACGATAAGCAGTTTTTTTAAAAAAAAAATTTTTTTGTGGATGAAACCCAGCAGAATGTAGAGTGATTTTGGAGCTTTTGTGATCGTTGGGGTTATTTTGGTGCTTTCGTTTTTCCTGAAATCTTTTAGGGTTCAATTTTAACAGATTGGTTAAGAATCTGTGGTGATTCCTTCTGCTATGATATTTTCTTTTAATTCGATGTTTTCTTACTATTAAGTTGAAGTTGGATTAGAATGGTTGGACCGAAAGGGTTGAAGTTGAGGATAAATTATTTCATATTCTTTTTTTTTTTTGCTGAAAATGGGATTATATATTGAAAATATAATGAGAATTGTACAACTACAATAGTAGCACCAAATCGACAAACAACCTAACTACCCAACTGGGTTTCATTCTGTCTAGAGGTTACATAAAGTATCTTCAGAGTCTTCTTTAGAATTAATCTAGTGACATGAACTACGCCTGGATGTCTCGCTGCTTGAAAAATCACCAAATTTCTCTGTCGCCGGAGCTCCAACAATGCTTGCCTGAAGATATACTTCAGCCTGCACCACGAAACCTGTTTAGGGTCTTCCAGTACATTTAGTGTTATCCAGTCCTTAGTATTCATACATGACCAAAATTCTGTTTCCGCGCTAGAAAGAGGGAGGAGAATCTGCCACACTCCTTGGGCAATACTGCAGTCACGGATAGTGGAATCGGATCTATTTCTGCACACCGTACAGCTCGGGCTGTCCACCGCTTTACGAAACCAGAGGAACTCTCCTGTCTTCAAACGATCATGAGCAACTTGCCACAGTAGCATAGACCCTCGCTTAGGACCTCGAAAATCCCGGATCTTCCACCGGAAGAAGCCGTCTTTCGGCTCCTCACGTCCATCCACCAAAGAGTATGCTGATTTTGTAGAAAATTCACCTTTTGAGGATAGTCTCCACCAGGGGTATGGTTGCTCCGATAAGTTAAGATCAGCAAGACCCTTTTCCAACAACCTGAAACCATATAAGATATTCTTCCAACTACTAGAGGTTGTTGCCTTGGTCTCCTGCTGTGCCCGGTTCCAAATGGAACCATATTTGCCAGTTAAAACCTTCGACCACAATGATTGAGGGTTCTTTAAATGCCTCCATGCCAATTTGGCCAACATCACCGAGTTAGTATCATCCAATGGTCTTAATCCCAGCCCTCCTTTGACTTTCGGACGACAGACCATAGACAATGATATAGGGTGTATGGAAGGGCCATTATCAGTATCTCCCCACAGGAAATCACGACTAATATTTTCTAGATTTTCCCGCGTGCGGACAGGAATCTTGCATGATTGCATAGTATAGATGGGAACAGCGGCCATGACGGATTGGATTAGGATCACCCCAGCAGCTCTTGACAAAAATTTATGCTTCCAACCACCTAATCGATTATGTACCTTATCAAACAAATAGCTTAGGTTATGCTTGTAATCCTTCCATGTATGAGAGGCACTCCTAGGTACTTACCCAAATCCTGGGTAGATGGGATTCCAAAATTATTTGAGATATTGTGAGTGACTTGTCTTGGGGTGTTGGGGGAGAACCACATCCTCGATTTCCCGATATTAACCAACTGCCCGGATTCTCCGCAAAAAGCTTGCAACATATTGTACATCGGATCGGCTTGTTTTCGGGATGCCTCGCCAAACAGAAGGAGGTCATCTGCGAAGAACAAGTGTGACACCGAGGGTCCTGCACGTGCCGGTTTGCAAGCTTTCCACTCACCCCTAGTGACTGCAGCCCTAATAGATTGACCCAATACTTCCATACAGAGTACAAATAGATATGGTGATAATGGATCACCTTGTCGAAGTCCCCGTTCAGGCTGGAAACTGTCTAACCGGTCCCCATTCCATATGACTGAGATATTGGTGGAGCTGAGACTACCCATGATTACCTTGATCGGATGGTCCTGAAAACCCACTTTCTGTAGAACACACTCGAGAAACCTCCAGTCGACCCGATCGTAAGCCTTCTCAAGATCTATTTTGATAGCCATGGAACCCTTCTTCTGTCACAATGAGTGTAGAGCTTCTTGTGCTATTATGATATTATCCGTTGTTTGTCTACCCGGGATAAAGCTCGCTTGTTCCAAGCCTGTTAGATCTCCAATCATTGGCTTCAAACGGTTTTCCATTACCTTACTGATAATTTTAATGACTACATTGCTCAAGCAAATGGGTCTGAACCGGGTAATATTCTCCGGGTGTGCTTGTCTTGGGTAGTAGGCAGATGACCGACCGATTTAGTGTCGGTGGTACCACAGCAGTGATAAACACTTCCTTAACGAAGTGCGTTGCTGAGTTCCCGACCCAATGCCAGTGTTGCTGGAAGAAACAAGGCGGCCCCCATCCGGCCAGGGGGCTTTGTGAGCCCCGAGCTGTCTGCGTCGCTAGCTTGATTTCATAATCTCTAATCTCCCGATTTAACCACCATAGAGAACTCCGTTTGAGCTTTGGGAAGTTCCATCTATCTGGGTAACAGACAACTTATGTGTCACGCTGGTATAAGGAGGCATAGAACGAAGCTGCTAATGTTCTCAACTCATCTGCATCGGTACACCACGTTCCGTCATCCCGTTTCAACTGCTGAATTTTGTTCATCCTTCTCCGTTCGATGACGCTTGCATGGAAAAATTTGGTATTGCGCTCCCCATTAACAATCCATTTGGCACGAGCTTTTTGCTTCCAGTATGTTTCTTCTTGGGTCGGGATCTCTTCCAATTCCCTCATTAGACGACGCTCCAGTTTCTCCAACGATTTCGGGTGATGCCCATCCAACTGTTTTTGAACTCCAAGCAAACGGGCCTTGCATCCGGCTTTCCTTCCGAAAATATTCCCGAAAGTTTGTTGATTCCACAACATAATCCGTTGTTTAAACAACTCCATAGTTTGGTGCAAATGTCCCGGTTCTTTCCTCCGGAAGCTCTCCACGACTAAAGTAAATTCTGGATGATGGAACCAAGATTCCAAAAAACGAAATTGCTTATCTCCCTGTTTCCGTTGTTGCTTGTTACCACACAAAAATAATGGATGGTGGTCCGACTGTAGGCGAGCTAAGTGCCTAATGGTGGCACCCTCGAAACTCAGTTGCCACCTTGCATTACACCAAGCTCTATCGATTCTTTCCCGGATGGTCGCCGCTCATTTTCTACGGTTAGTCCAGGTGAATCGTGGACCCTGGAATCCCATGTCAAGAAGTTGGCAGCTGTTTACGGTGTCCCGTAGTGCCTCTGTCATGGCTCGAATCACTGGCCGACCTCCATATTTATCGGCTGCAATAATAGGTTGATTAAAGTCACCAATTAGTAGCCACGGTATCTTGATAAGATGACCCATTTGTCGTATATACTGTCATAATTCCCCTAGTATATGACTATGAGGCGATGCATACACAACAGAAAGCATCCACCCTTCCGAATTATTTACTCTAATCATGACATTCATCATCCGATCATTAGTGCAGATCTCCTCAACCGAGAGATGATCACAATTCCATAACAACAAGATGCCACCACTGAATCCCGATGCCTCCACTGTAAGCATGTGAGTGAAAGGCGTCCGGAGCAAAAAACACAAAACTTGGTCACTGTGAACCCTAGGTTCCAAAAGAGCCAAAATTCCTGGTTTATACATATCTATCATAGCTTTGAGATGCAACAAAGTAAGAGATGATCCCGGCCCCCGAAAATTCCACACTATTGTGTTAATCATTAAACAAATCAATTTAGTTTAGGAGAAGGAGGGGCCTCCTCCATTATTACCTCACTGTCTGGCAGACTGGTCGCTACATTATGTTGTACCCGAGTGGTGCCGGCTGTCTTGGGTCTGCGGCGGGTCGGGTGGGCTAGGATCCGCCTCCATTGAACTGGATCCTTCGGTTGGGGATTCGGTTGGATTTGGGCTAGTCACCGGTTGCTTCGGGTCTAGTGGGGCTTTTTGGATTACTACTGTGGCTGGGCTGCACTTGGGTACAATCCAAGAGAGGTCCTCCATGGTTTTATTTGTGGACCCTTGATGGACCAAGTCTATTATCTTGTCTTGGTCGGTTTTGGGCTGCACGAGTATTTTTTGCATGTGAGCCTCCAACACTGCCTGCTTTCTTTGAGGGGACTTTTTTGGGTTTTTGGCCCATTGGCGCCTTCTCCATCCTAGCCTTCTGTATATCAATCGGATTACGTTCACCAGAGTTGTGGGTCAATCGTCTGGGATTTGGTATATCCCTTATTTGCTGCTTTAGTTTCTAAATGGCCTGAGCCTCGTCTTCACCGTCTGACAGATTGTCAAGAACAACAAACCTCGATTTATTACCTCTATAACCGTCGGCTTTGCGTCCCTGAACTGGACTACCCCAGGCAGCCGTTTCCGCTTCACCTCGAGCAGTGCATTATAAGGAGGAAATTGACGTACCCGACCCATTTAGTTGTGTGGTTCCCTTTCGGACTCGATCCGCCTGAAGTTCCCTTTCCACCTGAATGTTCGGTCTACGATTTGCCTCCGACGGCATGCTCTTCTTACTCATCCTCTGTTGAAGTTGTTGCTGTCGTCGGCGTACATGCGCCGGTAACATCCAAGGCCCAAACTGGCTGGTCGGAGTATGTTCCTGAGGCGAGGTTCCGCCAACATGTTTCCCACCTGACTCTTCCTTCGTACTCAACGGCAAATTTCCTTCCTAAAGATAGCATTGTCGGGGGCAGTGGCTGGTTCAGGTCCAACTCAATGCATATTCGAGCAAAACGACCTCTAACTACGTCTGCGGTTGCAGTGTCCACTCGGATTGCTCGACCCACCGGGAGTTGGTCATTAGTGAAACATTCCACCGGGAGTTTCGGAATCCTTATCCATACCAGAGTTGTGTGAATAGTTTCCTTAGATGGATTGAAGTTCGGACGCCATTTGGATATCGTAAGATAATGACCCATAATGGTCCAAGGGCCTCCCTCCAACACTTTGATGTAATCCGCAGCTGAGTAGAAACGAGCAATAAGATAACCATTGTCTATGTCAACTAGTTCGCACCCATCCTCCAGTTGCCACAACTGTTTGATACGAGGTTCCAACAACCTGAAGCTCAATGACCTGCCTAAGACTTTAATGATCAAGGCCCGACGCCATGGTTTCCAGGACTTACGATAAACTTCCCAAGGAATGTCTACAATCGGACATAGTTCCCCTTCAACAACAACATCCCGATCAACAAGGACTTCCGCCATACTCAAATCATCAGTAAAGTCTTCTTCACCCTCACTAGTGTAGATCTCTCGCTTTTTTGTTTTACCCTGGACTACGTCCGCAAACGACGATCCACCCCATGTAAACGTGAATGCAGGAACTTCCGTGTCCATAGTTTGCATGTATTCTGGCGAGCCATCATTTTCGTCATCCCGTTTATGTTTTTTCACACTCCGGTGCACTTGGTCGCGTTCTTCGGTGGATAGAGGAGCTTCCTGAGCTTCCGCCATCCTAATCCTTTCTTGATTCTCTCTCCAGCAGCTTTCCTTATGTCGGATAGAAAATGGTGAATCAATGTTCGATGGGGAATTTCATCAAACACTTGGTGTGTAAATTTCAAAGACCCCGAAATTGGGGATTGCCTAAAACTCCAGATTTATGTTGATGTTGGTTCTTCAAATCACAATCTAAAGCATACAAAGATATATATATTAACAAATAAATATATATATATATATATATATATATATATATATATATATCTTCTTTACATGTTTTGGCTTCAACGTTTCCAGTTCAAATTTGAGTACTCATTTCTCTTCTTTTTAGAGAGAGAAAGAAAGCGGGTCTAGCTTCCATTACAGACAGTAATGTTCCTATTTCATATTCTTCAAGGTGGATGTTGGGGATGGAAAACACTGCATTGAATTCAAAAATTGAAAAAGCAAATAAGGATGGGGAAAATTAGGGAGATTTTTGTGGTAGGACTTGCAGATATTTGTTGACAATTCATTCATCATGTTATTTTATTTCTGAACCTGCAGTTAATGATGGCTCGTGTTGAAGTTGGAGAGGAATTGATGCCACATAGAAACGTTGTGGTAGCACCAATCAATTCTCAACCAAATCGGCATCCGAAGAAGTTGAAACAAGCAACAACAACACCAATAAGGAAGTTCTCTAGAAATCAAGGTTTAGTTTTGCAGGAGCATATAGTTGAAGACTCTCCTGAAAGTGATGACTCTGCATCAAAGGTTGTTGCTGCTAGTTAAACTGACTAAAGGATGCAATGATGGACTAGCTAACTCCCAACGTGTATATTTCATTTCTTCTGAGTTCTGGGTATATTTTGAAAGCAATGTGTGATTGAGGTTTAGCTCTTAAGTTCCCTTTTTGTTATCCTAGTAGCGTTTTAGGTGGTAGGTTTAGATTCTGGAAGTTTTAACAATTTATCATTTTCATTTTTCCCTTGTAATTGTTGCTAACATTGTACATGTTAATATATATATATATATATATGATCCATTTTAGACAAAAAAAAAATTGTGCTAACATCTGCTACATTGCTACTCTTCCCAGAGGCTGAACAACACATTTTTAATCTAACAAAGTTGTTCAAGACCATCTGTTCAACACATTTTTAAGCTAACCAATTTGTTCAAAGAGAACACATTTTTAAGCTAACAAATCTGTTCTACACATCTGTTCAAAGACCTCGGTTGTGATGCCTATTACTATTACAAAATCACTCTACATTCTGCTAGGTTTCATCCGCAGAAAAAATTTAAAAAATTGCTTACCGTATCTTGCTTGGGTAGAAGAACGGTACGAAGAACACTACTGTAAGTAAGGAAGATGGTTGGAGATGGTGGAGAAGAGTAAGGATGATGAAGATGGAAGGTAATTGAATTTTTGGTCGATGGAAAATGGTGGAGGGAAGTGGAATTTGGGATTTTGAGGGTTTTTTTTTTTTTAAACAATGAAATGACATTTTTACCCTTGAGAAAATTATTTTTATTAAATATAACCGTTGACTACCGGTTGACCAAAAAAATTAATGGAAGGGTGAAATTGGCCAAAATTATAAAGATAAGGGATGAAAGTTTCCAAAAAAAAAAAGATGAAATCGCAAAAAAATTATAAGTTAAGGGACGAATTTAGTCAATTTGCCTATATATATATATAACTATCCTCTCTTTCTTTTCATGTTTTTTTAATTTTTATTTTACTTAGTAGAAACAAAGGAAAGGAGGTCACAAAAGATATAACCAACTGAAAAATAGAATATTATTTGTCGGTCTATATAATTAAGTATAGACGTAACATGTGAGTGACTTTGATTACATTTATAATTAAGTATTTTGAATATCGTAAAAAGAGATTTATTATTTAGTAGTGGAAATCGAAGAATGATATGTCAAGTATACAAGATGTCATATTTCTCTTTAACTTGTTAACCTACTATTGTAGGTTATAAAAATACACTTATAATTTATTTGTTGGTCCGGTCCATAGTTGTATTGGATGCGCCACAGCATTATCCTTTGTTTTTGTTTCTTTTACTATTTAAGATGGATTAATTATTTTTATCATCTCATTTATTTATTTTTATTCTCAAATAAAATATGATTAAACTATTATTTTTGTGTCAATTCTAAAATTAATTAGTTAATTGTATTTTATTTATAGACAAAAAAGAATTAAAATAATAATAAAGATAGTAGGAAAGAATTTTGGACCATGATCTGAACCATTTGGATCCAAATTAAGTCCCAACTATTTTCCCCATCTATAGTTTGTAGATTATGTTTTTAATCTGTTACATTATCGGTACGTACTTATAAATCTAAAAATATCTTTTAATATTTTTTACTCAACTTAAGAAATACGTCAATAAACTTTCATTTCGTCTTTCTTGTTTATTCTCATATATATATGTTGAAGGTTTCTCAGTGATGGTTGACCTTCAACATAGAGGATATAAGAAAATAGTTTGGAATTTTATTGAGTTGAATTAGAGATTATAAAATTAAATCAAGTACATTTGTTAATGTCTAGGGATGAGTGCTTGTTCAATACTTGGCTTCAATTTCAAATCTCACTCATTCATTACAGTTTATGTCATGGCCATCAAATAAATTTATGTTCGGCAAATTTAGTCTTAAAATATATATATATTTTTTAAAAACTTTTAAAGTCTCGAACTTTTTTGCATAAGAAAAATAAGGTTCTTTTTAAAAATTTTATCAAAAATTTTTAAAATTTAATGGTCTATGTGGTTTACTCAATGAAAGGATAATCAAGTCATTTTACATTAAATATATTTATATATATATATATATCTTTTTACTCTTTCTGTAATATTTCGTGAATGAATGTTGCAACCTTCATTCTTCTAAATTTGCAGATATTTTATGTAAAGTGACTTAATTATCATTTTTCTAATCGACTAAAATCACAAAAATTATTAAATTTTTAAAGATTTTGACGAAATTTATTAAAAAGGGCTTTATTTTTCTTTTGTAAAAAAGTTTAGAATTTTAAAAGTGAAAAAAGATATTTTAAGACTAAACTTGTCAAACATTAATTTATTTAGGACCAAATTCACTAATTAATCTACATTAAAATAATGTAATGACATAAATTTTTTTTTTAAAAAAAAAACTAATTTAACAAATATTTTAACGAATTTTTAGACATAATATTTACATAGAATATTGGCCAATTTGACCAAAGTTCTATAGTTTGAAGACTATTTCTGCATGAAGGCCTTCAATTTATATATCTAACTGTTATAAAACTATTATAACAAAGGCAAATTAGAAAGATAAAATATGATTGAGATAAAAAAAATAATAGAAAGTATCATACGAATAATAGGAAGAACATTCTTCTTCTTCTTATATATTTCATATATATCTTTGATGTGTGTAAAATATATATATCTAACCCCTATATATAAGGATGGAGTATATGTAACTTATATACACATACACATATATACATAACTCTTCGTTATTCTAAAGAAGTTATAAAACTAATTACATGGAGGTAGTGGAAGCTTTAAAGTTATGATAATGAACACACAAATATACATATCTATCTCCTATATATAGGGATGAAGTATATGTAACTTATATACACATATACATATATACATTACTCTCCATTATTCTAAAGAAGTTACAAAACTAATTATATGAAAGTTATATGGAGATAGTGGAAGCCTTAAAGCTATGACAATAGATATACAAATATAATAGAATTCATAAAACTAACATATAATATATATTTGTTTTACTAGCCCACACACATTTTTTTTTTGATAATTTATTCGTGTCTAATAGACATTTTGGACCCCAACTAAATTGGAGTCAAGTAGCACCGATCTCCTATTGGGGGAAACTCTCTTCACACCTGTCTCTCCATAGATAAATTTCAAATTCAAAACCTTGCGTATGAAAAACCAAACTTCTTCTATTTAGATCAACTATAGTAGTAGCCCCCACACTCACTAGTCCTCATGTGTAATGAAACCACGTGTTTCCAAAGAGTCTTTACTCTGACCAGAAAAGAACTTTTAACATAATTCTTCTTTAATTATGTCACCTCTCAAAATAGTGTATATATACATTACGTTTCCATCTTTTTCCCTTCTCCCATTTTTACCAAATTAACACATACTGTTAATGCCATATGAGTACTGAGACCATGACAAGCCCCACCGATTGGACGCAACAATATTATCAACCCAATAACAACTACAACAACCTCTCAGCCGCCGCCGGCGAGCCACCAAAAGTCTCCGATTCCACGGTTGTCACCACCACCACTACTTTCATGATGACTTCCACAACAACTCCCCGTGCAGGTTCAGGTAATCTTAGCCCAGATGGTCGTGTTTCGAAACCAATCCGTAGGCGTTCTAGAGCTTCTAGACGTACTCCGACGACGTTGTTGAACACAGACGCTAGTAATTTCCGTGCCATGGTTCAGCAATTCACTGGAGGTCCCAATATTAATGCCCCTCCACCTGTACTTCCAACGACAGGGTTTCAACATCTTACCAGTGGCGCAAATTTCAGCTTTGTGGACCCTTTTCAGTTTCAGGCGGCTCAGCTGCACCAACAATATATGAATAACTTTGATCATTCTGTACCTGCTAATAATACCTTTCTTCGAAGGCTTGATGGCTCCAGAACGACATCAGTTAACGAACGAAACGACGCCGACACCGAAGCCGATGACCACCACAATATTACCAACAGCAACAACATGCTTTGAGAAAGACGTAAAGTAATTCCTTAGGTACTGACTTTTCAATGTACAAATTCAATTAACCATTTTAATTTTTCCTTTTTTTTTTTTTTTTAAATGGGTTAAAACAATTACCCATGAGTAAATTCTTCTTCTTATTTTTCTTTATTTTGTGTTTTTTTTTTTTTTTTTTTGTGATATTGAGGTGAAATCAAAGTTTTTTTTTCTTATCAACTTAGAAAAAACTAAGATGTATGTATTAATGTTTTAAAACTTATATTTGTTAATTATTCTCTAATATATTCTATAAGATACGTATTAATATAATTAATTTTTAAAGCTAATAGTTTTATGATTTGTTAAATTAATATTAATAAATGTATATATATGTATTATAAAATTTTATAATTTTATGGGGAAAAAAATGTCTATCAAACTACTCATACTTATTTTAGATAATAAGAGAAATACATTTTGGACTTTTTTTTAAAAAAAAAAAAATCAAATTATAATTTTTGTTAAAAGATATACATTATTAACAAAGATATTAATGCTTTAAAATATTAATTTAGCAGCTTAAAAGATTTAATTACAGTAATAATCCAATGCAATATATATATATATATTGTAAATCAAATTGAATATTTAAAATATTTCTAAACCATTACTATGTAAAGATCTAAAATATTTTACCTAATAACTTGTTTTAAATATGAAGTTCACCCAAATATGATAGAAGGAAAATATCATTGAATAATAATAATTTAGGTTATTTAAAAAAAATAATAATTTAGGTTATTTGAAAAGAAGAACAATAAAAGAAAAAGAAAAAAAAAAAGTGCTTTCCAATTATTAGTTTCGAAGTAAGGGAACTATGTCTTGGCCGCCATAATAGAAAAGTCTTCGAATATTTTGAGGATCTAGTATTTACAAAATAAGTTTTCTTTTTTTTCTTAATATATATTTATTTGTTATAAAATTTTTCAAAAATATATTAATTAATTATTTTCAATGGAGCTTTAAATAATGTTTTGAAAGATATCTTTGCATATATCATACCAATTTTCTAATTCTATATTCAATTCAATACCAATTTTTTTTTGGTATGTAGATATAATTTTACATTGAAACTTATGGAAACGAAAATTAGAACAAATTTCGACAAATTAACATAAATTACTTAAATTTTTAGTGGCTGAACTTTAAAGTGAATGTCAATAAATTGATAGTGCTGCACACCAGAAAATGAAATATATATATATATATATATATATATATATATATATATATATATATAAAGACTAATAATTGTGTTTTGACTGCATATATATTTTCCTGGAAATTTCGAACAAGAAGCAGAGGAGAAGAGGTCAAAGAAAACGAAAAGTAGGTGGGACAAATGCCTACTAGCTAGAAAGAAAGACTTTTGTGATGGATCAATTCAAAGGAAAGTTATTGACTAGAATTTTGAGTGTGAAAAGGGGTAGATAAATTAGAAATAATAGGGAAAGGGGGGTTGTATCTCATATGTTATATATATATATATATATATATATATATATATATAAATCCGATAACTTGGGGAAGTTGGTAAACGGATTTCTAATGCTTCCTCTAGGGTGGATGGTCGAGGGTTCGAATTCTCTTGGGGTGGTTAATGTCATGTTAAAAGCTCTGGGTCAGACCCTAACCCTCGAGTAAGAGTTGAACTCTACGAGTGCTGTGCAAGCCGAGTCTAGATTAGTCTCACCGAAAATATAGGCGTCCCAAATAGGTAAAATATATATATATATATTTTTTACATGAAAAAAAAAAAAGAATTGACTAAGTCAAGTTTGTAGTTGATGAGGAGGCTTTTTGCGAAAGTCATCTATCTATCTATCTAGCTGGTGTGGTTTGCAAGCTATTGCACTAACTCGGGAGTTTACTCGGAGCGCACTCAAAGAATAGCGGCTGCGATTCCCCGTCAAAAAAAAAAAAAAAAACCATTAATCTTCAACTTTTTTTTGTTTGGACGGTAAAAAGTACTTTTATCTCTGAATTAAGTGAATATCGAGCGGTCAGCCTACATATGGAATCCAACCTCCAATTATTCTTCCCTTTCAAAGCAAATTCTATATGTATTTATTGAAATTACTACATATAAGTTATTAAAATTATAAATTAATATTTAATAGTTGTATTTGTGAACAATAAATTCTTTGTTTCTTGTAAAAAAAATGAGAATTATGTGTATAATATACAATGAATGGACTCGACTTTTAAGAGAGCTAATGCGTCAGAGTTTACGTATTTTTCATATATCTTTCAACTTCAAATTGTGTGTATATAAATTTTTTTGAAAGAATTTACCTTCTATTTATGGATGAAGAGGTTAACAATCAATGACTATTAGGTTACTCATCATCTAAGGGATAAATCTCTCAAAATCTTAATATAAATTTAAAATATATAAATAAAATTTAATATAAATATATATATATATATATATATATATATATATATATGAAATTCTGATATCTAAAGTGTTATTAAATCTTTAGATTATAAAAAAAGTGTAGTTTAGTTGGTAGCAACTTCACTTATGACCGTCGTGAGTTTGAGATATTATAGAAGAAGTTAAAATTCCCAAAAAAAAAATCTGACTAATTAATTTAGATTTCTCTATTGGATAAGGAAAAAGAAAAAGACAATAGAAAAAATTTAAATTTATATAATATTTTGTTAAGACACAAAATCCTTATTTGATAATTAGAATTAGAATTATTATTTATAATAATTATGGTATGGATGAATAATTAAATTAATTTGTTTTCTTAAGGGTTTAATGGATTAAATCCACTTCTAATACGGATTCATTAATTTGATTAAGAATTTTGTAAAGTTTTTTCAATTGAAGAGTTTGAATGCATATTAAATGATTTCGATTTTATTAATGTAATTAACGTGAAAATTGAGTTCATATATCAATTCAAATTTTAAATGGTTGTTCATCGTGATGTTGATCAAGTTTATATGCAATCATATCATGTTATATATATATATTTCCTAATGTGATTATAATGGTTTCCAACTTTTTATAAAATTTATTGATGAGATTAATAAAATCAAATTACCCTATCTAAAAGCAGGAAATCATAATCGTTATTATAGGACCCTTATATTTCAATTGGTTAAAATAAAGCAAATACAATTCTGATTAGAAATTGTGATCAAATTTTATTATTGATTGGGTTCAAAAAAATTGTACTGTAACTTATTTGTGAAAATTAATTTTTTGATAAAAATGTAGGTTTCGGAAGAGTCCTACATTATGGACCAAAACATATATAAAAATTAGGCTTATATTTTCAATCTTAATGAAGAATATGATACTCTATTGTAAGTTTCGAGTATAGTGAATTATTCTCTCCTTTACTCTTATTTTTTTTTTCTATCTAGAATTTTCACATAAAATCTGTGTGTTTATCTCGTTTCTTCTTTTCATTGTATCATTATCTTTAGTAATTTCTTAACAATTTCTTATTTTTATATGCTCTCGATAACTTAATATGATTTGAATGATAAGTTATTTTTAGCATGACCTTTCAATCAATGTGAATGACAAGTTATTCAATGGTTAATTTGTATTAAATATGACCTTTGTGTCATTTTAATTTTATTACTAAATGTCAATCCGGGTTGTAACACGACCATACCCTCAATGTTTCCCTCGAAAACATAAGATCTCTTAACAGCTACTAACAAAATATTCTCCACAAGAATATATCAATCAAATAACTGAAATTCATATTCTCAAATAGATATTCTTAAAATAATTCCAACTGTTAAAAGAAAATACTCTAACTACGGATAACAAGTTTAGAGATGCAACCCCAATTATTAGGAAAAATAAAACTAAATCCAAATAGAGTTTCCAACTCTAGCTAAACAAAAGAACAAACAAATAAAAGTTCAACTATCAAAACTCAAGTCCTCACATATCTTCTTATTCCTCCTCACTAGTATGTGCAAAAAGGATATAAGAGGGAGAGGTATGAGCTAATAGCCCAGTGAATAAACGGAACTTAAATTTAAATCAAACAAAACTTTTAACTTGTGAAGATAATCAAAATCTCAAACAGAGTATCGAAATTATAAGAGTATAAATAATTTCATATTTCAAATATGACTCCAATAGAAGAGTATAAACATTGATCACAGATAACGTTTACTAAACATAACAGAACAAAAGGAATTTCAATTCAATTCCACTTTCTTTAGTAATTTCTTAACAATTTCTTATTTTTATGCTGCAATTTTTATACGCTCTTGATAACTTAATATGATTTGAACGATAAGTTATTTTTAGCATGGCCTTTCAATCAATGTGAAGGACAAGTTATTCAATGGTTAATTTGTATTAAATATGACCTTTGTGTCACTTTAATTTTAATAAATATCGTCTACGTGCCATTTTATTTTATTATAATTTTATTTTTTTTAGTAATAGTAGAATTTGTACAATTTTTAAAGTTGTAAACAAGTCGAGTTAAACCGAACATCAAAAGTTTGAACTTGGTTTGTTTAATTTTTTAACACTGTTTGAATAGGCTTGGATATTAATTGAGATTAAAAAATTGTTTGAGTTTGGTTTGTTTAATAAACGAACGAGCTCGAACAAGCTTTGTTCGTCAACAGCTTGGTTTGTTTACAGCTCTAGAAGAAAGTAAGGGAAGGGGAGTCGCCACTATTTTTAGGGTTTTTCAAAGAAAGTAAGAAACTAAATAAAGTATTCTAGTGACACCTCTTAGAGTTCAAAATCTAAGTTTAACACCTAAGGAATTTTTCGTTCACAAGGTGTCATTCAGGTTTTAAAAAGTCTCACTACATGCCCTTCCGTCAATTTTGTCCGTTAGGGTAGATATTTGACCGTTAGTCAACCCATTTTACTATTTTGGGCAGGGGTATTTTTGTCCATTATTAAAAAAAATTAATTTTATAATTTTTAATATAATAAAACCTAAAAACTCTAAATTTCTTTCTCTCTCCTCCTTCTTCTTCTTCTTCTCCTCCTTCCACCCACTATGCACCCGCAACAATGGCGGCGGCGGCACCCATAGCGCAACGATACAGCGACGGCGGCGACGACAGCAGCGCGACAGTGACGACAACGGTGGTGGCGGCAGCGGAGACAGCAGCGACGGTGGCAATGGCTGCGACAACAACGCCAACGACGGCAGCGATAGCACAGCACAATTTAGGCTTTTTTTTTCCCCCAAATTTAATTTTCCTATATCCATTGTTGTTAGGGTTTCTTTTTGGCATTGTTGTTAGGGTTTTTTTAGTGGAATAGTATGTTTATTTTTTGAATTATTATTAATTTGTTATGGGTTTGTGTCGTTACTACTTTTGCTTCTATGTCACCGTCGTCAACACAGTTGTTGTCGTTGGTGGACTTGCCACCATGGCTAGAAGAAAAACAATGGGCTGAATTATTGTGCATTATTAATGTTTTTCTTTTCTTTTCTTTTTTTGTATTATTTTATGTCATTTGAATTTTATTTGGTCTAAATTTTTTTGAATTTTTGGGCAATTATTTTTTCAAATATCAAAACCTTAACTATTGTGCATTAATTATATAGTAAAAGAAAGTGAATCAAGAACAAATATAAATTTTGGAAGAAGATATAAATTTTGGATAAAGATTTGAATTTTGAAAAATTAAAAAAAATTGAATTTTGAAAAAAAAAATGTGAATTTTGGAAGAAGATATAATAAATTTTGGATAAATATTTGAATTTTGAAAAAAAAAAAATTGTGAATTTTGGAAGGAGATATAATAAATTTTGGAAGAAGATATAAATTTAAAATATATAAATTTTGGAAAAAGATTTGAATTTTGAAAAATAAAAAATTGAATTTTGAAAAAAACTGTAAATTTTAGAAGAACTAGTAAATAATGTGTAGAAGAAGAATAGAAGAGAAAAATTAAGGTTTTAGGGTTTATTTTTAATAAAAATTACAAAATTACCCTTTATAAAAAATTATGTTTATTTTTTAAAATTTCTGGACAAAAATACCCCGGCCCAAAACAGTAAAATGGGTTGACTAACGGTCAAATATCTACCCTAACAGACAAAATTGACGGAAGGGCATGTAGTGAGACTTTTTAAAACCCGAATGGCACCTTGTGAACGAAAAATTCCTTAGGTGCTAAACTTGGATTTTGAACTCTAAGATGTGTCATTAGGATACTATCCCTTTGAAATATCTTCTTGTAAGAATTGCCTACAATTTCCTCAATTTGTTTCTACCATGTTTTCTTTCTCTATCCATCCAATAGTCATGTTGAAGCCTCTTTAATCTTTCTAATTCCTTGATTTGATTAGCTTCCATATAAAAAAAAAAAAAAAAAAAAAAAAAAAAAAGTCTTCCTTCCATTGATTGAATTACCTTCAATTTCTTCTCAAATTTTTTCAAGGTTTCTTTTAACTGACTTTCTTGCTTTCTTATGACTCCAGGCTTGCCACCCCCTTCTTAACTTCATTATTGCTTCCATCAAAGCTATATCTTCATTTAACCACATTGCCTCAAACCTTTCAGTCACTGCATAACTAACATCATGATCACACAAGTTTTATTATGGCTTGCTTATTACCATAATTAGAAGTCAACAGTGTTTTAACTTCTAATTACGGTAATGGTTGCTTCCATCTCTCATTTCCAAATGCCAAAAATATGTTTCAGTGGGTGTGTTTTTGTGTTTTCCTAAAGTGGAACCTGTTTGAGGGTATTATTTATTTGGTAAAAACAGGGAGAGGATTTATTTATTCGATATAGCAAGAGTACAAGGCCTTACAAAAACAGTTTGCACATTACACATAAAGCTACTTCTACGCAGCCATATAACTATGGACTCAATTAATTTGCAAGCCCAAACCAGAGACTTACAATTAAAGGAGCCCAATTCACTTGAACGAATTCAGTCGGACCACAGATCATGACTCCTCAAACTGAAACGAGATAGGGCTTTTCATCCTCGTCCTTTCCGTTTTGAGAGCATGTGGACCCTTGATCAATCTTCAATTGAGGTTATTCGGGATGCTTGGAATACTAAGACAAGTGGGTCTCCTCTATATCAGGTGTTGTGTTGTTTGAAGAATACAAAATATGCTTTGCAGAAGTGGAACAAACTGGTGTTTGGGAGAGTTCATTCGAATATTGTGGAAACTCGACTCCAGATTGAAGCCAATCAGAATGCACCCCCCACTGAACACTCCCTGTCACGAAATAAAGAGCTCCAAGATGCACTTGACTCCCTCATACTAAAAGAACAATTTTTATGGAAGGATAAAGCCAAAGAACAATGGTTGAATCTATTCTCAACTGCAACAATGTATTTGTCTCTACGTTTGAAGGCATTGGCCTGGTGTTCTCAGATTTTTATGAAGGGTTGTTTACTTCTGCTAAACCCCAACTATCGCATAACTTTGCGGCCCTCTTTCGTAGCCCCTTAACAGACTAAGAAGTGTGTGGAATTGATGATGTTCCGGCAGGAGATGAAATTAAAAACGTAGTGTTCTCGATGAGCAATGGGAAAAGCCCTGGGCCTGATGGTATGTCACCCCAATTTTTCAAATTCTATTGGGATATTCTCAAGGAGAAAACTATTGAAGCTGTCCAATTCTTCTTTGCTAATGGGTACATGGTGAAGCCTCTTAACCACATTTATGTTTCTTTGATTCCTAAGAAGGAAAATCCTAACTTGGTTGAACACTTCCAACCCATCTCCCTTGTAATGTCATTTACAAAAATATATACGAAGATTTCTTGCTAATCTGTTGAGGTTGGTGCTTGATAAAATTGTATCCCCTTTTCAAAGTGCTTTTATCCCGGGAAGGAGTATGAATGATAGTGTTATTACTTTTCATGAATTGATGCATCATATTAACCGAAAGAGAGGAAAACTCCATCTTATGGCAGTCAAAATTGATCTTGCCAAGGCATATGATAGGGTGGAGTGGAATGTGCTACGATCAATTTTGCAAATTCATGGCTTTCCTTCGAAGTTTATCAATCTCATTATGACATGTATCTCTACAGCTTCGTTTTCTTTCTTGGTTAATGGTAGCCCTTATGGTATGGTTTCAACTACTCGTGGTGTCCGACAAGGAGATCCACTATCCCCGACATTGTTTACTATCTTCATCGACCTGCTTTCTAGGATGGTAATGAAAGATGAATCCTTAAAGTCTCTTCAAGGCATCAAAATTAGTAAACAAAGTCCTCCTATTACACACTTGCTATATGCTGATCATGCTACTTTCTTCATTAGGGCGGATATTCTGCAGGTTGAACGTCTTAAGGAGCTTATTAATGAGTTTTGTTGTGGGTCGGGACAGGATGTTAATTGGGGAAAGTCCTCTATTCATTTCATTAGGGACACTCCAGCGGATTTGAGGGTTAAGATTTGCAGAATTTTGAACATGTCGGAATGTACGCACAAAACGACATACTTGGGTAATCCCTTTTGTAAGCCGCCTTCAAAAAAGGTAGCCTTTTCGGGAATTATCGAGAAGCTTAAAAACAGGTTGGCAGGTTGGCGGGGTAAGCTTCTTTCTCAAGCTGGGAGGTTAACTCTGATCAAGAGTGTGGTTCTGGCTTCACCACAACACTCCATGCAAACATTCTTATGGTAAAAAATACTTACTTCTAAGCTGGATAGTATAGCACGTGACTTCTTTTGGGGCTTCAACTCTGATGAGAAACGACAGCTTTATCTCAAATCGTGGTCTCATCTATGCTGGTCAAAGAGTGAAGGTGGGTTGGGTCTTCGGAAATTTCAGAACATTAATATGGCGTTTATCTCAAAGCTGGGTTGGTAGTTGCTTAATAAGAGTGATAAAATCTGGGTTGCTTTGATACGCGTTAAGTATTTGCGAGGTCGAAGGTCACTTGATTTATACAAGTGCCCTGTTGATGCCTCTTAGGTTATGCAAGGTATCTGGAAGTGTAGGGAGTTAGTCCTGCAGAATGTTTGCATTAAGATAGGTGTTGATTCTTCGGTGCGGATTTTTGAAGAACCGTGGGTTCCATCCATTGAGGGCTTCAGAATTTCCAAACCGCCTGTTTGGCCTCAGCACCTAAGTATGGTACGTGACCTTCTCATTCCCAATACTTCTACATGGGATGTGTCACTCATACGATCGTTGTTTCCCCGAAATGTCCAAGATGCTATTCTAAACATTGATATTCCTCATGGTGAGGAACAAGATGCATTGGTATGGGCTGCCTCCACGACAGGAAGATTCTAGGTTAGTTCTGCTCATCGAGTTGCCCGAACAATGTCCTCAGAGATCAACTCAAACACTACTCATGGTGAATGGCCTCGGATCTGGAAGTCAAGTCTTCATCCCCGACATAAATTGCTGGTTTGGAGGGTTTTGACGAACTGTATGGCTACTAAGGACCGTCTGGGTAAGTTTATGGCTATTCCTCAGTTGGATTGTGACATATGTGGGAAGGAGGGTGAATAGTTGTTCCATTTGTTTATGGAGTGTCCACTTATCAGCACAATTTGGGCAAATTCTCCATGGCAACTCAGATTGGATCGTATGGCCTCTCCCTCTATTGAGAGCTGGATTACTGATATTTTCAGTAGGAGACCACGTCTTATTCCACAATGAATTGATGGAGATGAATTTTTTGCATTTTAATGCGGTTGCATGGGAATGGGTCTGGAGAACTCGGAATGAAGTAAGGTCTCAATGTTGCAACCCGACTGGAATCAAATCTGTCAAAAAGTAAACCAGGCGGCTCGGATGTACTAGAATGCAAATTTCAATCGTAGTAGAGGTCCCAAACAAAGAGCTGTGATGGGGTGGGATCCACCGAAGGCAGGATATTTGAAATTCAATATTGATGATGTTGTCCATCTGGGGAGAGCATGGTCTGGGGAATCACCTAGGCAAACCTGTTGGTGCTTGGGTTTCAGTGTGTAGTTACTCTACTGTTTTTGTTGCTGAACTTAAAAGGCTTTTTGCTGGCTTTTCAAGCAGGAGATGACCTTCAATCTCAGAAGCTCGTGTTTGAGGCGCAGGGGTCGTCAGATCCCTTGCTGGTGATAGTGAGCAAATAGATTGGAGATCCTCTTCGTTGGTGGAGGATGGTTTATATTTTTTTGCGTAAATGGCCTAGGTGGTCTGTTAATTATGTCCCTAGAGAGTTTTAACTCAGCTGCCCACAACTTAGCTAGGTGGGCGTCTAGTTCTAATTTTTCTGGTTATCTTCCCCCACAAAATCTCCCTAATGTTGTTATACAGGGTCTGGAGATTTCTACTGTAACTTTGGAGGATAGTCCTTCTGTTGGCAATGAAGATGACAAAGTGTTCACTAATAAAAAAAAAAAAAAAAAAAAAAAAGTAGTAATCTATAACCAACTTTTTTCCCAAACACTTTAATAATTAGTGAGTTGGTATAACCACTGCTTTTCCTCAGAACTTAGCGGAATGAAAGTTTGACAACCATCAGGATTATCAATTTCAGGTGAGATCAAAGTGTTGAAAGTACTGATTTATATGCTCCGAGTCTTGAGGTGTATTTCTGAGCAACAATTTATCTTTGTAAATTACCTCCCCTTCTCTTGTCATAGTACTTACAGTTTGATCAGTGTTTGTTGCCCCATCAAGTTCCATTGAGTCTTCTGCAATTACATTGTCTTCAACTATCTTCATCCTTCGCGTACTCCGGTTCAGATGCTATTGTAGGAGGTAGGTTCAGATGATCGAGTTCCTCTATTGTAGGAGGTAGGTTATCACTCATAGTGAGAGCTCTATTACTGGTTGGGGAATCAAATATTCCTAGTCTTACTTATTCAATTTTTTCTCTTTTACACCTGTTTGAAGGTATATATAACTAACTGATCCAAGCTGGTGTCCTTCATAAAGGGCCCTCTTGAAATGACACAGCCATATGCATACTGCCACAATTCACCCGCCATGGCTTCTCAGTTAGGGATTAATGGTTTAAAAGGTCTATACAGGAAATATGGGAAACGCGTTTTTCCCCTTTAAATTCAATTAAATGGATCAATATTTGAGAACTATTTATCCTATTAATTAAGTGGATCTATCATAAAAGTAGAATTGAATCGCCTAAAGTTCACTGATCCTAAAAGTTAAAAATAAAGAAGCACATACAAACTATAGTGCCTAAGGTGACATTTTATTTGTATCTATAAATATAACAAGACATGGTAAATTGTTTTATCAATATATTTTTTTTTTTTAAAACATGAAATTATGTTTAACTGACCTTTACCGTAAACTTTAATTTCGCGAAAAAATATTTTACACTAAAATATTTGACTGATCCGCCAAAGTATTGAAGAAACTTATTGTCTAGATGTTTAGGTTAGCCAGGTTTACACTTCAGTAGGATTCTTGAAATAAGGGGATTTTAAGTCTGAAAATCCGAGTATAATTACAATATTCAGGGAATTAATTGCACAAACTAATTGCAAACTGATTCAGAAGCCGTGCGTTTTTATCTTTCCACTGAAGCTTCGGTATCACATAGTGGATCACAGTAAACCACCCAAGTTCTCACTTAGTCTTCTGAGACAAACTTAGATGTCAACTGAATTTCTTCTGACCAGAATTACATAAGTATATTGAAAAAGAGCAATAAACAAAACATCTTGAGAAGTTGTGTACCAAAGAATCCTATCAAATGTTAAATTGACAGGAAGCCCACTCCTTAGCGCCATCTTCAGCACACCAAAGTAACCACAAAATTCAAAAACAAACACATGCAAACCACTTGGAGCATCCAGTGAGAGAGAATTATTGCAGGAATTAGCTGGAAACCAAATATTTGCATTGTAATAGTATCTCTATGAGTTTCAAGAATCAGCCTGATACAGTTCAGACTTCTTGGGAAATGTTAGCTTAACCAGAGAAGTGCTATGGCAAACCATGAACTTGAGCACCACTTAAACAAGTTACCTTCTCATATATAGTTTTGCGGTCCTTTAATTTAGTCTTTATCATCCGAGTTCCCAATAAAATGTCACTTTTTGCCATGATCCTCAAATTGTGCACTTGTGACCCTATAAATATAAATTATAATCTGTTTTCATAAGTTTAGCAAGGAATTTAGCAGCAAAAGGCCATCTCACTATCTTACAAGTTTCGGATTTTCCAGCAGGTATCTACAGCACTAACTAACTTGTGCAATAATTTAAAAATGCTATCATTGTGAGCTTGTACGACTATGCTTCAATTTTATTTTATTTTTTCATTATCACTACTCTAGAAGCAATTATCACACTAAGTTTCAATAAAAAATTGAGCTACCGTAGGTGTATTTGTGCAACACTTTAAATAGAAAGAAAGTAGCACTTTTTTCATTCAAGTTAGTTTTGAGATTGGTCACCTCTAACATCTGAGATGCAGTGTCAGATTATCCTCTAAATTGGTACACAGTAGAATTATTGTCAAATATTTCAAAAGAATAAGAAAATCCACATGTAATTTTTTAATATTTGATTGACCTATATTTTATAAACTCCCTCATCAACCCCACTTTTAAATTCCCATTTTTTCAATGATAATACACCATAAAAAAATATTTTTATAGGATAGCACTCTATAAAAATAAAATAGTGAATCACTTTCTTCAAAAAAAAAAAAGAAAAAAAAAAAGAAAAGAAAATTATCAACAGACCACGTACCTTTAGTCCTAATGCATAAAATGATAATGCACTGTCTAGCACATAATATCTCAGGGCCAAACCAGGAAGAGAAAAATGGTATTAACATTCCAATTAATATGCAGGGGCAAAATTTCAAATGTTAAAAGATGTTTTTTTCCCCCAAAAAAAAAAAAAAAAAAAAGGGAAAATTGTAGGTACCATTCACATTTTTTAGATTGATATACAGGCACATGCCACATTTCACAAGTCATGTATATTTTAATATAAAATGCAATAGAAACAAAAATAAATAAATAAATAGAAACAAAATAATTAAATAAATAAAATAATAATAATAAAAAAAAAAAAAAATCAAACCACATTAAGCAGCAGCAACTGCAAAAGGATTAGAATGAAAAATCAGAATTCAGATATTTTAGAATAACATGGCAAGGATCTCATCAGATTCCAGAATTGAAGTGATATCATGCACGTATCAACTTCAGATATTGAAGATAAACCTAACTTCTTAGGAACAGACATACCCACTTTAGACACAATCATCAATGATAACATCCCAATCCATCAGCTTCTGCTGGTTAGGAAATGGCCCAACATGAAGCTATCAAAATCTTAGAAACAGAAGACATTCACAACCCCTTATTCTCACCCGTGCCACCCAAATATTTTTCTTAAAATAAATAAATAATTACCACCCTTCCTGAAGATATGTACAACACATTCAAAAACCAGTGCCCCTTTTGACTTGCTCCAAAATTTAGCGCCTTTCCCAATAACTTACATCATTATCCTTGTATTAACAAGGTAAGTTAATTTTCAACTCATATGATTGTGGGATATGAATTCCTTTATCGAGAATCATTCTTTTGGATCTTGTGATTTAAAAAAAAAAAATACTGCTTGTCAATTTTGGTCACTTATTTAGACATATTATCGCCAATAAAGTCTCTTTTATTTTTTCACAAACAAAGTCTCTCTTTAAAGAAATTTGCGCCAATAACGTCCCTTTGCCATTAAGTTCAACGACTTTTCTCTATAAACCCATCCACATTAAAGAGATAAAAATTTCTTTAAAAACGGACCTTATTAGAGAAAAAGACAAAAGATAGACCGTACTGGTGATAATATGCCTACAGACCAAATTGGCTAATTTTCCTTGCAAAATTAAAATTATTTTAGGAAAGTGGAAAAGTTGACAATCTTAAAGGGAATGTACAAATTGAATTTCAGGAGGGAGTATGAAGCAACAATAATGTCATAGAGCACTTAAAAAAGCAGATAACCACCTATCAGCAGCTTATTAAAAGCACAGCTATTGAACAGACATGTAAAAGACCACATTGGAATATTTTTCATAGTTCATATATATATCAATCACACAATTGTTATGAATAATAAACACATTTTCCCCTCACAGAGAATTGAAGGATTAACTTTACTTATAAAAACAAACAAAACTGACTATTTAATACCAAATTGTAGAAATCTACCATGATCTTGTTCCATTACTGTGAGCCCTTATCTTCAATATTTTTTAGTGCATATATATACCAGTTAATATCAATATTTTTGGGTCCCATACACAATTAGTACAGTTATACAAATTAATAAGAGAATCTTCACAGATTTACCAGTTTTGTTTAATCCAAGCATGCATCCCTATATCAAAGTGAACCAAGTTCTCACTCAACCAATGAACCTTCGCCAATGGCCTAGTTCTGATAAGCAGGCAAGCAATTATTGACTTTATGAAAGAAAATTGAACAGATAAAACCTTCCCTGATGTTCATGTTTACACAGGTAGTATGAAGCAACAATGAAGTCATTCAGCACTTAGACAAGCTAACCCACTGTTCAGCAGATAAACAACAGCTATCACAAGCAGAACGTGAAACAACATAGGAAAATTTACTTGTTTCATGTATATATATATATATATATATTACTTAAACTATCACCAAATAAAAGTAAATTCTTGTTCCCTCACAGAGATATGAGGGGATTAAATTTATAAGTACCTTCAACATAACCATTACCATCAAAAACCAAGTACCTTTTCATAACCATTACCATCAAAAACCAAATAGTCCAAATAAACCATGAACTACTTCCGTCTCCTTCAATCCTTACTGCAGATCTTAATATAATAAATATATATATATATATATATATATATACATACAAGTTAATAACAACAATCCTGTGTTACAATTAGTAAGTTCAAACAGAACATTATGACAATCTTCATGGATTTACCCATCTTGTTATCTCCAACCATACCCTCTATCAAAGTGAAACATGTCCTCACTGAACCCATAACCTTCCTCAATGGCCAGTTTCTCTGATGAGCAAAGGCTAGCAATTAATTTGAAAGAAAATTTAACCAAAAAATCCATCCCTTCAATTTATGTCAATGTTAGGGAAGGAAATGAAAATAATTTCATTTATCTTTCCATGGGAGGAGGGGGCACAGATTCAAGTATCCCCTGCTCTCGGGGACTGCTTTAATAGCAAATAACAAGGAAGCCCCACAGAAACTGCTTTAACATAGTAACTACAATATTATGAAACAGAAAAGAAACAAGGTGGTAACAAGATGGAGATTCACAGTTCAGAAAGTAGGTGGCACACATGCATCGTGGACTTACCCAGGAAAAAGGCAGAGTAAAAAACCAGGTACTCGCAAGAGTTACCCATGAATAAGCATTGTACCCTGAAAATGACAAAAACATTAACAATATTTATATAAAACTAATATATAAGAGAAATCTAACAGAAAAAACTTCACTACAAGACCACCAAGTAAGATGCATCACTCACTTGGAAATAATGCAGACCAGAGCAGCAACAAATTATCTCCCAGGTAATTTTCCTCCAAATTGGCCAAGTCATAGATCAGAAGTAAGGCAACATCATTAGAATACACACCAAGGAAGAAATTAATGCATAATACAGTGAAACAAATGTGAATCACAAGTCTTGTAAGAAAAGTAAAGCAAAGGATGAACAACCAAAAGGCAAGACACCCACATTTACTCCAAAAACAAGCACTGGCATTTCGAGGTCAGTTTCAATTACAACTAAGATATTGATTCTTCCATAAATAGCATCATTTATCAACAGAACACTTAAAGCACAAACACTATATGCTTTGTACCAAGCATCACAATGATTCAGCAAAACTCACATGACAAAAAAAAATCAGAGAAAAGCCTCTTCACCACACAAAACCATGGAATTCGAAATGCTAGTAACATGATATTAAGAGAAAATCACATTTGTGTTAGAATAAACTCCTAACAAACAAACCAAGATACCTTCTCCAGGTTGCCTTTAAAGCATCTAAAGCACTCAACGGTTGCCTCATAGCAGTGATCACATCCTGAATGAAAAATTTAATTAGACTCTTCAGGGCCTAAATAATTCAAAATTAAATAATAATAGTAAGAACCACAAAGCATAAGAACATCTACTAAACCACTATCCCTCAAACAAATCTTAATAGGAAAGTGTTACGGAGACAGTTTTTCTAAACGTGCTCTTTTTTATTGATACAATTATTTTCTACCAATCTAATTTAAAGGAATTTGTAAGCCTGCAAATAGAGCAGCAGGTACTCTGCCCAGAATACAATTGAACAATTCTAACTAGAAGTAGAAGCAAAATAAGATATTCTATTAAAGGATTTCTTAATGCTCAACATTAAGAATAATACAAAGGTAGATACGCCTTTGGTGAGTTATCTTACAATAGAAACAGAAAACATTCCACTGACAGAACCGCCAAGAATGAGGTCTCTCTCAATCAAACATCAGATCAATTGCCCTCCATCTTGCCCACCACTGTTTTGGAAGCTCTTATAGCAAGAACAGAGAAGACAGAAACATTAATGCTGAATTATTAGAACTGAATTAAATGTATATCATATCATAATAATGTACAATATCAGGCCCAACAGCATTTCTGTAGTCGGATAATCAGCATCATTGTTCACTTGCCCGTGATGAATGGATGACTTAAAGCTTGTGACACTGTAATCCTTTTATCAGGATCCAGTGCAAAAATCTTTTCAAGAAGATCCTTAAAATGGGCTAGCATCTTCGGATCCTCTCCTGGAGAACCTACAATCAGAGTCCCCATATCTTTTGGCTTAACATTAAGAATAAGCCTCTTTATAGCCTGCCAGAACAGGACAAATGCTACTCAATGCACCGGACTATGAATAATTAAGAGGCACTAAAAAAGGGGCAACCATGAACACAATGTGCCCAAACATATAACAACAAAGGTTCACCTTCTTTGTAACAGGATCCTCCTCGGTTGCAAGAAAATTCAAATCTTGGTCGAAATGACGATCAGTAAATGCTCCCTGCAACAAGAATGAAATGATAAGAACACCTAGCAATTCTACTGCATATGTATACATAAAAACCGAAAAGTAAACCAGTTGTTATAACATTTAGGACCTAATACTAAAAAAGTGGAAAATAGCTGAATGAGTTTGCACATTGACAACAGTTGCTAACCTTACGGAGCATCTTCTTTGGAAATGGGCCCTTTAGTTCCATATGAAGCCGAAGCATGTCATTATTTGAAGGACCTGGAAAGAGAACTTTACCCGTGTAGAGCTCAAACAAGCAACAGCCAACTGACCACATATCCATGGGATGATCATAGGGTAAGCCTAGAACTGGAATTGGAAAAGACCAAGATGTCAACACCTCAACTTAGCAAAACATGCAAATATAGATCAAGAAGTAAACACTTAACCAAATAATAGAATGCTAGACAAATGAATCTTACTTATCTCAGGAGCACGATAAAAACGGCTCACAAGGTATGGAGTGATTTCATTTTTACCAGCAAACATGGCATTACCAAAATCACATAGTTTTAGTACATTTTTTGCTTCATTTACCTGAGGTTATGAACAATTGAGAGTCAGCATTAGTAAATATTAAGAAAACTGAGGAAAAACATTAGAGAAGCGTTAAAGGATTTTGAGTAGGGTTGCCTACCAGCATATTATCTGGCTTAATGTCACAGTGAAGAACACCACAATTTTTCAGATGCTTCAGTGAAATAAAAAGCTGCTTGGAATATGCTCTTACAGCAGTTAATTTGAGGCCAATATTACGTCCAAACTTCTTTAAAACCTCGCGAAGATTCATATGAAGGGACTCAAAAACTAAACAGAGGTGATTCCGGTATTTAAAGGTGGAAATAAAACGAACACAATGACGCTTATTCTCAGGATCTGCACCAGCCAACTTCTTTAATATGACCAGCTCATCCATGCCAGCTTTATACCTAAGCAGTTAAGTTGACAAAACCAAATTAGTTCTCAGGTGCTGAATCCACACATGCAACATAGATATGACGACAACCAATCCAAGAGAAGGAAAAAACTATAAGTTACCCACATGGTTTCATTACTGCGTATAATTTTTATCGCCACTTCTTCAGGGTCACTAAATTTGGCCTTCAGATCCTTCGCACGAACGACTGTGGAAAATACACCTTTACCATGAGCAGCAACAATTTCATACCGGCTATCAAGTACTTCTCCAAATCGATAGCCTGCAGCCAAAAGAAAAGGTAGTATTTCACTCACTGAAGAAGATATACCACATAAAAGTCAAGCAGAATTATAGTAGATCATTGGGTGGATTATTATTCTTCATAACCAAAGACAACAATTGGTTAGCACCCAAAATTCATCTTACTGCCAATAATCTATGAATTACAGAGAGGCATTGATAGATTATCCACATACAATTGCATATTGAAAAAATCAATGTATGTATGTGCATTTTCTACAGACTTCCATGCTGCAAGGAAAGGACTACCAAAGGGACACATAGTAAAGCAGAAGAAATGAAGCAATGGAAGAATAATTAAAACAGTCAAAGCTAGTGAGCTTAAGCGTCACTTACTGTAGTATCCTTCTGCATCATCCCAATTGTCATGTAGGCCACTTCTTTCAATAGCTAACCCATCTCCTTTACCCTATAGAATATTTAGCAAGACAGAATAAAATTAAAAGAATTGCAAAATAATAACCTCTGGCAATAATAGAAGGAATTGTAACTCCGAACTGACAGAAGTAACTCAAAACTAGTCCACACCAAAGTTCAATAATCAACAAACATCACTGTCTCAACTACAGAGTAATAATATCTAAACATCCATGGAAAAGGGAATACTTCCAAGACCCACCAAAAGATAGGGTAGCATCAAATAATTCAGACAGAAGAAATCTTCAAAGTAAAAAATGTGAGCACTAGCATAACACTTACAGTTTTACGAACTCCAGTGGGGGATTCTCCAAATATATCATCAGAGAACATATCAGCAGACTTTTCACTCTGAAATTTCAAAAGAATTTCATTACATACACAAGAAGTGACACTTGAATAAGAATAATCAGTTTCAGAGTATAACAGGATATGAAAAGCACAATAAGCAGAAGAATGCACTAAAATCTTCAAAATACGTAGAAAATAACACTAACCTTTGGACTACCAGCCCCCAGTCCTCCAGCATCAGAAGGTTTGTGGCTGGCAGAAAGCCCATTTGGTTGAGGGGATTTCCCAACAGAAAAGGATGGCTCAACAACTAAGTCATCCCCAACTCCTTTTCGACCATCAACCTCAGGAACAATATCAACAGCTGGTGCTGTCACGGACTTCTGTTCCACTTGCTCCTTGACTGTTGAACAAATAATGATATAAAATCATATAAAATGAACAAGAAGGTAAGGTGATGAACTCTCTAAAAAGAAAATAGACTAACAATATCGACCAAAAAAATATATATAGACTGTGTAAGAAAAGCAATTAAATCACGTCCTATACCTTCTACTTTATTCTCTGGTTGCTCCTGCAACTTTTGACTTTTATATTTTTCAAGTATGGCTTGCCTTCTCCTCCTACTCTCCTCCTTAATTTTTTCAACATCATCTTCTTCTTGCTCTAAAAGTTGCAATTCAATTCTTTCTTGATATGCTTCTTGTTCCTGTTCATCTCTGCAACCAATAACAAAATACAAAAAATGAGAAAAAAAGAAAAAAAAAGGAAGTTCAAGATTGACAAATGATATGCCAAGGGGAGATACCTTTTTAACATCTCTTTGTCCCTTTCAGATAAAGCCTTTTCAGTACTTGCCATATCACTTCCTTTCAAGCTACCCCTGCGATCAGCTTCTTCACCATATCTCCTACTCCTGGAATCTCCGTGCCTATTTCGATCACCATAACCATCATCTAAGTCATCATATTCACGATGTCTAATAGACCTGTCATTTTCCGTTTCCCTACCTCCATCCCTACTTCTATCTTTGCAACTATCTCTATCCCGCTCCCTCCTCCTTTCTCTGTCCTCCCTCTCCAAATCTCTCCGTCTCTCTCTGCCCCTTACTTTTTCTCTTTCCCTCTCCCTTGCACGCTCCCTCTCTCTTTCTCGTGTCCTTTCCCTCTCTCTTGTTCTATCTCTATCCATCTCCCTACTTCCCTCCCTGTCTCTTTCTCGGATTTCCCGGCTATGACGCCTATCCACTCGACTGTTGTGCCTATTGTAGCTAGAACTGCGTTCAGTTTCCCTATCCCTCAACAAGTCTCTACTCCCATGTCTATAGTCCCTATCAGGTTTAATCACTCGTTCATCATCTGAATCACTCCTGTGCTTTCTCTTTGAGTGATATGCATCATCATGTTCTTTTGGTGTGTCTGATTGTGATGTTTCACGAAGACTGCTTTGAGATCGAGATCTTCCCCTAGACTGACCAGGTGACTTCAAAGGTTGTCTACCATAACCTTCTTCAAGGTCTCTACTGCGAGAGGGGGAATTTGAGACACCTCTACGCTTGCTCCCACCACTTTCAGACTGATGTCTAAGATCATGTCCACAAACATATTTGTTACCTGTCCTCTGATCTTCTTCAACAGGCTGGACATCTTTAAAAGAGTTGTGCACAAATTCCCCATTGGAAGCATAGTCAGATCTTGACTTAGTGCTCTTCTCAGCAGCATTGTGCTTCTTTCTATCCCTGTTTGATACTTCTTCTCTATCTGCCCCATCGATGCCTATAATACCAAACTCTTTACTTTTTCTGTTTACAGATTCTTCAACTTCTTGAGAAACATTAACTTTCTGCAAAATAAATAGCAGCTGAAACGTATTAAAAACAGACACTTTCAGTCAACTAGCTGAAACAGGACAAAGATAAGCAAAACCTAGGCATTAAATTACAACATGAAACGGTTCTTACGAATCCCATTGATTGCCATCAGCCTTCAGGAATCGCCTAGAGTAACTTTTGCCCATGAATCTAATGTATAAGTGGGGATCTGAACTGAATTCAAATTCTCATATCTGAGTTCGAAAAGATGTCTAGAAATTTTCAACATACCACATGAAACAACTACAAACTACTGTATAATAAAACTAGCAGCATGATGCAGTATAAATGTCAAACTAGACAAAGTTATCAATTAGGTCACAGGAAATCTCTGCAATTCAAAAAGGAAAGGATATTATTGACTCTGTATAGCATTCACCACCATAAAAAGGTAAGAGAAAATGTTTCTGAAAAACTCAAGACATATACGGAAAAATAAATAGGAGGTAAGGAGCAAAAACTTATCAACCTACTCAAGGAGTTCCCCAGTAAAACGAACTTCACAGAACCACAATCATTATCACTAAAATTTTGACAAAAACACGAAGGACTAAACTTTGTGTCAATATAAAGAGACACAAGCGGTGATATTTTGGCCATTGTTTAATTAACTGCATTTTTTCGGAGAATTTTAGGGAAATTTATCAGTAACTGAAAAAGTAAACTCTCAGAAGAGATGAATTTAACCCAAAGAAAAAATAATATTAAAGTAAGGGAGACTTGAAAACAGACCTCAACATTGCTACCCTTGACTTCTCCAGCTTCCATATCTGAATCAAAACCCTTCTTCTTCCAATCATCTCCTTCGGCGTTGCCTTCAACCTCCTCAATGATCTCTCCTTCCTCCATATCATAATCAATCCCCAAACTTAAACCGCTCGCACCAGAACCAATTCCACAAATGAGAGAACCGTTTGCAACCGTATCATTCATATCGCTATCACTAACATTCCTATCCCCTTGTCGTTTCTCTTTTCCTTCAATTTGAGATGCATCATCGACCGTATCTTGTTTCTTGCTTCGGTGGTGGTGGCGATGATGATGCCGGTGATGACGGTGGTGATGACGATGCTTCCGTCGTTTAGACGATTCTTGGGAGTCGTTTTCATCATCAGAAGAAGAACGATGATGCTTGCGACGAGTCGGGTCACTGGAATCGCCAGCCATTGAATGAAGTTTGAAGTGTGAATTGAACTTCGAACTGAATTGATTCAAGAATTCAAATTTTCAGATTTAGGGTTAGGGTTTGGAGGAAATCCAGTAAGCAATTGAGAAGGAATTGAACTTATGGTAACAATTAAAACCGCTCTATTTAATATATCGGGCATTTCCGTATTCACCCGACCCACATTGCAATTTTATTACTTTTTCAGCAATGATTATTCAACTTATCCGAAAAAAAAAAAATTTGATTATTCTCAAAAAATATATATATACTCCATCTTTTTAACTTATAATTTATGGAGAAATTAAAGGTTTTTTACCTTAATTTATTAATGTTTTTTAATTAATACTTTTATAATTTATACTTATTAATTAATATATTTAAAATAAATAAATTTTAAATTATATTTGTATGTCCAAAATGAGTTTTTTCTCAAAATGACTTTACTTTTTAAAATCAGTCCATATTTGGCTCTATTTTTTAAATTATTTCTCAATCTGAGTTTGACTCATTCACAAAATAAATTATTATGGGTCTCACTAACAAAAAAAAAATCATTTCTCATCGTTTTCTCTTTCCTCTTCTTCTCTCTCCTCTTTTCCGCCAGCTACAAACAACTTCCATTTTTTTTTTTTTTCCTTTCCCTCTTCTTTCCAATATATATATATATATATATATATATATATATTAATTCAAATGAACTTTAGATCTCCTTTTAAACTCAAATGAATTTCAATTTCACTCAAATTTTATATTTCTCCAAAATTATTTTCTCCAAATTTGTTCTGTCTAGATTCCCCCAAGGGATTTCAATCACCTATTGTAAGTATAACTAACAAATCTTAATATTTTGTTTAATTACATAATATCTATCATCTTTATATGCCTTATTCTTTATGTATTTCATTTATTTAGGGATTGTAGTAGTATTTTTGACTCAAGTTGGGTAAATTTTGGCTTTTATTGTATTTTTTCATGCATTTTTCTATTACATATCATTTATTTATGGTTGATAGTATTATATTTAGATTTTTAGGTTATGATTTCTTTAGGGTTTAGGGTTTTTTATTTGTGTCTATAAAGAATCATTGTATATGGAAATTTTTAATATATTGATTTATATTTAAAATTTTTTAGATGGAATTGTTGGAGCAACCAATTAGATTAAATTTCTTTTGGGATTCTAGTATTTTATACGATGGAAATGAAAATCCATATTTTTAAGGGCCAGCAAAAAAAATCACGGGTGTTTAGGAGAGAAGTGTATTATTATGATATTGTTCAAAAGGTTTGCAACTATAGAGGTATTGATATGACAACAACGAACTTAAAGTTCATGAACAGTGTCATTGAGGTCATAAATGAGGAAGATATGGAACATATTTGGTCTATACCAAGTGACTTCAAGATTGTGTATGATGCCCCAAATCTAGGCATAATTAAAAAATTAGAAAATCTCAAAATTAGAGTCATAACACGGCTACATCTTCTAAGTTTTCACCCAAAGAATGCAAAGCCTCAATACCATATCAAATAAGTATCCCAAAAAATTCCTTAACCAAATTAAATACATGAAGTCTAATATTACAATAACTTACATAACTCACATGAGCAATTTCTTACAATCATATTACTATTCTAATTACATCAAACCAAAAATCATAGCTCATAACTTCAACCTACTAGTTATAGTAATCCAATTGCATAAAATATTTTCATCGGTTTATCCACACCTACAAAAACATTTTTAACGCAGTGGTATGAGCTATAAAGCCTAGTAAGTAGTTTGTCCTTTTTTTTAAAAAAAAAGGTTGGGCATAAGAATACGCTTAACAATTATAAACAATAATAGAAAACTTTCAAAACTTGACTGATAAAATCATTTAACAATTATTAAACTTGAACTGACAAACAAAACTTCCCAAATATACAACTTTCCAAGTATCCTTCAAAATAAAACAAAAAGGTATGGACACTAGCATATGATGGCGGTTACAGGTATGGTTGTTTGACCACAAATCTATTTGAATCATTATATAGTGTCTTAAAGAAGTGTTGTGTTTTACCACTAAAGACTTTGGTTGAGTTTGTTTATGGCAAACTTGTTCATTATTTTAGTAAATATCGAGATGAAGCAAGCACACACTATACATCTTTTTTCATCTATAATTTGGAGACAATATATTAATAATAAGAAAAAAACTAGTAGGCATACTGTTTTCTATTACAATATTCAAACTAGAATATATAGGGTTAGTACACCAATGAGGGGAGATGGAAGGGGAAATAATGTTTACACAATCAACATCGGTGAACAATCTTGTAGTTGTAGTAAATGGTCGATATTTGGAATACCTTGTTCTCATGTATTTGCAGTATGTCGACACCGTGGATGAGATCCAACTTCATTTGTTATGTCAGTTTATTCAAGCTCTAATTACAAGTTAATTTATAAGACAAATTTTTATCATGTCGCAAATGAATAACTGTGGAATGAAGCTGCATTTGTACTTCATTGCAGTAAACATAATATGAATAGTGGTGATCCGGGTCGTTTACGCTCAAGGAGGTATCGAGGTTCAATGGATGCAAGAAATCCCGATTCACCTCCAAGATGCGATAATTGTCATATGTCGGGTCATAATAGAAGAACTTGTGTCATCGACTCCAACCGAAATGGTGATTATTGATTGTTTATTATGTATTTCACTCTATTTTTTCTAGCATTATAAACAAACCTATTATTGTATTTTGATTTTATGTATTAAGAATGGACTCATTTTGGATTATATATCGAATTGATGTTGTGTTTGTTTCTATTATATTTTGGTTTATATGTTGAATTGCATTGATGTTATGTTCTATTGTATTTTGGTTGAAATTCTAAGAATGAGTCATAGTATTCGTCACCATGAAACTACATTTAGTCATAGCATTACAGTGAAGAATGCTAGGACTCATTCTCTATACGAGTCCTAACATACTAGAACTCATTCTCTGTACGAGTCCTAGAATTATTTATTGTCCAAAATAACCATGTCTTATTTTGGGCAGTGAAGAATGTTAGGACTCATTCTCTATATGAGTCCTAACATACTAGAACTTATTCTCTGTACGAGTCCTAGAATTATTTACTGTCCAAAATGACCAAGTCTTATTTTAGGCAGTGAAGAATGTTAGGACTCATTCCATGTACGAGTCCTAGCATACTAGAACTCATTCTCTTGTACGAGTCCTAGCATGCTAGGACTCATTCTCTATACGAGTCCTAAAATTCTTTATTGTCCAAAATGACCAAGTCTTATTTTGGGTAGTGAAGAATGTTAGGACTCATTCTCAGTACGAGTCCTAACATACTAGAACTCATTGTCTGTACGAGTCCAATATGTGAAATTTATGGAGATAATTTACTAAAATATTCAAATTTATGTGAAATCGATTTTGTGTTGTATTTTAATCATTATTTATGTAATATTAGACATCTTTTCCATAAATCCTTCCGAATAGATAGTGAAAAAGGTTGTTTCTTTATAAGCTCGATTCCACATTAATTTCAGTCCATAGAGGTTAAAAAAAACATGCTTAGAGATTAAAAAAAAAATTTACCCAAGTATATCAATTGAGGAAACAAAATCCTTAAATCTTCTTCTATTTGATGGTAATTGATATATAATGAATTATTTTCTAAATATAAATTCTATAAACAAAGTTTAATGCAATTAAAATTGCAAACATGATCACCAGATTTTTTTTTTAATACAATAAAATTATGGTTGAATAATAATACAAAAAAGTTTCAGATTAAAACACATTTTTTAAGCGATTAATTATGAGAGAATAAATGATGAGAAAAATAAAAGTGAAATTCAGTTGATGAGAATATTATTTTATCAAAACTAAATATAAAAACACAAATATGATATTTTAATCCTTAATATTCAAAAGAGACAAAAGTATACCAAAATAAGGTAACTATATATATATATATATATATTTGTTAAAAAAAATTAAAATATTTTTGATAAATAATTAATAAATATGAATTATACATATGAATAGATACATTTTAATTTTTCAAATTTTTTTAATATGATGTTATCGTTACCTTTTTTTGTTAAAAGATTAGAATATTTTTAATTTTATTTTTGAATATATATAAATAAAGATATTAAAAAAATATTACTAAATACATATTAATTTTTTTTAGAGTGAATCAAATATATTTAAATGAAAAGATTTCGTGAAAAAAGACCTTTTTTTTTTGTTTGAAACCGGGTATAGATATCATTAAGAGATCAAAAGGTTTACAAAAAAACACCAACCAAGGTGAAAAACCAGAATCTTATGCCCAAGCTAAGAGGAGTTCAAGAACCTTACGAAGACCCCTCTTAACCAAGGCAACGGTATCTGCCAAAAAATGAGAAGTGCTGTGATTTCTAGCATTATGGTTAGACCATAAATCATGTACAAATTGCCTAAACACATAAGACCAATGCCTACCAAAAAAACAACCAATATTGCCATTCGGATTGAAGTGAACCCAACTATTAACTTCCTTATGACTGAAGAAAGGAGACCACTCGCTGTTGTCCAAGTATGCTGCGCCACACAGCTGCTGCTGCCGGGCAGTCACGAAGGAGGTGCAGACTAGTTTGGGGTTGGGCATTACACCATTGACACGTCGGGGATTCGAGTATATGACGCCGCCATAAAAATTCCGTTGTAGGGAGTGCTCCATGCAGTACCGTCCATAATGTTAAGGAAGGCCTAGATGGACCTTTGAATCTCCATATCCTTACCCACAACGGGCAAGGTCGCCTAAGAGATTGCGATTGCAAATAATGCCTGAGCGAACTAGTTGAGAATTTACCATTGCCCGTGAGTTTCCACGTAGCTGAATCGGACTCATGAATTGAGGTAGAAAGAGTTTGGCTTAAAATCTCATCAATGATGGCAGGGGGTAGACAACTTCTCAATGCATCCAGCCGCCATCCACCTATCGGACACCAGTACTGGCGGACTGCCCAATACAACTGTACATGTGGTACGTGGGAGGTGGCTTGCAGCAATAACGGGCCAAAAGTCGTCCAATTGTCCAGCCAAAAGAGCGTTGAGAACCCATCCTTCACCTGCCAAGTTATGTGGTTACACACAATGGAGGCAGTCTTCAAGATATCCCTCCACACCCATGGAACAATGGGCAGTATTAGAGTGTGTCAAAATTGCACACCAGCCCCCATACTTAGCACACAACAGCCGGTTACAAAGATTAGCAAGTTGTGACACTAAGTTCCAGCTTAGCTTAGCCAACATAGCCATATTCGGAACTCGCAAGTTTGGTATACTCAAGCCCCCTTCATCTTTAGAGCAACATATCCGATGCCAAGCAACCGTATGCATAACCCTTCTCCCATCCGAGGAACCCCGGAAGAAATTACGACAAATACGTTCCAAAGCCTTTACAGTAGATTTCGGGATCATCACCGTCTGCATAACATAGGTAGGTAAAGCCGAGAGGGTAGATTTTACAAGGATGGTGAAAAAAGACCTTAAAAAGTTTACTAATCACCAATCTATCTAAATAAAAATATTTCAATTTCTTTCAAGGATAGAGGGACATATAATATATATATATATATATTATATATATATATATATATATTTTTTTTTTTGGTTTTCTTTATCAAATTCAAAAAGCTTATACATAGAGGAGTGATGGAATATGAAAAACAACCTGAAACGTGTACTAAACAAATTGTTGCCTGAAATGATAAATTTTAAGATTTTCATTAGCCCACTCAAATTGGTTGTTTATAGTAATTCTTTGACCAGATTTACTTTAAAAGAAAGTACAGTAAATTCAGAGTTCAAAATGGTCAAGACAATAAACTCTAGAGTTCAAAATGGAATGAATAACTACATTGTTCAATACAATACTGAATGGCAAATTGCATTCTAAGGCAACCTTGTTCAGAGAACAATATTATTCACAAACAACAACATTCAATCAGTATAATCTACCCAGAAAAGATAAAATGCAATTTCTTTTCTAGAAACACTTCTTCCTTTTTTTAATTTATTGCTATTTGCAACCAAACACCCAAAAAAAAAAAAAATTTAACGAAATTAACTCAAAAACAATAAGCAAAATGAAACTTAGCCAAGATAGCCTAGAAGCTTCAAGCTAAGGCGCCTTCTTCTCTGCTGCTGATGATGAGAATTCCAATCAACAGTTGTGGCTGGATTTGGTGTTGTAGTTCTTGTTAGCTGGGCCTAGTAGCCAAACTCGAAGCCAACTCCTTTTATATTAATCGTAATAGTCTCCTTAGTCGGAGCAGCGGTCCGGGGATGCTTTGGAGCAGCCGTATGTCGGTTGGACTAGGGTTTTTGTGCGAGAAGATGGAAAATAGAGAAGGAAGAGAGGGGAAAAGAGGAAATAGAGAAGAAGAGGAAGAGAGGGAAAAAAAAAAGGAAACGACGTCAAACCCAAACGGAGAGAGGAGGAGAGAAAAGAAGAGGAAAGAGAAAAGGATGAGAGAGAAATTTTTTTTTTTTTTTTTGTAGTAGGATCCAGAATGACTCATTTTGTGAATGAATTAGAGCCAGATTGAGAAATAGTTTCAAAAATAGGGCCAAATACGAGAGTGATTTAAAAAAGTATGACCATTTTGAGAAAAAGACTCTCCCATTAAACTTGTATCTTTTAAGCTTCCACTACTTTCATATAACCTCCATGTAATTTATTTTGTAACTTATTAAAAATAATGGATAGTTATGTATACATTTATATTTGTATATATTTGTATATATTGGTTATACATATATCATATCTATAAATATAAATAGAAGATAGTTTATATGTTTTGATACAACAATAAGAAATATTCAAGTATTATGTTATTTTGATTCCGTTCTTGTCTTTATTATATTTTTTTTTCTTTTTTTGGTAAACATTGTGTATTATAAATAGACCAACACAAAGAAATAAACAAGCAGAGAAAGGGGAAAACCCCTTATTATGTTACTATTGTTGTAGTAATTTTAAAATATATATATATATTTTTTTAAAAAAAATTGTATTTTCTCTATGCAATAAGTAGCAATTGTATCATTCTAGATAAAATAGTTATTTGTGATCAAAATAAAGTTACCTAACCTTATAACAAAAATTGGTTCCGAAAACATGTTGACTAATAAATTACATTATGTGAAATATTAATTTTATTTTCATTTACTGAATAAAAAATAAAATTGTATTAACTCACAATTAATGGCCTAATGCATTAGTATCAAATAATTTAAAAATATAAAAAATATATTTATAAAATATTGAGATTTAATTCACATATTCTAAATAGTTTAGTGAGAAAACTCATCAATTTATCTTAAAAATTTAAAATACAAGTTTTAGTAAATTAAATAAAAAATCTAAATCCTAAAAAAACTATGTATTATACAAATAATTTGTCATATATATTGTGATCCTCGAACTAAAGCATTAAGAGAGAAAGACCCATATTAATCCTTCATGTAAAAACTGTTAAGAGAATAAATTTAAATTTATTTTATTAGCTTAAACTTTTAGAGTATGCTGCAATAATTTATTACTCTTTAACATGATATCGAGAGCGGGGGTAGAGGGATAAAGTTGTTGTTAGAAATTTGGATTGGTTTAAGCTTTTAGAGTATGTGACAATTTATTACTCTCTAACAAAAACAACAATTTCTTCTTGTTCTCTCTTTGACAAGGAAGACGGTGTTGATAACGAAGATTTGGATCACAACACTAAAAAGTTTAAGAATCGATGTTTCAATTCAAGGATTCACTTGGATACGGCTGTTCTACCAGTGGATTCCTCCTTCGGTCCTATGGATTTTACTATTTATGAAGTTGAGCCAACAGTTTCTTTTCTTCCACAAGTTTTACTCTTAGTTAACGGTGATTCAAAGGTTCAAAGGGATATTTATAATTTCACATCTAAATCTTATAAATCATCCCTTCTTGGCTCCGGATTTGCCGATGTTCTTGATTCTACGACTATCCTGTTTTTTATTATCATTGTGATTATTATTGCTTTATACTTTCAACTTGATTTATTATTCAATTAATGCTATGAGACTTAGAGTTGCATCTAGTTGAGTATTAATTTAGAATAATTTATTATTTTGACGGTTTGTTAAGGAAACCCGACCGTAGGAGAATTAATAGATTGTCGGATTAGGTCTAATAACTTATAGCGATCGTACTCTGGTTAGACAGCCTAATAATCTTGAGTTTGAACTTGTTATTCATCTTAGGGTTAATTATTAAATTCAGAATTTGATATTAATCTTAGAGATATTAGGATTACTCGCAACGAACGTACTGGGGGTAATTACATTAGATAACTCAAGTACGGTAGTAAAGTTAATATTAATCATAATTGTCTTAGATATGCTTATAAGCTATATCTTCGAATATAGGCCATTCTAATTGAATCATTGAACCAAGTAAGAATCCTAAACCCTATTTGTTTCAATTATATTTATGTTCTAGCAACAACCTCATGAATTGATTCTTACCCTAGGGTTACTTTCGTTAATAAATTCTTGTCATATTTAATAATTGCTTATAACTGTTATCAACGTCTGTGTGTCTATACGATATTTATAAATGTAAAACCGTTGATGCTTTCATGTTATTATCTGCATACGATAGGTACTCTGCCTTAGATTTTGGTTATTTAAGTGACAACCTATTTGTTTTCCTTGAATTAATCTTAATCATAATTTATGCTAAAAATATAGTAACCAAAATTCACATCGGAGTTTTGGCGCCGTTGCCGGGGATGCAAAATTCATAATTTTTTTTTAAAATTTATGATCAAAATTTTAGAAGTTTTATGATTTCATAACGGTAGTAATTATTCTTTATGACATAATTTGATTAAGGGAAGTAAACTCGATCTTCCTAAGTACAGAATTTCCTAAAAATTTTATTTTTTAGAAATTATCTAAATTTAATTAAAGATAGGAATATCTAAATTTTAGAAAATATATTCTAGAATCATACTAGGAGTTATTCTGGATATTATCTAGAGAGCTTTCATAAAAATTAAAAACCCATGAAAATTAAAAAATCCTAAAATCTATAAAAATCTAAATATCCTAAAAATCTATAAAAATCTAAATATTCTTAAAAAAAACAAAAACTCTAAAGCCTTGGAAAACTTATTACTAACTCTTATTTCTTTGCTTTTAATAGAAAGATGACTCGGACTACTACAAGCAAGTTAGGAGATATGTTTGATAAAACAAAGCAGCTACTTCGCAAGGCTAGGGAAAAGAGGAAACTGGAATTACCTAATATGGATAAGGATGATAAGTATGTCACAAAAAGATTTGCTCATGCTCGATATGAACATCAATGTCTAAGTTTCTCAAAGAATGAGAAAAAGTATGAAGAAAGGTATGATGCACTTTTAGATCGACAAGTGGCGCAAGGTCGTAGGATTGATTGGGAACTGCTTTCTCGTTAGGAATAGAAAGTGATATAAGGAGAATGATGCTCATTCGTCCTTATGCTCGCGTTTTTACGATAGATGAGCCTATCTATGCCGAATTAGTTTTCAAATTTTATTCGACATATAACTATGAAAACGAGATAATTAGTTTTCACCTTGATTATATGGGTTATAATATGAGAACTAAAGAGTTTGGTATGCATTTAGGAATTTGGACTCGGGAAGAAGTCAAATCACACATTTATCATAGTGCAGCAAGAGAGTTCTCGGACAATACAGAGATGTATTGGGATCATATTAGAGCTACTCAAAAAGAGTATGATACAGATACAACAAGCGTCTCGGATATTCATCTAAGCCTTCGCTATCTTCATTCTATGTTTCCATACATAATTACTAGAAAGAGGGAAAGTAAGATAATTCTTAATCCTTTGGAAATAGCTGTCTTCTCCCACATGTACCAAGAAAGACCTGTTGATTTAGGTAAAGTTTTTGCTCGGATTATTAACAGACATGTTAAGGAATCTAAGATACAACCTTTAGGTTTTGGACCATTTATTACAAGACTTGCGAGATCAACAAGAATGGTATTTGAAGAAGAGAACTTGACAAGGTTGAGTGATTTTACAATACCAGTTGATTCTAGTATTTTGCAAGATATTGGGATAACTCATGTAATCACACCCCCAAGTCCCAAGAAAGAAGAAGAGCAGCAAAATTCGGACGAGAGTGCATCTTATGTTCCTAAGAACAAGTTCGAGAAATTTATGATAGATGTTGTTGCTCGCTAAGGGGAAATAGCATATCAAAAAGATTTTTCTGAAGGGGTTGGAAGCACATAACATGAGGAATTATTACAAATCTTTACAACCAAATGTGAAGCCTAAAGTGACACATCAGTACTATGATGCCAAGTCTACGGATAAGGAAGACAATTTGTCACCTCCAAGTCCTGATTGGATGTTCCAGTTTAGGGTTTTCATGTTAATATCCGGAGGTTCCGGATAGGACGTATGTGCTATAAATTGTTTGAATAAACGCTGGATGTTCCAAACAATATATAATTTTTCTAGGTATATGTTGAATGTTTGTGATATTATTATTGTGAATGCATGCACAACTGATATGTCTAAAATATATCGTATTTTATGTGAATTTATGTGCTCAATTTGAGGAGTAATTGGCTTAATTGGGTGGAAATTATGCAAATTCTTTTTTTTTTATTATAGAAGTTTCAAGGACCAAAGTTGAAGAAAGGAAGAATTCGGGGACTAAATTGCAATTTCTGAAGAATTTCACTATGGCCATAGTGAAGGGACTACGAGCGGTAGTCTGTGAAAAGAGACCTACTACGGGCGTAGAGAGGCCAATACGGCCGTAGTGCCGTCCGGATGCGCGATTTCCGAGATTTTTCACCGAAAATGGTCCAAAAAGCCCCCAGTTTCACTCCTATAAATATAGGCATTCCCTCGGTTGTTCAAAGCACACTAGAAACACTCGGAACAAGAGCATTTCCAAGTTTCTAGCTAATAGAGATTTCACGATAAGCTCTATTCGAGTTTTTAGTTAATATTTTCTTCGACCTTAAGGTCGAATACGTTAGCAGGAGTTTGAGAGGTGTGGCTGAGATATCTTCGATCGAGATAAGATTTCGGGAGGCATGAGTCGAGCAGATCTGGAGGAGCTAGTTATCTCGTTGGAGACGTGACAACGAAAAAGACAAACTTACTTTCTCCATGTCTTTTAGATTTATGTATTTTGTTTTCTTTATTAGTTGTGATTTCCGTGTCATTAGAATGTTATTTTACTACTTTTTGAGAAAGTTGTGAATTGATTGGTTATTCTTAATTTATAAATTCCCGGGAGGATATTTTTTATCATTTCCATTATGAGTTTATTTTATCTTGCGTTTTCAATTAGTTTCTTATTCGATTTATGCCATGAAACTTACATTTGCATCTAGTTGAGTACGTAATTGGAGTAATTAATTAATTGACGGTTTGTTAATGAGACCCGACCGTAGGAGATTTAGAAGATTACCGGATTTTTTGTAATAACTTGCGCCGACCTTACTAAGGTTAGGCATCCTAATAATATCGAGTTGGAATCAATGCAAATCTTAAGATTATGTTGTTAAATTGACTCCTTAATAACTAATCTACAAATGTTTAAGATTACTTGCAACGACCGTATTGAGGTAATCATTTTAGATAACTCGGGTATGGTAGTAAGATGAATTGGATTCATAATTGCCTTAGATCCACTTATAAGGAATTTTCAAACATAGGTCAACACAATTGATTCAAGAACGTAATTCGGATTCTAATTTACTTTACTTGTCATTTCAATTCCTAGATTATAGAAACACCCTCTACATGAATTGAATTGAATTGTAGGACTAATTCTTCTTAAACAAAACTTGTCATGATTGATAGACACTAATAAACTATCGTTCTTGGGGAAAAACGATAAATTTATAAATGTAAAATCGTTGATACTACCATGTTACTATCTGCATCGATAGGTACTCTACCTTAGGTTTTGGTTAATTAAGTGGCATCCTATTTGCTCTTATCTACTACACTTAATTTAATCTCAATCGTAATCTATGCATTTTATATAGTAACCAAAATGCACATCAGATTTTTGGCGTCGTTGCTTGGGGAACGCAAAATTCATAAAATTTTTAGAATCCCCGATCAAGATTTTAGAAACTTTATGATTTGGTAACGGTAGTATCTATCCTTTATGACATAATTTGATTAGTGGAATTAGACCTCACTTTCCTAAGTATAAGGTTTCCTAATTTATTAATTTTAGAAATTATCTAGAATTAAGTAATTAAGGTCATCTAGTTTTAGAAAATTCATTCTAAAACCATGCTAGGAAAAACTCTAGAGATTATCTAGGGTAAAAAAATAAATAATAATAATAAATTTGAAACTTCATGCCTTAGACATTTTTCCTTTACCTTCTTCTTATCTTATTGAAACTTCATGCCTAATCTATCTCTATAAATATTTGAATTCATCGTGCAAGGATCCACCTGAATTGAAACCGAAAGGGCTGGCCAACCCATTTCTACTATGGATTCCTAAGATGAAGATAAGAACTTCCTTGATTATAATTGCAATTTGAATGAGAAACGAAAGGAAGTTGCAACTAAATGCAGTCAAGAGGTACAAAAGAGCTTTTGTTTATAAATTGTTGATATTCTAGGTACCAATCCTAACCCTTGCTCTCATACATGTTCTGTTGTTTTTTGGATAGCTATTCTAGTTATATTATTTTTAACATGATAAGAGAGTTGATAGATGATTTCTTGTGTTTGGTATACGTTCATGCATTGCTTGTGAAATCTGGAATATATGCTTTAAAGATGCATGAAAACAACTCATATGCTAAACTTGAAAAGATATTCTTTTTTTGTGTTTGATAAGACATTTTTGCATGAATTTTATTAAAGGATTTTTTTTTTCACTACTGCACCCATTATGACATCCCCTTGATTGAAATTGGCTATTTGACATGTGATGTTAGTAATTATGCAGTAGGAGTTGTTTGAGGACAATGATATGCTATAAATGTCCAAATGATATACTATGCTAGTTGTTGTATATACATTTGATATATTTGGTCTTGTCTAACACTATTATGTACACTGATCACCCTGCACTCACTTGTTGAATTATAAATCATTATGTGTACATTGGATAAAATCCTAAAATTGAATGAATTTGAAAATTCAATGAGCTTTAAATGGAAAAATAGGAATTGGCATGATAGAAAATTTAAAGGAATTTCAACTTGAGGATAAAATGTTATTATATTCACATTTGAAAATGTTTTTAGGGTATTTTAAAAGCTATTAGACAAACTCCTTCATTATTAAACAAGTCTCACCATGGGAGCTTGTGAAGTAATGAATGAGGGTGAAAAAATAATTAAAAGTGAACAAACAAAAGTTGAAATTTTACAGGGAATTGTTCGAGAAAATCGAACATAAAGTCCTTCCGAGGAGGAAAGGCAGTCCAACTTAATGACAGTAAAGAAGCGCTTATAGGGAGGCAACCCTATAGTTTTGTTTTTGTTGTTTTATTTCATTCTATTTTTTTCTTCTTCTTTTTTTTCTTTTTTCTCTTTTGTTTGTGTGTTTTATTTGAAAGGCGTCTTATGTGGTTTTAGCGTAATTTATGTCTACTCTGCTTATTTAGAGACTAGATCTTCCTAGAATAGGATTTTCACGTTTATCTAGAGATTGGATGTTCTAGTTTAGGACTACTGTGCCTACTTGAGTAGATTATGGAAGTTTCGGACATGTATATATGTGATAATTGATCATGGCAAGATAGAAACTAGATGTTCCAACATATGATTACACTGTTTAATTAAATAGATGTTGGATGTTTCGGATAAGACATTGTTGTGTCAATTGATGTATTGAGTGGATAATGATTGTTCTAGTAGAAATTACATTGCATGTAAATTGTATTGGAACACATTAGCTTTAAGAATGGTAGAACTCGATTGTGTTTGTGCACTACACGATCGTGTTCATGGGGAACTATGCAAACTTTGCTACTCATGGCTATTCATTACTCTATCCCCTATTTATCTCTAAATTCACTCAACTCTCTTTCTCTATCTCTGTATATATATAGTTGCTACCTTGCAACTATGATACTGAAGAAGTTCATCCTCCACTGATCGCTATCTCGATTTATTCATTTCAAGTAGATCGGAACGTAGCTACTGAGAGCTGCAACTCATCTCTGAGAGGATTAGTACATCATGGCGGAAAATTGATTAAGAGACCCGTACAATTCTCGAGTTAGATACATAGATACATTGATGATACATCCGCATTTTTAATGCAAAAGAGCTACTTAGGAGGTACTAGTATGTGAATCTTCTATACTTTTTGAGCATCATGAAAGGTCTATTTCTTTTAGGCTTGGTGGATATGATCATGATTTAGGTATGAAGAGAGTAGAATTTTCCTTAAAATCTATTTTGGGACCATATCATTGTGAATCATCCTGTCAAAAGCTTCTATTTCTCATTATGTATTTCACTGTTTGCATGTTATGCTTGCATGCTATTAATAGAAAGGAGAATATTGAAGTGTTTCATGCCATAGACATAAATGAGTTATCAAATGTTTTTAGACGTATTCCGGTGTACATAATTATATTCGCTAGAACTGCTAAGGAATATGCTACTAACACTCGTGAACGTGCTTTGAGACATTTCATTGCTAGAGTTGTGAGATTTCTTTGTATAGATATTGTAGCTCTCATTATGGAAAGCACATCTCTTTCACCTATGACCATCATTACCCTTCCGGAACATGGACAAACACACACGTTGAGGGTATATGGATATCTGCTGAGGATGAGGTTCCGCCACGACACTACCACATCATTTTGTTTTCAGCAACCGCCACCGCAACCACCGGATACCTAGGTTTTCTTCTTTCCTTTTTTCTTGTTTTCTTCTTTTTAGTTTTTTTCTTTCTCTATTTTTAGGAGATATTTATTTGATGATTGTGTTGAGCTATGTTTAAAAGTGATCATGACATATATGTTAATGCTTTATCTTTTCCTATGTCTCATTATCTCAACATGTTCATTGAATATATGCTTTGAAACAAGTGTGGGATAGTTGTTCACCTGCCTTTAACATTGAGGACAATGTTTATCATAAGTGTGAGGTAGGGTGTGTCAAATTTTTCCAAAAAGAGTTTCAAAAATGTCAAATTTTTCAAATTTTTTTCCGAAATTAATATCTTGACGAATTCTTTTTACGTTTTTGTGGAAATTGATTTATTCAACCTATGATATGTGCTAATTGTTAAATGCTTTAGTATTTAGAGATGATCTATTTTATTTCATAGAAGCTTAGCACAAGTCTATTTATAGGAAATTCCTGAACATTTTTACACAGTATTTTGATGAACTGTTTGGTTGATGAATTATTTTTGGACATCCGAAATTATAGTATAATATCATTTGGAAACCATGATAGTTTTTGTAGTTATTTGAAGGAGTTTTGAGGAACATGCCACTAGTTAGTTTTATTTTTCTTTACTTTCCAGTGAATAAAAGTTTGTCTACATGTATCCTTTGCTACTTGAGTACCATTCTCTGAAGGGAATTTAATGTCCGGTGCCCTAAGGTCTTTGAGGTCCTGGGAGCCACTGGATTAGGACTCGTTACATGGGTAGTTAAAGTTGATATTGTTAAGTAGACAATACTTGTTCAATTGTTTAAAATATTGTTGTGTAAAATATGGAACACGAGTGCAAGCATATACTGTCAACAAGTAATATAGTACTTAAGTACCGGATATCGATCCCACATGGATTGTTTAGAAAATACTATGAAATGCACGTAATAAAGTATGAATTAAAAATAAATCAAATAGATGGTTTGTTGACTAAATCTACTTGAAAAGTAAATGCAATTAAACAATTAAGGAAATAACAAAAACAAGGACAAAATACTTATGGAAATACTATGAGCAAAACAACCAGAATGCAAACAATCGGAGAAGGAATAAATCAAATTAAATGAGCACTAGACTAGTTTTCCCCTGTTATGTGTTAAAGATGGTCAATGTTGTACTGATGCTAGCGATGTTGTGACAATTAATCCAAAATTTCTAAAGTATATGCACGTTTTTCAACATCCCATAATTCTAGTCCACAAGAATAAACCCACATGTCTATGAAATTTATAAAATAGGACTTCACATTAAGCACAAAAATTCCCAATGACTATGCAAGGTAGTAGTATATGTCTATACAACCACAAAATTGAAATCATAGAAATCAACAAACACCATTCAAGTGTTGTGTCCATTAACCCCAACCCTTTCGGATTTAAAGATTAACTTAATTGTCAACTAAAGGTGATAAATCAATAGCAACAAATAGAATAATAAATACTTGAATGAATTGACATAACAATCTATAGTTTCAATATCCACAAATCAAAAGATTACATAACAAGGTTCCAACTAGCCTAGTGTATGACAGCTTAGCTCATGATTCCAAAATTTAGAAAGCACAAAATCAAATCCATAATCATTCTGAAAAATTTAGCAAGAACAAGATAGACGATTACAATAATTACTAAGAGAAGAAGAAGAAATTCAGAATTAATTTCTTAAATAAAAAAAATCTAAATCTTCCCTTCTTGCCGTAAATCGGAATCAACACCTTTCTTCTTGAATAAAATCAGGATTGCCTTTAAAACAGCTCGAGAATTTCTTCTCGATTCACCGATTGATCACGCATTGCTCTGCTCCAAAATTCCACAAGTTTACGAATGTCTTTTGAATTTTTCTCTCCTACTCTCGCGTGTGTTTTATAGCTCTTGTATTGCCCACTTCAGAATCTAGCTAATTACAGAATTTCTTCTGTATTAATTTGCTCTCGTTCTGTTCACCAGTATAGACTTCGCTCCTTTCTGCTCTGCTCTGCTCTCCCCAAATCTCTTAAATTCCTTATTTTTTTCTCCCAAATGCAGCGCCCCACTATCCGATTTTCTTGCTGCCACTACCGAGAAGTATTCTTCACTTTCTTTCCTCAAATTCCGTTAATTCCTAATTGAATTGCAATTCCTCCTACCAGATCATCTTGTCTTGACTTTTTCTTCACTTAATTACCTTATGTAATTGGGCCTCTTTTCTTCTCTTCTATTCCTTTCAATTTCTTTAGCCCATTTGATTTGCTTGGTCTCTTACAATTTGTATAGTCCAAGTTTCTTTTTAATCCAATTTTGCATCTTTTCTATTTCTTCAACTTAAGTCCCTCAAATTTGTTTCGTCTTCAATTTAGCCTTTGAACTTCACTCGTGTACCTTGAATTTCAGCTATTTCCCTAAATAAAACAATCACACAAACAATTAGTAGAAATAGACACAACACTACCCAAAATAAAAGTTATATCACTCATTCTTAAATCAAATCAAGCTTAAGAAATAACAATAACTCTACAAAAAGTAGAGTTATCAAATATATATATATATATATATATATATAAAAGAGAGTGAGTTAGAATAAGTGGCATTTGCCATGAACTCTAGAAGGTGGCTATGATTATTGTTGTAACTTCGATTGATGGGAGTACTATTATTTCTTGTGTTTGGGAAGAAGTTTGTTGATTGAATGGGTAAGTTGAAATAAGCACACTCTACACTTCAGGGAAATTCTATGATTGGACATGTGCGAAGATATATATGAGTTTCTCGGGTTGTTTCTATTTAACTCTCTCATGCAATGGTTTATGAGGCATTTGAATAATTCTTTCTTCACAATAACGTATGTTGTGTTTTGACGTCTTGATAGAATTGATTGAGCAATTTGAGGATAACCGACTAATTGGCTATGTGATATTTGTTAGACAAGTTTTTCTTGAGTCCAAATTTAGAGGTTTGCTTGAGGACAAGCAAAAGGCTAAGTGTGGGGTATTCTGATATGTCTAAAATATATCGTATTTTATGTGAATTTATGTGCTCAATTTGAGGAGTAATTGGTTGGAAATTACGCAAATTCTTTATGTTTTTATTTCGGAAGTTTCAGGGACCAAAATTAAAGAAATGAAGAATTCAGGGACTGAATTGCAATTTCCGGAAAATTTCACTACGACCATAGTGAAGGAACTACTATTGTAGTGCTATTGCAGGCGTAGTGACACCATAACTACGGGCGTAGTCCGTGAAAAGAGACCTACTACGGTGTAGAGAGGCCAATACGACTGTAGTGCCGTCCAAATGCGCGATTTCCGAGATTTTTCACCGAAAATGGTCCACAAAGCCCCCAATTTCACTCATATAAATAGAGGCATTCCCTCGGTTGTTCAGCACACCGGAAACACTCAAAACAAGAGCATTTCCAAGTTTCTAGCTAATAGAGATTTCGCAATGATAAGCTCTATTCGAGTTTTCAATTAATATTTTCTTGAGTTTCGACTTCGTGTTCGAGCCTCGACCGTAAGTTCGAATACGATAGTAGGAGTTTGAGAGGTGTGGTTGAGATCTCTTCGATTAAGATAAGAGTTCGAGAGGCAGGAGTTGAGCAGATGTGGAGGAGCTAGTCATCTTGTTGGAGATGTGACAACGAAAACGGCAAACTTACTTTCTCCCTGTCTTTTAGATTTCCGTATTTCGTTTTCTTTATTAGTTGTGATTTCTGTGTCTTTATAATCTTATTTTACTACTTTTCGAGAAAGTTGTGAATTGATTGGTTATTCTTAATTTATAAATTCCCAGGAGGATATTGTTTATCATTTCCATTATGAGTTTATTTTATCTTGGGTTTTCAATTAGTTTCTTATTCGATTTATGCCATGAAACTTAGATTTGCAACTAGTTGAGTATGTAATTGAAATAATTAATTAATTGACGGTTTGTTAATGAGACCCGACCATAGGAGATTTAGCAAATTGTCGGATTAGGTGTAATAACTTGCGGCGACCGTACCGAGGTTAGGCAGCCTAATAATCTCGAGTTGGAATCAATACAAATCTTAAGATTATGTTGTTAAATTGACTCCTTAATAACTAATCTACAAAGGTTTAGGATTACTTGCAATGACCGTATTGAGGTAATCATTTTAGATAACTCGAGTACGGTAGTAAGATGAATTGGATTCGTAATTACCTTAGATCCACTTATAAGTAATTTTCGAACATAGGTCAACCCAATTGATTCAAGAACTTAATTCAGATTCTAATTTACTTTACTTGTCATTTCAATTCCTAGATTATAGAAACACCCTCTACATGAATTGAATTGAACTATAGGACTAATTCTTCTTAAACAAATTTTGTCATGATTGATAGACACTAATAAACCGTCACCAACGTTCTTGGGGAAAAACGATAAATTTATAAATGTAAAATCGTTGATACTACCATGTTACTATTTGCATCGATAGGTACTCTGCCTTAGGTTTTGGTTAATTAAGTGACATCCTATTTGCTCTTATCTACTACACTTAATTTAATCTCAATCATAATCTATGCATTTTATATAGTAACCAAAACACACATCAACAGCTTAATTTTGTCTACATGATATATTTACCATTTAGGCATACTGCCATCATGGATGGAAGTTGCAATCAATGGATTATACAAGTAACTTGAGTAGGACATTCTTTCATTTTGGGAACCCCCTATTGAGAAGACATGGTAATGTTCTTCTACTTTTGAGGCTTCTAAAGCTTTTTAGGGATTTATTGATTGAAAGAATTTTGAGTTACTCTATAGATTTCTTGATCTCTACTTCTCCAAAATATTTAGTATTACTTTTATCCTTGAATATTCTCTCTTTTTAATCTATTATCATTTGATAAAAATGTACTAAATAACAATACTATTTTATCTTGAGATTTTCTTAGGTATCTTAGTGATATGATTTTGATCGGATCGAAGAAAGACATTCAAATAACAAGTGTTTTCCCTTGTTTTCAAATAAGTGTGGGGTGCCTTAGAATATTTCCGATCGTCTTAAAATTTTGAAATTAATTTTGAAAAAGAAAAAAAAAGTTTTCAAAATCTATCTTGAATAATTATTTTATGCGGAATGATTATTTACTCAAGCCTATGATATGAATTAACTGTTTCAATGTTTAAGTCTTTAGAGATGATGAGAAATCTTCATAGAAGTTTGATACAAGTCCTTTTATAGGAAATTCCTGAAAAAGTTTTTAGCACGAAAATTTTGATTAACTATTTGATTGATAGATTATTTTTGGACACTTGAGAGCATAGCATGATATCTTTTGGAACCCATGATAGCTGTTATGGTTGCTTGAAAGAATTTGAGGAGATTGCCACTAGTTTTAGTTTAGTTTATATTTAGAAATAAGAGTCTGTTTGCATGTATCCTTTGCTACTTGAGGACCATTCCTGAACGGAATTGAATGTCCGGTGCCCTAAGGTCTTTAAGGTCCGGGAGCCACCGGATTGAGACTCGTTATAACGGTAGTTAAAGTTGATATTGTTAAGCAACAACAGTTTTCTTTCAATTAGAGTTATTATTATTTTTTTTTTTTAAAGTAGGATTACGCCATTAAAAAAGTTATTACGCCATTATTTAAAAAGTTATTATTCAACTTGAGTTCCTAAAGTGATTGTAATGAGTTGTTGTGAACCCCGAAGGATATACGTACTATTATTTCTTGTTGTTTGGGGAAAAGTCTATTGATTGAATTGGTGAAGTCGAAATCACACACATTACACCTCGGGGAAATTCTATGGCTTGACATGTGTTAAATTAATATAAGTTTCAAGTTGTTTCTATCTGATCTCTACAAAGAATGGTTTATGAGGCAAGCAAGAGTATTATATTCCTTTTGCATAATTGAAAAATCTTGATAGAATTGATTTACTAAGGAATTATTTTTGGAAATTTTACTTTTTAATTACATGACATTTATGTTTAGAAGATTATTCTGTATTTAATTAGTTTGCTTGCGGACAAGCAAAAGACTAAGTGTGGGGTAATTTGATATGTCGATTTATATCGTATTTTTGAAGGGTAATTATGTTTAATTTAGAGTTTAATTGGACTTAATTAATTCAAAATTACGCAAATTTGTTCTGTTTTCGATTTGGAAGTTCCAGGGATCGAAAGTGAAGAAATGAAGAAATCATGGACTAAATTGCAATTTTTAAAGAGTTCACTACGACCATACTAGATGGACTACGGTCGTAGTGTCAATACGACCGTAAGCCTACTACGGCCGTAGTGATGCTCCAGATCCTATATTTTCGGTTTCTCAAGTCTACTCAAACTCTACCTCTTACTCATATAAATAGAGGTGGCAGTCAAGTTTTTCTACACACCACCAACTCACCAGAGAGTGCAAAATTACAGAGAATTCGAGGAATTTCAGTTTCTACTTCTAGAAAAAAAAAAAAAAAAAAAAAAAAAAAAAAAAAAAAAAAAAAAAAAAAAAAAAAAAAAAAAAAAAAAAAAAAAAAAAAAAAAAAAAAAAAAAAAAAAAAAAAAAAAAAAAAAACTGACCATGCCCCTCAAGGTTCTCCCTCGAAGACATAAGGTCTCTTAACCGCTAAACAGAATATTCTCCACAAGAATATATCAACCAAATAACCGAAATCCATATTCTCAAATAAATACTCCCAAAATAATTCCAACTGTCAATGAATTTACTCTAACTACGAATAACGAGTTTAGGGATGCAACCCCAATTATTAGTAAAACAAAACTAAATCCAAATAAAGTTTTCAACTCCAACTAAACAAAAGAACATGTAAATAAAAGTTCATTTATCATAACTCAAGTCCTCACATAGCTTCTTATTCTTCCTCACTAGTATCCGCAAAAAGGGATATAAGAGGGAGGGGTATGAGCTAAAAGCCCAGTGAATAAACGGAACATAATTTAAAACGAACAAAACTTTTAAATCGTGAAGACAGTCAAATCTCAAAATAGTCTCAAATACCAAGAGTATGATCAAAAATCCAGTTTCAAATATAACTCCCAATAGGAGAATCAAAACACTTATTACACATAGCTTTACTCACACGAACGAAACGAACAAAAAGGAAACCAATTCAATTCCACTTTCTTTTTATGAGGCTCAAGTAAGTAGTCATTAGTTGGTTTTAATCGATATCGATCCTAGCTGTTTATCCCGCTAGGTAGGCCAAAACTTATAACAGTGGAGCTTTTTCACCATGCTCAATGGGTTCGGAACTTATAAAATTTGGAACATGTTCCCCCAACTTATTCCTAACTAACTTGAGCCACAACTTATATCTTTCTTAGAACAAACTTAAATAATTAAATAAAACCAATATATAGAAAATAATAAAAAGAGATCGAAAAGAAAGGAAAAGAAACATCCAGTATCTAAGGTTCTGAATTTTTTATATAATCTAAGATTCCGATAATCTTCCCCAATCAAAACAATAAAAAGATGAACTGGAAATCTGAAGAATTCATAGTAAAAAAAAAAAAAAAAGAAATAGCTTTGAATCCCATTTAAAATAAAAAGAAAAGAAAACCAAAGTAAAATATAATAATAATAATAATAATATAAAATAAACTGGAGCAGAATCCGAAAGTCAAACTAGAGGAGAAAGGAAAGGAAATAAAATTATTATGTCAAAAATAATCAAAAATAACTTTCTTCGGAAATCTCCTTTTCTTTTGAAATTTTTAAGAAAGAATAATAATGATAATAATAATAATAATAATAATAATTTAAATACTCAATTATTCCAAAAGAGAAATTTCAGTAAATCCTACATTTAGAAGACATCATCGTTTCTGCAAAATTTCTTACAAATTTCTCCCGAACTTCAAAACTTAAAATGAATTTTTTAAATCTTAAAATAAATCTACATAAAGACAGAACAAAATAATAAAAAAAAAACACATCGTACTATCAAAGAAACATATATATATATATATATCTATATGAATTTCGATTCGAAAAGATGGACGAATAATAGTATTAATAATAAAATAGTATATAAAAAAAAAAAAAAAAAAAAAAAAAACCGAAATCCAATTTCTAAATCATAATAAGTAATAGAATTGTTATGGCTGAAACGACAAATCGAACAATATATTAAAATCGAAAATCTCCCAAATAATAATTTCTAATAATATAATATAATCTAATAAATAATATAAGAATTTAGAGGAACCGAGTACGCGATCAAAAACCTTCCTACCAAAGTTGAAGTTTTCTATAAAAATATATATATATAATATATATTCCAGAAATTTTATGGTACAAGAAACTCAATCAAGACTAAGAAAACAAAACAAAATTTACAAATAAATAAAAACGATCAATATTAAAATCTAAGGTTATACGAAATAAATCATTTAAAAACAATCAAAAAAAAAAAACAAATTTCATAAACTTAACGAAATCTAACAAATATAACAAAAAGTAGATAATATAATTTTTGAAAGGTATCCGTTTACTCACCTCTAAATTGCACCAGAAAGGAAATCGAAATCACCAGGCAACCTTTGAATCCAACCTAAATTAATCAAATAAACTCTTAAATCTAAGATAGTCCATACCCTAATTTAATTCGGTAAAACGAAACCTAACTTACCCGTTTATTCCCAACGATCGAGAACTCACCATGCTCTCTCTCTCTGATTCACGTTTGCTTCACCACCGCCACCTACACAGCGTCGGGCGTGAGACCGAAAAGACTTATAGGGTTTTCCGGAAGTTTCCCTTTATCCCCCCTTTTATAAATAATACTTACTTATTTAATAATAATAATAATAATAATAATAATATAATATCTCGTAAATTCCCTTTTTACCCTTATTTTAAGGCTGGGTATCACATCCTTCCCCCCTAATAAAAAGTTTCGTCCCCGAAACTTGACTTACCTTCTTCAAATAGTTGGGGATATTCGCTTCATTTCCTCCTCAAGTTCCCATGTAGCTTCTCGAACTGTGTGATTAGTCCATTGAACCTTCACATAAGGGATTACTCTCCTTCTTAATACCTGTTCTTTCCTATCCACAATCTTCAATGGAAGTTCCTCATATGTTAGATTGCCTTGTACGTGTAGTGGTTCCACTTCTAATATATGATCTGCATCTGGTATATATCTCCTCAATTGTGAGACATGAAACACATTATGAACCCTTGACAAAGCCGGTGGTAAAGCCAATTTGTATGCTAAATCACCAATTCTTTCCAAAATCTCATACGGACCAATAAATCTCGGAGCAAGCTTCCCACCTTTTCCAAATCGTATCACCCCTTTGGTAGGCGAAACGCGAAGATACACCTTCTCTCCAAGAGAAAATTCTAAAGGTCTTCTTCTATTATCTGCCCAACTCTTTTGTCGATCCTGAGCTACTTTCAATCGTTCTCGAATTAGTGACACTTTCTCTAAGGTGATTTGTACTATCTCCGGTCCAACAATCTGCTTCTCACCTACGTCGTCCCAACATAATGGTGACCTACACTTACGCCCATAGAGTGCTTCATATGGTGCCATTCCCAGACTTGCTTGATAACTATTATTGTAAGAGAACTCTACTAGCATCAAATAATCAATCCAACTACCCTTAAAGTCCAAAATACAAGCTCTCAACATGTCTTCCAATGTCTGGATTGTCCTTTCCGATTGTCCATCGGTTTGCGGGTGGTAGGCAGTACTAAGAGTTATCGTCGTTCCCATTGCTTGATTAAAACTTTTCCAAAATCGTGACACAAAACGAGCATCTCTGTCGGATACTATACTCACTGGTACTCCATGAAGTCGAACAATTGTATTCATATACATGTTTACCAACTCATCCATTGACGCAGTCACTTTCATTGGCATGAAATGCGCTGATTTGGTTAAGCGATCCACAACTACCCAAATAGTATCATTACCAGTTCTAGTCCTTGGAAGTCCCGTTACAAAGTCCATAGTTATATGTTCCCATTTCCATATTGGGATCTCCAATGGTTTTAATAACCCAGCTGGCCGTTGATGTTCTGCTTTTACTTGTTGGCATGTCAGACATTTTGATACGTATTCGGCTATCTCTCTTTTCATACCACTCCACCAATAGTTTCTCTTAAGGTCTCGATACATCTTGGTTCCACCAGGATGGATAGATAATTTAGAATTGTGTGCTTCTCTAAGCACCTCTCGTTTCAGTTCAGGATTATTAGGAACACACAGGCGTCCCTGAAATCGTAGACTCCCATCCTCATGTTTCTCAAATCCTGCTTGACCATTTCTGCTTGATAATTCAAGATCATTACTCCGAGCACTCTTTATTCTTTCTATAAGGTTAGACTGCGCAACCAAGGTAGCCATACAATAATCTGTAGAGCGGGTTACTTCAATTTCCAATCGATCAAAATCGGCTATCAACCGTTCTTGTTGTGTCGGCATTGTTGCTAGAATACTTGAGGGTTTCCTACTTAAGGCATCTGCCACTTTATTTGCTTTCCCTGGATGGTAACTAATCTTTAGATCATAATCTTTAAGTAACTCCAACCATCTCCGTTGTCTCATATTTAATTCCTTTTGAGTAAACAAATACTTCAAGCTTTTATGATCAGTAAATACCTCACATTGTTCCCCATAAAGATAGTGTCTCCAAATCTTTAAGGCAAAAACTATAGCTGCTAATTCCAAATCGTGAGTTGGATAGTTCTTTTCATACGGTTTCAGCTGTCGTGAAGCATAAGCAATTACTTTCTCATTTTGCATTAAAACACATCCTAAACCATTCTTTGATGCATCACTATAAATCACGAATCCCCCGGATCCTGACGGTAATGTTAGAACAGTGCCGATACAAGTTTATTCTTTAATTGTTGGAAACCTTTTTCACACGCATCATTCCACTCGAACTTTATTCTTTTCTGAGTCAACTTAGTTAACGGAGAAGCAATCTTAGAAAATCCTTCCACAAACTTTCGGTAATACCCTGCCAAACCTAAAAAGCTGCGTATTTCTGTAGCATTAGTAGGCCTTGGCCAATCAACTATTGCCTCCACTTTCTTAGGATCCACCGAGATACCCTCTCTAGAAATGACATGACCCAGAAATCCCACGCTTTGAAGCCGGAACTCACACTTACTTAGTTTGGCATACATTTTCTTTTCCCTTAGAATTTGTAACACACTTCGTAAATGTTCCACGTGTTGTTCTTCTGAAGGAGAATAGATCATGATGTCATCAATAAATACCACTACATACTTGTCTAATTGTTCCTTGAAAACTCTATTCATCAAATCCATAAATGCAGCTGGAGCATTTGTCAATCCAAAAGGCATAACTAAAAATTCATAATGTCCATACCTTGTTCGAAATGCCGTCTTTGGGATATCCTGAGCTTTAACTCTCAATTGATGATAACCGGACCTTAAATCAATTTTAGAGAACACTTGAGCTCCTTTCAATTGGTCGAATAAATCATCTATTCTCGGAAGTGGATATTTGTTCCTAACCGTGATCTTATTTAGCTCTCGATAATCAATACATAATCTCATACTCCCATCTTTCTTCTTTACAAACAACACAGGAGCACCCCATGGTGACACACTTGGTCGTATGAACTTCATATCCAATAACTCTTGTAGTTGTGCTTTTAACTCTTTTAATTCAGTCGGTGCCATCCGATATGGAGCTTTAGATATCGGTTGTGCTTCCGGTATCAAGTTGATCTCGAAGTCAATTTCTCTTTCTGGTGGTAATCCGGGCAACTTCTCGGGAAATACATCCGGGTACTCCTTTACAACTGGTATTTCTTCTAACTTAGTCTCTGTGTTTTTGTCAACCACATAGGCTAGGTATCCGTCACAACCCTTTTCTAGAGCCTTCTTAGCTTCCATGGATGAGATAATAGGTAACTTTCCCCCCCTTGTTTTTCTATTCCACCTTGAAAGGTAAATTCTGGTCTTCCCGGTATTTCAAATTTCACCTTCTTTGCTCGACAGTCCACAACAGCATAATTATTAGATAACCAATCCATACCCAAAATTACATCAAAGTCCTTCATTTGAATTAAGATGAGGTTGACACATAGTTCCACATCAGCTATTTGAATTTGACAATCCCTAAGTATCGTCTCGGATATCAACACTTTACCACTAGGAACAGACACTCGGTATTGTTCATCCAATCTTATAGGTTTAACTCCTAAAGCCTTAGCAAATTTCTTTGAAATAAAAGAATGAGAAGCACCACAATCAAACAAGACTTTAGCAAGTAAAGAATTTATTGTAATTGTACCTGTAACCACATCACTTGCATTCTCAGCATCTCTATTTGTCATAGCGAAGACCCTTGCATTTGGTTGAGGATTTGTTTGCTTTGCTGGTTCCTTGGGCTTATTATTAATGACTGGCGCCATTTCAGGACATTCTCCAATTTTGTGTCCAAATTTTCCACACCTAAAACATGCTCCAGTTTTCCACCTACACTCACCAAAATGAACACGGTTGCAAGTCTCACATGGTTTGCGTTGACCACTATTTGCCGGCTTTTTGAAAGGTAACTTTTTCACTCCCAACTGAGAACCCTTGGAAGTAGAACTTGAATTATGACCTTGATCCTTAGATTGTCCCGATCTTCTATGTAACCTAACATTGTCGGCTCTCTTCGGATCTCCTTCCACGGTGATAGCAGTCTCATAAATCTCAGCATAATTTTGTGATCTTATAGCAGACATTTTACCCTGAATCCTCCCAAGTAATCCATCTCGAAATCGTAGTAATTTGAGATTCTCATTAGCCATGAATTCTGGTACAAATCTTCCCAATGAATTGAACTTAGCTGCATATTCGACAACCGACATTCCTTCTGTCTGCTTCAAGTTGAAAAATTCCCTCCGACGTTCCATTCGAAGAGTCTCGGGAAAGTAATTCTTCAAGAAAGCCCTCTTAAATACCTCCCAAGTTGGGGGATGACCATTAGTAACAATTGCCGGTGCTGCACCTTCCCCACCATCTCCGGCTTCTCCAGACAAAAATGAAATTGCCAGTTCCGCCTTGAAATTTTCATTAACCTCAAGTACTCGAAAATTTTTCTCCAAATCCTTAAGCCACTTTTCCGCTAGTTCCGGATTGGTAGTTCCTTCAAAGTTTGGCATACTTGTTTTCCGAAGGCGCTCATAACATGACCTTAATCCATCCTCAACTGGCCCCGGACGATGTTCTTGTTCCCCTTGTCGCCTCATCTGTTCTTCTTGAAGGCGTTGTTGAGCTTGCATTGTTTGGGCCATCATGGTAAAAGCCGCAGTAAAGTCTGGCGGTGCCACAGAAGGTCCAGCTCCTTCATTTGCACTTGTGGATGCTCCACGTCTAAACTCTATCACTGGTATACCCATGTCATCACCTTGTTGGTCTCTAGAATTTCCACGTCTTGTCATCTCGAGCAAATTTTTTTTTTCAAAAGGAGTGTCAAAGTAAACGCATATACATATATTTTATAGAATTTACCACAACCAAAACTAAATTCATCACTTATGCATTCCAAGAAATCGTAACCTATTGCTTTGATACCACTAAATGTCACGCCCCGAATCCGGGTTGTAACACGACCATGCCCTCAAGGTTCCCTCGAAGACATAAGGTCTCTTAACAGCTAAACAGAATATTCTCCACAAGAATATATCAACCAAATAACTGAAATCCATATTCTCAAATAAATACTCCCAAAATAATTCCAACTGTCAATGAATTTACTCTAACTACGAATAACGAGTTTAGGGATGCAACCCCAATTATTAGTAAAACAAAACTAAATCCAAATAAAGTTTTCAACTCCAACTAAACAAAAGAACATGTAAATAAAAGTTCATTTATCATAACTCAAGTCCTCACATAGCTTCTTATTCTTCCTCACTAGTATCTGCAAAAAGGGATATAAGAGGGAGGGGTATGAGCTAAAAGCCCAGTGAATAAACGGAACATAATTTAAAACGAACAAAACTTTTAAATCGTGAAGACAGTCAAATCTCAAAATAGTCTCAAATACCAAGAGTATGACCAAAAATCCAGATTCAAATATAACTCCCAATAGGAGAATCAAAACACTTATTACACATAGCTTTACTCAACCAGACGAAACAAAAAAAGGAATCCAATTCAATTCCACTTTCTTTTTATGAGGCTCAAGTAAGTAGTCATTAGTTGGTTTTAATCGATATCGATCCTAGCTGTTTATCCCGCTAGGTAGGCCAAAACTTATAACAGTGGAGCTTTTTCACCATGCTCAATGGGTTCGGAACTTATAAAATTTGGAACATGTTCCCCCAACTTATTTCTAACGAACTTGAGCCAAAACTTATATCTTTCTTACAATAAACTTAAATAATTAAATAAAACCAATATATAGAAAATAATAGAAAGAGATCGAAAAGAAAGGAAAAGAAACATCCAGTATCTAAGGTTCTGAATTTTTTTATATAATCTAAGATTTCCGATAATTCTCCCAATCAAAACAATAAAAAGATGAACTGGAAATCGAAGAATTCATAGTGAAAAAAAAAAAAAAAAAAAAAAATCTTCTTGAATCCCATTTAAATAACTAAAAGAGTAAATCCAAATAAAATTTAATAATAATAATAATAATAATAAAAATAAACTGGAGCAGAATCCAAAGTCAAACTAGAGGAGAAAGGAAAGAAAATAAAATTATTATGTCAAAATAATCAATAATAACTTTCTGGAAATCTCCTTTTCTTTTGAAATTTTTAAAAGAAAATAAAAAATAATAATAATAATAATTTAAATACTCAATTATTCCAAAAGAGAAATTTCAGTAAATCCTACATTTAGAAGACATCAACGTTTCTGCAAAATTTCTAAATTTCACCAGTTTTTAAATCTTAAAATGAATATTAAAAGAAATACAGAGGCATCTAGAAGCTTTTGAAGAAAGAAGAATAAATAATAAAAACACACACACACATATATATATATATATATATATATAAATTTGGATTCAAGTCGTAAATGACAGAACACAATCGGATTTTACTTTAATAAAAATATATATAAAAAAAAAAAAAAAAAAAAAAAAAAACCCCGTAAAAGAAAAGAAATTGAATTGTTAAGAAACCAGAAACGTCCCAAATCACAATTTTTATTAAAATAGATTCCTTCCCAAATTATTATAATTTACTAATAATATAATATAATCTAATAAATAAAATAAGAATTTAGAGGAACCAGTACGATCAAAAACCTTCCTACCAAAGTTGAAGTTTTCTGTAAAATATTTTGTAAAGACACGAGAAATTTTATGTGTTAAAAGAAACTCAATCGAACAAGAAGAAACAAAACGAAATTTACAAATAATAAGACAGATCAATATTAAAATCTAAGGTTATACGAAATAAATCATTTAAAACAAAAAAAAAAAAAAAAAAAAAAAATCATAACTTATACCGGAAATCTAACAAATCGAAGATTATATATTTTTGAAAGGTATCCGTTTACTCACCTCTAAATTGCACCCGAAAGAAATCGAAATCACCAGCGACCTTTGAATCCAACCTAAATTAATCAAATAAACTCTTAAATCTAAGATAGTCCATACCCTAATTTAATTCGGTAAAACCGAAACCTAACTTACCCGTTTATTCCCGACGATCGGGAACTCGCAGTGCTCTCTCTCTCGATTCCGTTCGTGCTTCACCACCGCCACCTACACAGCGTCGGACGTGAGACCGAAAAGACTTATAGGGTTTTCCGGAAGTTTCCCTTTATCCCCCTTTTATAAATAATACTTACTTATTTAATAATAATAATAATAATAATAATAATAATAATAATAATAATAATATCTCGTAAATTCCCTTTTTCCCCTTATTTTGGGGGTGATATCCCAAGGCCCCTATAACTTAGTGGGGGGGTGTACTCTAAAAAAGTCGGGGGGACAACAAGGAAAAAAAAAGGATAAGAATCGGGGGTCAACTCTTGTCGTCGAAGTAGTGACAACCAAACAACAACTTTTTCTATCCTTCTTCTCGGTTTTATTATTTTTTTTCCTTTAACAATTAAAACTGTCTCTTGGGATTCTTTTTATTATTAATAATACAATTAGAGTTATTATTTTAATTTCCCGGGAAGGATATTGTCTTTGATTATCATTGTGATTATTATTGTTTTATGCTTTCAACTTGATTTATTATTCAATTAATGCTATGAGACTTAGAGTTGCATCTAGTTGAGTATTTATTTAGAATAATTTATTATTTTGACGGTTTGTTAAGGAAACCCGACCGTAGGAGAATTAATAGATTGCCGGATTAGGTCTAATAACTTGTAGCGATCGTACTCCGATTAGGAAGCCTAATAATCTTGAGTTTGAACTTGTTATTCATCTTAGGGTTAATTATTAAATTCAGAATTTGATATTAATCTTAGAGATATTAGGATTACTCGCAGTGACCGTACTGCGGTAATTACATTAGATAACTCAGGTACGGTAGTAAAGTTAATATTAATCATAATTGTCTTAAATCTGCTTATAAGCTATATCTTCGAATATAGGTCATTCTAATTGAATCATCGAACCAAGTAAGAATCTTAAACCCTATCTGTTTCAATTCTATTTATGTTCTAGCAACAACCTCATGAATTGATTCTTACCCTAGGGTTACTTTCGTTACGTCCGTGGGTCTATACGATATTTATAAATGTAAAATCGTTGATGCTTCCGTGTTACTATTTGCATACGATAGGTATTCTACCTTAGATTTTGGTTATTTAAGTGACAACCTATTTGTTTTCTTTGAATTAATCTTAATCATAATCTATGCTAAAAATATAGTAACCAAAATTCACATCAACTACCGAACTTATAAGATATCGGTGTGTAATAACATCAATAACGGGTGAATAAGTTTTATCATAATCAAGCCATAACTTTTGTGAAAAGCCTTGTGCGACGAGTCGTGCTTTTATATCTTACGATTTCATTATTCTCATTTCGTTTTCGCACAAACATCCATTTATAACCAACATGTTTTACACTATTTGACGTTTGGACTACGGATCCAAAAAATTCTCGTTTTGCAAACGAATTTAACTCCGATTGAATTGCATCTATCCACTGAGGCCAATCAATTCTATATTGACATTCTTCAATTGATGAAGAATCTAAATCCTCATTATCCTTGAAAATATCAAGGCTACATTATATGCAAAAGCATTATCAATAACAATTTTCTTTTTACCCCAACTTTTATTCGAAGTTGCATAATTAATAGAGATTTTTGAATTCTCTTCATCATTTGTAGTTGAAATTTTTTCATTAGTTGTCCCTTTTTTTTTTTTTCTATTTTCAATATGATTTTCTAGATCATTTAATTCTCTTTTCTTTTGAGGATTTTTATCTTTAGAATCAAGGGGTCGCCACTCTTTCGGCCTTTTTTTTGACTCAACAACTATAAGATTTACTTTTTATCTTTCAGAGACTTCTATTCGTATAAGAGCATCTATCGTTAGAATATGCAATTTAGTAACTCTTCTAAAGTCAGCAAAAGAATCCGACAATTGATTTGCAATTTGTTGCAAATGAATTATCTTTTGAACTTCCAATTCACTTATACTTGTACGTGGATCTACATGACTCAAAGATTTTTTCCACACAAGTTCCAATTTTTTATCGTTTATTTTCTCCCCCTAATTTGGGAAACAAATTTTTATCAAAATGACAATCAATAAAAACATCTCATATTAAAGGTTTAAGATACCTTATAATAGATGAAGAATCATACCCAACATATATCATCAATCTTCTTTAAAGACTCATTTTTGTTCGTTGGATTGGTTCAACTAATTATTTATTTCCACACAAGTTTTATTAGTATTTATTCTATTTTTTTTATTTACAATTAATTATGATGGTTTGGTGTTTTAATTTTATTTTTTTAAAGAAAAAAATTAATTTATTTTATTTTATTTTTTTAAAGATTTATAAACTTATTGTGCTAATTTTAATGGAAACTAAAGTTAGTAGTGTTACGTCTATCTCTAGATTCTACAATATTCATCCTTCTCGAACCATTCTTTCTCCATCAAGAAATCCCAATAAATTTTACACTGAAAACTTTTTTTTTTTTTTTTTATTTTTATTGATGGGAAAATCTTCAACTTTTAATTGCCTTAGAAACAATTGAATAATGATGAACCACGTAGCCCAGCCCAGGGTGAATTATATCATAGACAACTCCAAGAAACAGCCCATTCATTCAGTGGGCCGAAAACACATCGGAAAACTTCATTGGCTGGCCGTCGGTAGTGAAAGCTTAACAAGAATTTAGCTATGCCGGCTGCGGCGACTCTTCTATGCATACCTTTGAATGCTCGAACTTCATTATCATTTCATAACAAGCTTAAGGATGCTCCATTCCGAAATGCCAAGAAATTGCCTGCTGTTTTTTCTGATAAACTGGTTGTTAAAGATAAGAATAGGCTCTGGTTGAATAGTAGGAGGTTTTATCTTTGTAATGGGGTTCGTCGGAACTCCAATTCCACTAGTACATCAAACGAAGGTGGTGGCTCAGGTATGGAATTGGATGATAATTTCAGGAAATTTATTCAGACAGTTTTATGGATTGCCGAGGGTGTCTATGTGCTCTGGCTTTTCTTGCTTCCATATGCTCCTGTAAGATCCCAATCTATGAAGTTCTGAATTCTTTTGATCCTCTTTGCGAGCTACTTTTGGGTTATAGAAAATTTCTATGGTCCTTATATAATGCAGAGATCTTTTTAGTTTTCTTTTGCATTGTAAAAAGATTTCTTCTGAAACGTACAGGGTGATCCTGTTTGGGCTATCACTCAGGAAACTATACAGTCTTTACTGGGACTTTCTCTCAATTTCTTCTTCATTCTACCTCTATCAAACTATGGTATGGTAAAAAGTTTCTTGTTTACTGCATTTGATGTGTATAAGAGCATCTGATCATTGGTTTTTATGGCATTTCGATTTGAGTTTCAGTAAACATCTTATTTGGTTATTGAATGCGATCCTAAAAGCTTAATATGCTTACTCTCTAAGCTTTACATCTTAATGTGGGATAAGTAAATAAATTTCTGAACTTTGAAGGCTTGCCTTTTGGCTTGTATGTTCAAACTATTTCCATGTGGTACTTAGTTGATTAGTTATTCAATGTAAACTTGAAAACAGAGTGCATATGGATGAAATTTAAATGAAATGCAGCCCCCTAAAGGGTATTATTTCTTAACTTCGTCAAAATTGTGTCATTAGGCCATTAGGGCTATTAGATAATAGTGGAATTCATCCTTGTTTGGTTGAACAATTCCTCAACTCCATAGTTTTTATGCCTAATGAAAGAGGGGTTGTTTCAGAAGGTACATTTTTATGGTTTCCCTTCATAGCCATCCAAAGACTAGCAAGTGAGTAGTACGGTAACTGAGAATTTTCAAGTTCAGTAAACGAGTTTTATGTTCCAGTAACAAATCCATACATTACACAATCTTTATTTAATAGAGTGGTGATCATCTATGAACATTTAATTTCACAAATCTTGATTTTTTGTCACTGAACTTTTGGCAGAGTAGTTGGAGTTCATATTTTGGAAGCACCAGTGCTTCATCCGGTAATTTGTTCAACTGAGTATCTTTTATGCACAACTTGTGTAATTTGGGCTTGTTCTTGATACTATCTTCTGCTTCATTTCAGATGTCTGAAGGATTGTTCAACTTTGTAATTGGTTGGACCTTCATGTTCGCACCTTTGCTGTACACAGATTTGAAAAGAGACAGATATAAGGGTTCTTTAGATGTTCTTTGGGGCTTTCAAATGTTCCTGACCAATAGTATGCTTTTCTCTTGAATCCTTCTTCCCTATTTACGTATATGAAATTTATGATATAGTAAGGGCCTATTTTCTCTAATTTGATACAAATTCTTTCACTGAGAAATTATCAAATTAAATCCATGTGAGCAAATTTTGGTGATGCAACTTGGATTGAATACACACGAATATATGGTGCAAAGTTGTAATCATTATGGTAGATACCAGAGTACAATGTAAAGTTCCGTGCTTGCTGTTATATATTTCTTAATATTGTCCATTCTTTTCCCCGATTCTTGACGGCCTGTTCCTTCTTTTTTTTAATTGCTTGATTTATACTTATGCAAATTTTATTTCCTTCACTTCTTTGATATTAAAATAATCTAAAGTTGATTGAGATTTCAATCTTATTTGCAGCATTCTTGATACCATACATGGCTATCCGCCTGAATAAGGTCGGCGTGGAAGATAGATCAAGAAACACCCCACAACTGGGTTCCATCATGACTAAAGGTGCACCTATTGTCGGACTCATTGGTGCTGGTGTTTGTCTGCTATCAACATTCTGGGCCCTCTATGGGCGAGCAGATGGAAGTTTTGGTAGTTTATCAGAAAGGTTTGAATTCTTGGTTAGTTACTTGGGTTCTGAAAGGCTTGCATATGCCTTCATTTGGGATATCTTCTTGTACACAATATTCCAGCCCTGGTTGATTGGAGAGAATATGCAGAACATTCAGAAAGATAAGGTTGGCCTAGTTAGTTATCTCAGATTTATTCCTGTAGTTGGCTTAGTTGCCTACTGCCTCTGTTTGAATCTTGACTCAGAAATGTAGCTGCATGTTTCAAGGACCAATCTTTAAATCAGTAATTTTGACACTTTCTAAATTTTCTTTGCAAATTGTGTATAGTATTCCTTGACAAATTTCTGTAGGATCTGACTATTTGAGGCTTTGAAATTTTGTTGGGCGAAGCAGATCATTTTTTTATAAGATCTTGGAACTTAATTCATGGTAGCTTCAAAAGATATGGATGCCAGAAATGGCTGCCAGTATGCAGATATAGAAATATGGTTATAAACCTTTTCTTTGCAGGCTGGTTGGTATATTTTACTTTCTGAGAAATGGATTTCAGTGTTGTGTTTCAAAAAAGAACTCCCCTTACCTTGATTTTGTTTGAAATGATTTTCAAGAAGATGAGCTGATATTTATCCTACAGAAAATAATGTTAGGAATATATTTTCTTGATCTTTCATGCAGAACTTCATTCTTCAGTGACTCATGAGTTCTGGTGAGAGTGTTTCTGCATTCTCCTCATTTTACCATACATATATCCCAATTTTCTTCCTTGATTACCAGAAAACAAAAAGATTTGCAGCTAAAAGATTATTAATTACAACCTTACTTTGTACTAGAAGAAACCTTTCTTTAGAATCAAAGGATAAACTGGAGAGTTGCCTAAATATCTAAAAAGATCAATAAAAGAAAGAAGCTTATTGGGGGTAAACTCAGCCATGCAAGTTTCATACTTAACCAGAAGTATGTATATGTTATATATATATTGCTTATGGTACATGGTGTGTTTGATGTATCTCAATTCATTTAAGTCATATCCATATTTAGACTAATTCTTGTTCAACAGTCTTTATATTTATATATATGTATATATATGCCTTTTGCTCGTGTAGTTTATGAGATATTATGATATATTTTGACAACTTGTGTATAGGGAATGAGATGGATGCTGCATTTATCTAGAATGTAATATCCTAGTTACAAATATTCTTGATATCAAACTGACAAAAAACAAAAGAATTCTTCACCAGGTATAGATAACAGATAGAATCAAGCAAGGGGAGCTTAATGGAAGAAATTTCCAAAAAAGGAAAAAAAAAAGAAGACAGAACTACAGTTGCAACAGTTATTACTGAGACAAGTTTCCACCACTCTGCTGCCATAAGTTAATGATATCTGTTGCCTGATTTAGAAGTATAATCATTTTCTTCTGAGAAATCCATGGTTTGTTCTCTAACGTTGTTTTTAGCTCTTCCCATGCATCTTTCCTCGGCCAAAAGTAGTATGGACTCAAAGGAACAGTTCCATGTCCTGGTATTACCTGATCCAATCCTAAACCAATGTTCTTCTCCATCCATATGAACTTCAACACCAGCCTTGGTTTCTCCATTGTCTTCTTCACCTTTTCAACGCCAGCATAAGAAATCAAGAATTATTACTCACAAGTTCCAAATTGAACAAACCAGAGTTTGAAGACAAAAAAAAAAAAAAAAAAAAAAAAAACATTACCTGCACTGCACCCTGAGAAGGTTCATCAGATTCTTGTGAAGTTACAGCAGGCTCAGAAGAGGTTTCTGCTTCAACTGCTTCGGCGGTAGCAGAAGAAGCCTGAAGCTTCTGAATTCTGGTAATAGTCCTTTTTTTGGGGTAAAGAATGTTTGATGAATCCTGTGAAGCAGCTTTTGGCTTCAAAGAAACTGAAGTTTTGAAGGGTAGGAAAGAACATGTTTTCTGGGAAGGGAATGATGGGCATGTAAGAGTACCACCCCTGAGCCCAGTTGCCATCATTGCCATTGATGATATTTTGAAGCTTCTGAGCAGAGTAAGAAAAATGTTACCGAGGAATTGGAGAACTCAGAAGGAAGCCATGGCTCCTTGGCAATGTGCTTTTCAAGATCTGCTTCCTTGTGTAGCTAGTCTGGATAAGGTATCACTAAGACTAGCAAGTGTTGTTGATTTTTTTTTTTTTTTTTTTTTTTTTTTTTTTTTTTCACTTAAAATTTTGACATGGAAAAATAGTTATTGGGCCTTGGGTAATCTCAATGTAAGTAAGCTATGTAAAAATATAGTTGAGAAAAAGCCCAATTGAGTTAAGGATGATTGGGCCTAAAAATTTCAAACAGATCCATCCATCTACACTCAGCATGTTGAGGAATGAGGAGTTTTGGTAGCCTATTTTCTTCGCGACACCGTTTCATACGCGAGTCTTGCATTAAAAGCTTTAGCTTTTCCCCAAATTTTAAACAGAAAATATATTATTTTCCCGCGCACTATTTCTTCGTCTCCTTCAATGGCTCCCAAATCCGATAGCACAGAAGGTATATTATCTTCCATTTCTTCTTTCCTGAGTTCTGTTTTAATCATTTTAAATATTTTGTTTTCTATTAGTTTGTTGCAATTCGTGTTGTTAAATTATGATTTTATACAAAAAAAAATATTTTTTTATATATAACATTCTTAAGTCAATATTTACTTGATTAATGAATTCTAATTTTTCTATTTATCAGGAATCGTGCTCAATTTCGTGAATGAGGTAAAAATTTCCTCAATATTTGTTTTTGCTCTCTTTCGGTTCTATACATGATTTTAGTTTCTCATTTCTGGCATGAGGAATTCTATTTCTCAATTTTTGCTCTAATTTTATGAGGAATTCTTGCTTTTCGTTAGTGTATTACTCTACTGTATTAAATTTATATGTATCTATAAATATATATGTTTGTGTGTGTGCAAATTTTACTTAGATCAGTATATTTATCAGGAAAGAATGGAACCGTTAAAAGGAGCGAAAGATAATGTTAGGCTATACTGATTTGTGGTAACCAATTTATCAAAAGGAATCATCGCCTTCTCATTGGAAAATTTTATTTCATGTATGGGGGAAATAAAAGCTAACAAATGTTTTTGTAGGTAGATTTTACTAATTTACACTGTTGTGCATTTATGGTGATTAGTGAGATCAAGTTTTTGGTGCCCATGGAGAATTTTATATGGTTGAAGAATCTTAAAATGGACTATAAACCTTATGGTACTTGGAAGATTGTGGTCTTGATGTTTTTAGCTTATTCAAGTGATTTACAATTGTGCTTTGGATAATGTTTCTAATTCTTTCATTGTAAGTTTCTTTTTAGTTTCTGTTTCTATGTTAGTTCTGCAAAACAGACCTCTGAATGTGCAAAATGTGGCTGACTTTCTGCAAAAGTTCACTCTAAAAATGAGGGCAATGCAGAAGTGATTCACAATTGTGCTTTACATAATGTTTCTGATTCTTTTACTTTAAGTTTCTGTTTCTTTGTTAATTCAGCAAAACAGACCTCTGAATGTACAAAATGTTGCTGACTTTCTGCAAAAGTTCAATCTAAAAAAGGGGCAAATACAGAAAGCTTTGGATAGTCTTGCTGATAGTGGCCGAATATCATTTAAGGAGTATGGCAAGCAGAAATTATATCTTGCTCGGCAAGATCAGTTTGATATCCCAAATAATGAAGAGCTGAATCATATGAAGGAAGAGAATACAAAGCTTCAGGAGAAACTTGATGAACAAAGGAAAGCTATCAGTGAGGTTGAAGGAGGTATAGATATGTGTTTTCCATAGTGATCATTCTCTTTCCTGGCTTGAACTGATCTTGATGTTAATGGCAGAATAAAGATTACAAAGTGGTTGTTCTGCTTATAAGTTTGTTATTTATGATTGCAGAAATCAAAGTTCTGCAATCTAATCTGACACTAGAAGAGATTCATATTAAAGAAGCCAAATTAAGTAATGATGTAGGTCATCTGAAGAACCTGTTGCATTTATCCCTACCTGTTACATTTTTCCCTGATTTGATTATCTGGTAAAAAATTGAAGAAAATATCTATGTTATATGGTCTTTCAGGTAAAGGAGATGGAAAAGAAACTGATTAATCTGAGGGAAGGAGTTACACTTGTCAGTCCTGAGGAGCGCAAAGCTGTGGAAAGGGTGTACACTGAAGTAATAAATCAATGGAGAAGACGCAAGAGGATGTTCAAAGATATATGGGATGCCATAACGGAGAATTCACCTAAGGACGTTAAAGAATTTAAGGTAGTGTATTTGGTAATATTCTAAGCTCTTCATACGAAAACTTGGCACTTCTGTTTCATTCAGTATTTTAATTTACAGGAAGAACTTGGGATTGAGTATGATGAAGATGTTGGTGTGAATTTCCAGTCCTTTAGTGCTCTAATGCAGCAAGGAAAGAAACGTCCCAGAAGCCAATGAGTTTTGCCTCGGAAGCTTCAAATAGCTATTTATGGGCTATAGTTAGTTTGCTTGTTCTGTTTTTAAGCATGTTACCGCACCAATTTGAGTTAATGAATGCTTTCAAAATGCCTTTTGTGATGGTAATTTCACTTGCTCCAAATGCTTTGTATTTGTTCTGGTTAAGACTTAAGATAGATAGGTGATATCTAATCATTAAGGCCTAATATATTTAAGGAAGGATTAAGCCCTTGAGATAGGACTAGGATCTGAGCATTCTTTTATGCTGTCAATAATAAAGATAACCACGGTTTAGTTTCTATATGTATATCCAGAAGATTTAGTATAACTTTTACTGATTTTATCATTCTAAAACTTGCTTCTAATGTCCAAGTATATTCTCCCTGCGCATTATCTAATTCCTTCCACGTATCCATTTTTAACAAAAGAAGACTCTTACCGATAGAGATGAAAAATAAAAAATAAAAAACAGAAAAAAAATGAAACTCTGCTCCTTTTCTTACACTGTAGTGGTAGGGGGTTGTCTGAAATTTAATAGGTTTGGTTGTTGTCACTGAATTAACTCTATGAAACTGCAAATTGAATTATTTGTTTGGAGAATGAATTACTTTCAGGTGATATCTGGAAGGCTTAATGATCTCTCTATGGTTCTTGAAGAACCATGGTTGATCTCATTTGTTCTTTACTACATGACGTTCTTATCGGGTACAATTTTTTCATAGGTGAAGTATCTCTTGCATCGTATACCTGAGTCATGGGAAAAATAGAGAAGCTTGCATTTTATTCCAATAGGCATTCATTCCTGTACCACATTATAGTAAAGGGAACAGCAAGAATAAACATGAACAAATGAATAGAATGCTCTCAAGCCTGTACTTACCAAAGCTATGCCAAAGAAACACACACAGCAAAACAATACTGGATTACAACACTTGCTGCCCAAATGAAAAAAAGAAAGAAAAGGGGAAAAATAAAACTGCAGGTAAAATATTATTATATAACTGTAAAATTCAAAAATTTTAATAGCATGTTTATTCCCTCTTGCTTGTCACCTGCCAAATGTCTTTCTTGTTCTCTGAGAGATTGGTTTCTTGTTCTTATCATAAGGAACTGCACCTGGAGTACCTATCTTTTCTGCAAAACTTGATTGTTTTTCAGGCTCCTTCTCCAACTTGAGGTGAACTTGGGATGTTGAAGGAAAATGCTCATGAGATGAAGAGTGAGGCATTTTGATCTCACCTCCGCTGTCATCTTCGCTTTCATCAAAAACTATCTCCCTTTCATTTAGCTTCCTCAGTAGATCCTCCTCTCCCAATGATTCTATGCTCGAGCTAGAAGGCGAGTTCTTGAATTTTGACTCATTCTTTCTCAGCTTATCCTCAACAGATATACCTCCATCTTCAGATTCAGAATCAGAAGAATAATTTTCTGCGGGGTGGATTTTTTCAAATTCAATCCCAGTTTTCTGGTCCTCATTAAAACTAGGCTGCAACAACTTGGGATTGTTTGGATCATCAGGGTCTTGCCCATCAGTACGAGAAAGTTCAACAGCTGCTCTGGCAGCAGCAGCTGCAAAAGCTGCAGATCTAAATGCTGCATGAGCTGCATCAGCTACATCTTTATATTTTTTCTTCATTTCAGTTGAGTCGGAGAACCCTTCAACCATTTCATATTCTACTCCTACGGGCACACTGCCCCCTCCCCCAACAATTCCGGCCATCCTTTGATCTCCTGAGTAAGATGGTGCTGGCAATTTCCCCTGCAATTAGCAGAAACTTGTCATTATTTACTTAAATTTTTACAACATGGCCTTCCTGTCCTCTCCTCTCCTCTCAAGAGAATAATAGACTTCAAACCTGTGTGTTTTCCGAGTCAACTTCCTCCAGTTGCAGAACAATGTTCTCTTCTGAAGCAATCTCCTTAAGCACCCGCAATTTGTTCTCCAAACTGGGCATTCTCGTCGATAGCTTTTGTATCATCTGTAGACAACAATTGTTTGATCAGAGCCGAGAATATCCACAAATTATGTACTATATATATATATATATATATGCACCCACCTTAGGATTAACCCCACAATTGTTCCGCAATTCAACAGCACGCCCCACAAATTCTCTCCCGAATCTTGAACCAAAAATCGCACGAATCTCTTGAAGTTCAGGGAAATCTCCGCATCTCGTAGAAGCATAAATCAAACTTGCTATAGCCTCCTTCAATTCCTCGGGGCAGTCTCTGCAGAGCCAAATATAATGTCATAAATTTCTATTACCATGATAAACCAAATATGAAAAATAAAAATAAAAATAAAAAGAAGCAAAAATTATGTCATAATAGAAAGGAGAAAACCAACTTTTCTTGTTCGAGAAGATTGACCCTTTCAATCAAGAGGTGACAAAAGCCATCTATCAGCATATACACATCCAACATGTTTTGTTCTTTAACCACATGCTCAACCTTTTTTACCCAAAAAGGGAAAAAAAAAAAAGAAAAATCAGTAAGGAATTATTAAATTAATCAATCAGTAAGGAACTATTGGAAAATTTTAATAACCCTTAGAAGAGCTCTTTCATGTTGGCCATGGTTGAGGAGTTGAACCACATCGGAACGAGCCACGGAACACCGAGCCTGACGCTGGTTTCTCAATACAGTAAGCCTGGAAACAGCAAGATTTACAGTAGCCTTAAATTTTGAAGTTCTGAAACTTCTTTTGAATAGGGAATCAAGCCTCCTTCCCATGGCTAGCTAGCTAGTTTTATCGCACTCTCTTCAAGTGAACTCAACGCCGCCGATGATCAGCGGTGGCGGTGGACTGGTCGCAGAAAGGAACAAAACGAGCCGGACTCGTTTCCTCCTTTTGGGAATGACTATGGAAACGGAGAATGGAGAAGAAGTTTTACTGCGTAACTTGTTTTTGTAGTTTTTGTATGAATAAAAGAAAAAGAAAAAAAGAAGAAAATACTAATTAATTGGAGTTTGGCCAACGTGAACGTGTTGCGACCGTTGTTTTAAGGTATGCAAACGTTGAACTTAATACTTTCTGCGTGGTTTATTTATAATGTTTGTGTTCTCAACCCCTAATTAATTTTTTTTTAATATTGTGGTAATTTTCTTAAATTATTTTTTTTTGTGTTAATTCATATATAATTACATCTTAAATTTTAAAAAGTTAATGTTGATATTCCTTTTTTTTTTATTATTACAAAAAAAATTTAAATTATTTTATTTTATTTTTATCTATTATATTAAAAACTTAAAGTGAATATTCATTTTTTTTTTCTTTAATATTGTAGATACCGAAATTTCATAACTTTCAATCATTTAGATTAATTAAATGAATAATAATTTTTTATTTAATTAATTAAATGGATGATATGAAGACGTGTGTCTTTGCCAATAAGATGATGTTATATCACCACCAATGCAGCCCTTTACAAATCAAATATAGTCTTTTGTTCACTTTTTCATCTATAAATATAAGATCAATATTAATATTCAGAGAGGAGAGATCATAGAAGAAAAAAAAAAACTTTCCATTCACAATTTTTAACTTGTGAACTAAGTCTTAAAAAAAGCAAAAGAAAAGTGGAAACTAAGACGCGGTTATATTAGCAGTGGTCCATTTTTGCTGTGGAAATGAAAAAAATATGAAGTCTTTAAATTGAGATAATGTGAAATTGCATTGTAAATATTACAATAGAAGGTCAAATGTTCAAGACTTGTTGTGAACTATATTTAAGAGTCAATGTAAGGTTTTCTTCCAAATAAAAATTGGACTTTACAAACACAATTCGAATCGAATGTGAATTAGTTAGAATCATGATAACTCCGGATATTAAATAGTTTTTAAAAAAAAAAATGTGCTATGGTATTATGATAGATTTTCTTCTGTTTATGTTTTGTCAACATTGAAATGAAGCGGTCCAATTGTTTGAACTCTTCTATTTTCAGTGTCTCAGGTTGTTATTTTTAGTATGTTTTGATGTATTTGTATTTCGATAGGAAAATAATATCAAATATGACAAAGAGGCTTTATTTTATTTTAATTTTCCTTTTTTTTGAGCGCATAAAGTGAATGCGATTTTGAAGGGAAAGCTTATAAGATTAATGGATTTAGAAATATCAGATCCATTGATAACTACAGTCTTTTAAAATTTTAAATAAATTTTATGAATAATAATTTACATCCTTTTTTTTTTTAAAAAAAAAAGTAAAATAATTAATTTGTAGAATGAACAAATATAATATATAACTCAATTTTCTAGAAGATTTTTTTTTTTTTTTTTTTAAAACAAAAATTTAAAATTTTTATTTTCTATTTTACCTTTTTTGACTTTGTATTTTCATATTCTTAAATTTGTCTAACTTTTACAATTTTTTATTTTATTAAAATTTCCATATTATCAACTTATTGTTTAACTTTTAGGAAATATTATATATATATTTTTTGTTAGATGTATCAATAATTTATTATTTTCTTATTCTTATTTATTTATATAATTTAAGTTTTAGTCCTTTTTTAGAATGATTTTATTATTTTATTGTTTATTTTTATTAATATTTCTTGCAACTTTTTTTTTCCTTTCTATTTTTTCCATTCTTTCTAACATATTCTTCTTCTCTTACACCTTACTTAATTGAATGAAATCTTATTAAGTTGTTAGGTGAACATACATAATAAATATAAAAATTATGAGTGTATTTGGATAAATTTTTCTTGTTATCTCTAATTTTATAAAAATTGAAGGGATTATATATATATATATATATTATATATTTATATATATATTATTTGGATAAGAGCTTTTTAAACCCAATTTTATTATTTAGACCCATAAAATTACACAACACTAAAAGGTCTTGATTATGAATATTTTGTAAATATTATTGTTATAAATTATGTAATTATGTTAGATAAATATGTTAGGATAAATAAAAATACTAAAATTATGCTAACTAAAATAAATAAATAACTTTCTAATATATAGATTTAGCTAAAATATTTTCTCAAATCTATATATATTAAATAAAATTTAATTTTTTTTTTTTTAAAAAAAAATTTGTAGATTTTTTACCTGTCATTAATGAGAATATTACCAATTGAATTAGACTTATTGTAAGATTTTTCTTTAATGATAAAATAACTATTCAAAATATGTGATATACTATATATTTATATTTCAATAGTCCTCCGAACTTTCTAGAGTTGGTAAGAACCAGAGAGAGAGAGAGAGAGAGAGAGAGAGAGAGAGAGAGGGGAGAGAGAGAGAGAGAGAGAGAGCGTGTAGGTTTCAATTGGGAGAATGAAGTTTCTAAGTAATATTCTAATTTTACAATTTCAAACCAAAAATTCCAAAATTGTACAAGTTTTAAAAAGGAGGTATCCCTGAAGTTTCTTGCTGATTTCTTCTGAATATACAAATATTAAAATGTAATAAGTCCACTAATTCGGACCCATGCAAGAAAAAGTTTCACACACTTTACATACATATGATTAAAATTGCATCAATGAAATTATTTATTTATTTTTTCACTAATAACAATATTTATTTTTCCCCATATCGCTCATCTAGGAGATCACATAGTGGTTATTAAGTAGGGACTTGCAACATTTTATTTTGATGATGCGTTTTAAACATGTGAAATCTAGTTGAATTGGTTTAAAATCGATAATATTATTAGGTTGTTTATAACACATTTATATGATGAGAGGGTATTTTGTAACACCTTATTAGGACCCTCACAAGGCTCGCGATGGGGCGATATATGAGGGTATATCGGGACCTGAAATCCCACATTTTTTTTATGCGATGGGAAAGTATATTGTAACACCTAATCAAAACGACTCATGTGATAGAAGGGTATGTTATGTTGTGAACTAAAGTCTCACATTTTTATGAGAATACATGAAGTTTCAAATCTTTACACACTTGTGAAGTTCACTTGAATATAACATATATTGTATTTTATTTTAAAAACAAAGTTGCTTTTCTTGGGATGCATATAGAAACACAAGGTATTGTTAAAGATACTTATTGAAAAAAAAATCAAATTGACTAATTATCATATATATATATATATATGTATATGTATATTAAAGTACAATCTAAAATTAAAAGTCCAAAAAAGAGAAAAAGGGGGAAAAAGATATTGGTATAGTGCAAGAAATGTAAATTTTTTGGTTATAAGGTATGAAAAGTGCAATCCATAATGTTGGAATTCTTTTCTTCTTCTTCTTCTTAATTTCGTTTCCAACCCCACCTTTGAAACGGATATCACAACTATCCACTTTTTTGGTACGTTTAATTTCTTAAGAATTTAAACTTCATAATACCTTATAACATGCAAAAGATGTTTTCTTATATAACACTCTTTACATATCCGAATATGAAAATAATTTAAATTTTATCTTTCTGTAAGTGATTCAATTTTTTTTTTTTTTTTGCTTAAACATCCGGTAATCCACACGGGCCGACTAATCCGGATTCGGCCTGGGGTGCTCTCGCAGAGTCCAACTCTTACTCGAGGGTGAGAGTCTGACCCACAGCTTTTTAACGTGGCGCTAACCACCTCAGGGGATTCGAACCCTCGACCATCCGCCTTGAGAAGAAGCTTTAGGAGTCCGCTTACCAACTCCCCAAGCTGCTGGGTTAAGTGATTCAAATTTAAAATTACAAGATTTTTTTTTTAATATTTAATATGATTCGAACTAATAACTTTTCATAATTATAAGTGAAACTATTATAATTAGAGCAATTAATTCTTATCGAATTCCAGTTATGTTGGAGGTAAGAAAATCTCAATTATTATATTATATATATATATTTTTAAATAATAGATTTTATGATTTAATAGGAATTCTCTCATTTCAAGCAAAAAAAAAAAAAGTCTTAAAGTGCATTGGTCCTTCTTTGAAATTTGAATATAACCCAAGCATTGATAATTAAACATTTGTTATCAATAATTGACACAAAGATTGAAATTCAAATACATCTCCCCCTCACTGTCACCTTAAAGTTTTTTTTACCAATTAAACTATAACTAATTAAATTTAACATATTGGGGAAAATAAATAAATAAATAAATGTAATCTTAATTTTTTTAAAAAAAAAGTTTGATAGATTTATTTTTAATTTGATAATTAACAATGTCTCTTAATAACATTAATTTTTGTATGGTCACTAAAGAAAAATCGATTTTATTGACAGAATATATATATATAAAAGTTAAGACATCTTATTGGTTAAAAAAAAAAATAATCATATTCGATTTTTTTTAATTACTCACGTAATTTTATCTAATTTATTAAGTTAGAGATCATGAATTTGAGTCATGTGTAAGTTAAGAAACTAAATTATTGAATAATCTAATCTCTTGAAGTTATACAAATGCTATATATTTGATATATATATATATATATATTAGCTTTCTTGTTTAAATTTTTTTGGTAAGTTTATTATTAACAATGTCAAACCAGACCTAGCAAAGTGAAGAGGGTAGTATTAGAAAATTTCATTGCTATTACTCAAATAAGCATGAAAAGTATGTTTGTATATCCGCCCATTGGTCAAACCAGATATGTAATTATTGGAACAATTGTTGGAGAATCAAATGATAATTTATGTGTTAAAAAGAATAAATCTAAACTCATTCCATCAACTTAAGCTTTTAAAATAGGTGACAATTTATAACTCTTTAACATGGTATCGGAGAAAATTTGATTTGTGCCTTTGTTAAAAAAAAGCTTTTAGAGTGGGTGTCGATTTGTTACTCTCTAACAATATGTTGTTCTGTATCTTCATGAATCTAGAAATTTTTGCTTGAATTGTATTATTCGATCTATTTATCGAAGTGGATAAGATTTGAAATTATGCATGATTATACATAGAAAGATCCTTTTTTGACTGTCTCTTTAGCCTTATGTCTTCTTCGGTTATCCCTTAGGAGCCATGTGAGATGAAAATCATGCACTTTTGAAGGGTTGTCTCTCATTCCAATAGTTGTTTTCTTTGTTACTTCGAAAGTAGCTACTTCATTTATAACTATTCAAATTTTCGATATCCTTTTTTATCTCATCATCATCATCATCAAACGAATGATATTTTTTGAAAAATTCTATTCTAATTAAATATAAAAAAATATTAATAAGACGTAATGTTCTTGTAAAAAAGGAAAAAAAAAAAAATTTCACCGTAATTATATTTATACTAAAATTAGAATTAAAAAAATATTCAAATAAATTTTTTTAAAAAACCAATCTTTTATAAAGTTAATTTATTTATATCACGCGAATATATATTAAATTTTTAATCAAATAAAACTTTAACATTTAACATTTAAAATTTATGGTTATAAGCCAACAAATAGAACATGCAAATAATATATGTATATATATATTTAGGAATATTAAACATTTTAATTATCCTCTAAATTATTTTTAATTAGATAAAGAATTGTCATATATCTATATCTATATCTATTACCTTTGAATTCTTATACATTTTTTAACAGTTTGAACAATTAGGTCCTATATTTTATTTTAAAATTTGCCACAATAGTTGCTATATATAGGTGTGTATGTTTGCTTGAACAAGTGCCCGCTTGTATTCTTAGTATATATAATATAATCATAGCTCTTTCTACACAATATTGATAATACAATAGACTTGTTGTTTAGAAATCAAAAATTACATATATTTGACTTGAAAACGGACGAACTTTTCAAGTCAAAAAACTAAAAGAATATATATATATATATATATATATATATATATATATATATTTAAAAGAAAAAGGGTAAAATGCACATGATCTTTGTGGTTTTGTTTTCCTTCTAATTCAAAGTCTTCAAAAGGGACCAAGTCTTAGATATGGGGTATTTCATTGCTGACCACAGTCTCTCTCTCTCTCTCTCTCTCTTTCTTTTTTTTTTTTTTTTTAAACAAAAATGTTAAATGAACATAGATTTTTATAGTGCTGAATTAAAATTTAAAAATAAATTAATAAAAAATTAATTTAATCAAAGCTTTTGTTTCAAAAGTATAAATTAAATCTTATTTGAAACGAGCTTTAATATATATAACATGTGGTTTTTCCTTGATGAAATTTTATATTTGTGTTTGGAAAATAATTAAAATTATATCAAAATAATGAGAAAAAAAAAAAACCCCCAATTGAAAGAATCTAGATAACCTAGAAAGGCTTGATAGATGTATGGGTTTAGCGACTCCTCTCTTCTCCTCCCCTCTTCTCTTCTGCTAGCCGCCACTTCTCTTTCTCCCTCGTCAAGGGAGAAATTTAGCTTCCGTCTAAAATTTTTTCCTTGGCCGGAATAACTATTTATTGTTTTTTTGTGGTTTTTTTTGTTTGTTTTATTTATTTTTCATCTATTTCTTGATATTTTTGCTATCTTTTTCATCTCATATGCTTAGTCTCCTACTGATATTAAATATCGGTTTTCTTCTTTTAGAAGAAAAGAATTTTAAAACCCCAGACTAGATGAGACCTTTGTTCGTATTCATATTTGGTTTTCTTTTTAGATATTCTATGAAATCTTTGATGCGTCCATGATGGATTAGACTACTGTTAAAGAAAGAAGACAAAATCGAACTCCCTTCACAAATGAGGTTTGAAATCGACAGATGAAAACCCTAGATTTAGACAAAATATTGTTTTTCTTTTTTATGTATTTATGTATTTATTTTACGGCTTTCTCCTACTCACCTAAATTTTTTAGAATTGAGTTCGCTCCCACTTAGTTTTAGGTTGGTGTTTTGTATTTCCGTGAATGATTTTAGTCATTCACTTTTGTAATGTTTTTATTTTAATGAATATTTCACTTATAAAAAAAAAATATGGGTTTAGGTAAAATTTATCTTATTTCCAACATATATATTTTTTTTACAAGGCCATTGACTTTCCCTTATTGTAAACATCTAGATGAACCTACAATCTCTATTAGTTCTATTTTTGGCACATTAGTTATACATGTTCATGTACTTTAATCGAAATTGATCTTGTTTTATTATTTCTATTTATGTATATGTATATATATATATAATGAAAAAGTGACTCCAAAAATACGTATAAGGTTTCTTTTATAGTTTGATATTAGGGTTTTTTTTTTTTTTTTTAAAAAAGATTATATCTTTTTTTCAATTGAGAAATTGGTGAATTTAGTCTCAAACAAATTTATGTTTGACAAAATTAGTCCTAAAATATTTTTTTTGACTTTTAAAGTCCCAAACTTTTTTACTTAAGACAACTAAGGTCTTTTTTCACAAATTTCATCAAAATTTTTAAAAATTTAATAATTTGTATGATTTTAGTCAATTAAAAAAATGATAATTAAGTCATTTTACATGAAATATCTACAAAATTAGATTAAAAAGAGTTGCAACATTAATTCACAAAATATTTTTGAAAAGGTAAAACGATATATATAAAAATATATTTAATGTAAAATGACTTGATTACTTTTTTTTATTCAATAAATCACGCAAACCGTTAAATTTTAAAAAAATTTGATGGAATTTATGAAAAAGACCTTATTTTTCTTAGGTAAAAAAGTTTGGGACTTTAAAAGCCACAAAAAATATTTTAAAACTAAACTTGCCAAATATATATTTGTTTGGGACCAAATGCACCAATTACTCTTTTTCAATTCTATTTACCGGATAATTTTATGTGTTAAAGCCCTCTATTATTATGAAATGTTATATATATATATATATATTTATATTTATGCCCTTCAATAATAGAATTAGACAAAAAATATAAAAAATAAAAAATCTAAGGGTAATCTTGATATCAAACTATAAAGAGATCTCAAGTTTATATTTTTGCGGTCACATTTTTAGATATATAGAGATAGAGATCATATAATGAAATCAAGCTCCATTATGCTATATTACACTCTAAAATCAATAAACCCCTTTTAAAAAAACAATGGAATTTATTGACTTAGATTTGTGAAAATTAAAATTAGATAAAAGATGAATTTGTTTGAAATAAAAAATTAAATATAACTCAAAAAAAATTAAATAGTTAGAGACTAAATCCGATATAGGAAATGTCCACTTTTTCGAATAATAATAATAAAAGCTATATATATATATATATATATAGATTAAAAAGAAAGGTCCTTTTCTTTTTATTATTTTTAATTTTGGAATGATATTATCACAACAGACTCCATAGACTCTAGTCTGATCTCATTGCTCGCGAGATCAGCAAAGGACAAACTCAACTTATCTAATATTTATTGGAACCATTTGTAGACACAAGTTTTTCCGTTTCATCTCTACTCTAAATATATATATCTATATACATATATATATACACTGCTAAATTCTTCATTTGTATATACAATATTTTCATCAAATATATAAGAAGAAAGAAGAAGAAGAAGAAGAAGAAGAAGAAGAAGAAGAAGAAGAAGAAGAAGAAGAAGAATGATAAAGGCTGAGTCTTCGTTGCATGATAATTTGATTTTATCGGAAGAGCATGGAAAGAAAGGTGGATGCATGTGTAGCAGATTATTATTATTTTATGAAGAAGTTAAAGATTTCGGGAAGAGAGCAGTAGAAATGGGAAAGTCTGATCCAAGAAAAGTTGTTTTTGCAATGAAAATGGGATTAGCATTGTCTCTTGTTTCTCTGCTCATATTGTGGGAACAATCTTTCGATGTTGTTGGACAGTATTCCATCTGGGCTATCTTGACTGTTATTGTTATGTTTGAATATACCATAGGTAATATATAAATATATATATATATATATATATATATATATATATATATATATATATATATATAAATATGATTCTTTTTTTTTTTTTTTCTTTTAGGATTCTGTCTCTTGAATTAATGCAATTTTTTTTTTTTGGGTTCAAATTTAGGTGCAACGTTTATAAAAGGTATCAATCGAGGATTTGGGACGTTCTGTGCTGCAATACTTGCCTTATTTTTTGCTGAACTATCATTGCTGGCGGGGCGGTGGGAAAAAGCAGTGATTATCTTCAGTTTCTTTGTAACAGGTTTGCTTTGTTTACTCATTAACATTTGTATTTTGCAGGACAAATATAGAATAAATAGACAAAACAATATAATATATAAAATATATATATATATATATATATATATATATATATATATATTAGTGGATATGATCCTTTTTTGTCAATACATCCCTCTTTAAATATTAGTTTTACACGGATAATGTAGTTCAATGTGCACAAGGTTAAAGAAAATAAGACGTTGAAGTTATTGTTAAAGGGACCGTATTGGTGACAATAAAAAATGAAAGAGAGACATGTGATATACTGTGTCATATCGAAAGTATATAAATGTATAATGTTGTAATTACTCATTGTCTACTTAAGATATCCATTATGGTAGAGTGATGACAGTGTACAAGTAATTGATGGTAGAGTAAGGACAATGCAGAAGTAGTTGACTTTAAGTCACACTCGAGATATCCCTTATAGTAGAATGCAAATAATATGATTGTAAGGGAAGTTAGATCCATAGTCGTGTCGCGACCCCGGATCTTAAAGACTTTATAGGTTAACATAGAAGAACCAAATTTGGCTAATTTTCCACAAAAAAAAAAAAGTGTTTAATTTGATGTCTTTTATATATATATGTGGTTTTTCCTAACTATCTATCTTATCTTATGTTTTGCAGCTTTTTTTGCATCATATTTGAGACTTTATCCAACAATGGCACCTTATGACTATGGATACAGAGTGTTTGTATTGACATATTGTATCCTAATGATTGCTGGAAACAGAACAAGAGAATATATATTTGCAATCCTAACCAGATTGGTTCTAATTGCTTTTGGTGCTCTCACTTGTTTCATCGTAAATATTTCTATCTTTCCAATCTGGTCAGGAGAGGATCTGCACCGTCTCATAGTAAAAAATTTCAAAGATCTTGCAACTTCTTTACAAGGTCCTCTACAATCTTAACATATATATATATATATATATATATATATATATATATATATATATATATATAAAGAACTGATTTGACTAAATCTTCAAAAACAAAAATTTGTATAGGTTGTGTTATGGGGTATCTGAAAGGCATTGACTACGAGAGAATACCCTCAAAAATATTTACATATCAAGAAGCATCCGATGATCCGTTTTACAAAGGCTACAGATCAGTGTTGGAGTCTGCAACTCGGGAACAGACTTTGGTACTGTGAAAAATTTCTTCCATTAATTCTTCTTGTTGTTTTTAATTTGTGAAACCAAAAAAAAAGGGTAAATTTTTTGTTTTTTTCAAACAGTTAGGGTTTGCTGTTTGGGAACCTCCCCATGGGAGATACAGAATGCTTAACTATCCATGGAGAAGCTTTGTGAGATTAAGTGGTGCTTTAAGGCATTGTGCATTTATGGTTATGGCACTTCACGGATGCATCATGTCTGAAATTCAGGTAAGAATTAATTTCAACAAAGAAGGATCATAATATGTATGGATTTCATTCTTTCATGTAATACACCTAGGGAGTGATGACAATATTAAATAGTTGATCTTGTATTATGTCAATCATGCCAATAGTCGTGACAATATATATATAATATTAAAGATTGTGATCCAAATTTTATTAATAATTGGTTTAAAAACTGTGGTGTTAGTTAAGGTTGAGGGCCAAGAGGCTTGAAATTGCAGCCTACCATTGATCCCGTGAGAGTACGAAAGTGGAGTCCTGAGTATGGATACAGGTCACTCAATATATATATATACACACGTGTATTTTAGGGATTTTATTTTTCAATTTTGATAAAAAATTTAGAAATCTCTCGCTAAAATTTCAACCATAATGAATGACTCTATTCTACCTACTATACTAGTGATTTTGTTTTTTTCTATCTTGAGTTTTCATTGTAAAATTTGTGTGTTTTTTTTTTTTTTTTATACAATTTTGTATCATTATCTTTCGTATTTCATGAATATATATATATAACTCGAAATTCATTAATTAATGTTTTAGGCACCAATAGAGAAAAGACAAGTTTTCCGGAATGAAGTTGAAAGAGTGAGTGAAGAGGGTGCTAAAGTTTTGCACGAGATTGGCAACAAATTAGAAAAAATGGAGAAGTTATGCAATGAAGAAGATATACTGAAACAAGTGCACGAAGCAGCCCAGAAATTGCAGAAACTTATTGATCAAAGATCATATCTTTTTGTCAATTCAGAGTGTTGGGAAATTGAGCAGAAACCAGTACTGGAGAAAATGGAAGATCTTGAAAATTCATCTGAAAATCTGCAGAACAGAGAAACAGTAATTAACATAAAATCAGAAGAAAACACTACTCCGCCATGGCCATGGCCAGTTGGAGTTGATGGTGAAGATGGAATCATAAGGGAAGATGAATACAAAACCTATGAAACTGCAAGTTCTTTGTCGTTGGCAACATTTGCTTCTCTTCTAATTGAATTTGTTGCCAGGCTTCAAAACGTTGTTGACACCTTTCAAGAACTAAGTGAAAAGGCACAATTTGCAGGACATTGTTAATGTCCAAGGAATTAACCACTTTTGTAAAGTATTATATTCATCCATTACATTTGGAAAATTGGTCAATTTTTTCTATACAATATTTGCAATTCACTAATTCATCTCTTTATCCCTCTAATTTCAATTTATGTAAAGCTCAAAATCTTTTCTTTTTTCTTTCTTTTTGGTGTATAAAGGAGAGATTTTTTTCCTTGATTGTGCAAATCTTTACTAGGATCTCTTGTGAATTGCAGACGTTGTTGAGCAACATGAAGTGTTGGACTTTTGATTGCCTCCTCAAAGGTACTTTACCATTTAAACTCTGTTAGGTGTTGATTAATTATTCCCAACTTTGAAGTTATTTGCAATTGAATTAATATTTCTTTGAATTTTCATGAAGTTGAAGTTTAAGCAGTCATCTCCTAAAATTGTTTTGAGTGTTTCCCCAAATCCTAGAAATTCACTCTTGAACAAATCCTTTCGGAAGTTTAGCACCAATGGCAGCAACAAAAGGGCAACGAGTTTCCTTTTAGTGTTTTCTTTTATAACATTATCTATAAATTTAGGTATTCTTACGTTCTACAACTTGTGGATCAAGAAGCGAAGCGAATGTGGCCATTTTAGGAAAAATATGAGAACTCTTAATGACATTTGATGCAATTCAATTCCAAAGCAAGTTTGAAAAAGTAATTAGACCTTTAGCCTTCATCTTCATTCAACACGGAACCATCATCCAAAATTACAGCAGACTCACTCATTTCGACAAAACAGAAACTGGAATGAGTGAGGGAGGAAGGTAACCAACAAAATTAGAAACAACAGTCCACTTAGCAAGATTATGGGCAACAAAATTAAACTCCCTAGAAATAAAATTAACCTCCCAACAAGGTTTGGACAACAAAAACCGATAGCCACGCTCAACCATGGGAGATGCCCTCCAATCTACCTGTGTTGTGTCACCTTTAAGGGAAAGAACCACCCCCAACGCATCACCTTCGACAACAAGTTTTGGAGATTTTAGGTCATCTCCAGCTTGGAAAGCAAGCAGGAAGGCCTGTAATTCAGCAGCAAAAACAGTAGTAAAAGGACTACTAGAAATCCATGCGCCCATGGGTTTACCAAGATAATCACGGAGCACACAAACAGACCACGCCGGACCATTGTGAATTGTGGCGTCCACATTGAACTTACACCAACCAGCTGGAGGAGGTTCCCATTTGCCTAAGGAGTTTGAAAATCCCTCCTTACGCCTATTTAAGCTCGCGAACCAGTAGACCTTAGCCATGGAATTGACTTGCTTGAAAATATCTTCCCAAGACGGAATAGGAGTTCCATGCAAGGCTTCATTTCTAACTCTCCGGATAGTCTCCCAGGTGACCACAATGAACCGCATAAGGTCCTCTTTATCTATCCCCTGGACCATAGCTTTCGAATTGGGACGAAAAAACTCCTTCAACCATTCTTTCAGATTGGTACCAATCAGAAGATCAATCCTCGGTTGCCACATAGAATTTGCCCAGATAGCTGAGATGAGAGGGCATGCAGTGAATAGGTGGTTGATTGATTCTTCTCCAGCCCCACAGAATATGCAGGTAGTATCATCCAGTTTTAGACAAAACTTCAGTTGATCACGAGTAGGGAGCGTATTTGTGACCATCTTCCGGACCAGAAGTTTGTGTATGGGGTGTAAATTAGCATTCCACAAATGCTTCCAGATAAAATCGGGGGGACTATCGGATGAACCGCGATGCGATAGCTGGATTTCTTTATGAGCTGAGCTCACCGAGAATCTACCCGACGTAGAGGCAGCCCAGACTATGGCGTCATGTTCCTGATTGGCGGGAATACAAGTATTCAAAATAGCATCCTTGATAGCCGTCGGGAAGAGGGACTGAACAAGGGGAATATCCCACATCCTCAATTTGATATCCATGAGATCCCTTACCAAATCTATAGAGTATGGCCAACTTGAAGGCCTCGACAATTTAAACCCCACAATGGAGGGAATCCAAGGAGTATCAAAAATTGGCAGAGATGAATTAAAACCAATCTTCTAGCAAAGATTTCGAGTTATAATGTCTCTACACTTTCACACACCCTGCATAACCCATGAAGCATCGGGGGGGCATTTATGAAGATCCAATGATTTCCTCCCCCTCAAATATTTGGCCCGGATAAAATTAACCCAAATCCCATCATTAGAAGTAACCAATTTCCACCCTATTTTAGAGATAAACGTTTGATTAATGTGATAGAACTTTCTCAAACCCGGACCACCTTCACTCTTTGGTAAACACAACCGAGACCACGCCTTCAAATATAAATGTTTGTTACCATCATTCGGAACTCCCCAAAAGAAATCCCTTGACATCTTATCTAGTTTAGCAGTAAGTTCCTTGGGCCAGAGAAAGACCCGCATCGAATGTTGCGGAGTAGAATCAACAACACTCTTTATCAAAACGAGTCTGCCAGCCTGAGAGAGGCACTTCCTACGCCACCCACACAACCTATTCTTCAACTTGTCTATCAATCCATTAAACACCACTTTCTTGGAAGCTCCTTTACGGAAAGCATGCCCCAAATACAGCTGTTGATGGTTGCACTCATGCATTTTGAGAATTTGACAAATTCTGTTCTTGGTAGCCGGCGGTGTATCCTTGCTAAAATGAATTAAGGATTTACCCCAGTTGACACTTTGCCCCGACCATCCACAAAATAATTGAATGAGACCCAACAGTCTTTCTACCTCCACAACTGTCGCTCTACAAAAGAAGGTAGCATCATTTGCATAGAGCAGATGAGAAATAGGGGGGCACGTACGACCAATTTTAATACAATTAATGGAAGAAACAGATTCAGCTCTCAGTAGTAGCTGTGATAGCAGATCAATAAACAAGGTAAATAGCGAGGGAGAAAGAGGGTCCCCTTGTCTCAATCCCCGCGAAGCTCGGAATCTTCCATACAGACTGCCATTCACCAAAAGAGAGAAAGAGGCCTTTGAAATACAAGCCATAATAAGATTAATAAAATTCTGAGGAAGTCCATGCAGCCGTAGAATAGTTTTCAGCACCTCCTATTCCACTTTATCGTAAGCCTTTGCAAGGTCAATCTTTACAGACCATCAAATAGAGACTACCCTTCTTCTTGTTGATATGATTCATAATCTCATGACACACGATGACACTATCCGACATACTTCTCCTTGGAACAAAAGCACTTTGAAAGGGAGAAACCATCTTATCCAAAAACGGCTTCAAACGATTCGCAAGAATTTTGGTGATGATTTTATAGATCACATTGCACAGGGAGATTGGTCTAAAATGATCAACTGAATTCAGTTTTTCCTTCTTTGGAATTAAAGTAATAAGGGTATGGTTCAATGATTGAATTAGATATCCATGAGTGAAAAAGAATTGGACAGCTTTCACAACCTTCGCCTTAATAATCTCCCAATATACTTTAAAGAAAATGGGGGAGAGTTCGTCAGGCCCCGGACTCTTCACATTCCGCATAAAAAACACAACACCATGAATCTCCTCATAAGATGAGACAGAATCTAACCCGAGAGTTTCAGCCGTCGAAAGGGAAGGAGTGATGAGACCCTCTAGATCCTGCGGGAAAAGTGGAGCAGAAGATGAATTTGATAGTAATTCACGACACATCTCCTATTTCTTCGAATGAGGAAACCGCCACATTATCACTATTCAAAATGAGGTCAATATGATTCAATCGGTAACGGATAATAGTTGAAAGGTGAAAAAGCTTAAAATTTCGATCACCCTCACTCAACCATTTTTCTTTGGATTTTTCTTTCCACAAAACCTCTTCTTTCCGTAATAATTGATCCAATTCAATTTGCGGCTCCTTCTCCTTAGCCACCGAGGAAGTCGTTAGAGGAGAGTTTTGGATGAGATCAATATTCCCTCGAACCGTGGAGATCTTGTCTTGAATTTTCCCAAAACCCAGCTTATTCCATTTTAGAAGAGCACCCTTAGTATTCCTGAAACAACATACAATTTGATAAAGAGGAGAGCCATTGACAGGCAGACTCCACGTTGACTGAATGGTGTCAAAGGAGGACTGTTCCATGGTCCACATTCCTTCAAAGCGAAAGGGGCGTGGACGGAATATAGATTGCCCTTTTAGTCTCAGTAGCAAAGGTTTATTGATCCAATTCAATTGCATTTTAAAAGTAATTTAACATCTCAACAAAATATCTAATTGCATTTTAAAATTTCTTTGTTACTACTAACAACAATAAATTTGATATATATATGACCAAATTGATATATTTGACTTGATGGAATCAATTGGAAAGAAATTTGTATATGTATTTGTAAAGGAATTAATAAAATCAAAGAGTTCAATTACAAATATAAAAAGAAGTTCAATATAATAATAATGTGAATTGTGAATTAGCTTCAAGAGTTGGAAATGTGTAAAGAAACAATATAAGAAAGTCCAACAAAAAAAAAAAAAAAAAAAATAAAATAATGAAGCTTGAATGAGCATTTAAATGTTATCTCCCTAAAATTATATAATAAATAATAAAGGGTAAACTATCCAGGTAACACCTCAACTTTTTTTCTGGAGGGTTTTGCACCTAAACTTTTTTCTTCTACCGCTTTTGCACTCCCAACAAAAAAAATCACCTAATTTGCACCTCCGTCCAAAAATTCCGTCCAAACTCAAAATCCGTCTATTTTCCAGGGGTAATTTGGCTTTTTCCTATTTCAAAATTTTTTAATTTTTTTATTTCAGCCTGGGGGGGGGCCCCCCCCATATCAATTTCAATTCGAACCCCGCAACATTCACCATTCAATTTCATATTTTTTTAATTGAAAAAATATTCCCTGCACCATTCAATTTCAATTCGAACCCGCAACATTCACCATTCAATTTCAATTTTTTTTTAATTGAAAAAAATATTCAAGTGGCGGGATTCGAACCCGCACCGTGCGCTCCCCGCACGGTTGTTTTTTTACCGTGCCATAAACATTATTTGTATTATTTTTAACAAATATTTTATTTATTATCTTTAAGGAGATTTTGGTTTTATAAAAAATAATTATTTTTTCTATTGGTAAAATTCAAACCTAACATCACGCCAAATTTAAACACACTTTGCCCCGCACCAATATTGTAAATTATATAATTTTTACGAAGTTTTATTTATTATCTTTAAAATATTTTTTTTATAAGCTTTTCCATTGTACCAATGTTCTAGACCGTATTATTTTTTACATGAGTTTTATCTATTAACTTTAAGGTAATTTTTATTTTATAAAAAAATTTTAATTTTTATTGTTAGCAGGATTCTAACCCAACGCGTGTTGAAACTAAACGCGCTTTTCTACAATACCAATATTTTAAATTCTATTATTTTTCCGCAGAATGTTATTTATATATTTAAAAGATTTTCTTTAATAAATAAAAATCTTGTAAAAAAATACAATCTAGGTCATTGCGGTGGCAAAGCGCGCGTTCATTTGAGAGCATGCGGTTTGAGGTTCAGGATATAGAATATATAATTTTTATATATAAAATAAATATTTTTAAAGATAATAAATAAAACTCATTTAAAAAATTATATAGTTTACAATATTGGTGCCATTGGCAAAGTGTGTTTAAATTTATGATGATGTTGGGTTCGAATCTAACCAATAACAAAAATAATTATTTTTTATAAAACAAAAATCTCCTTAAAGATAATAAATAAAATATTTGTTAAAAATAATACATATAATATTTATGGCGTAGCGGCAAAAAAAAGCCTTGTGTGGCGCGCGGGGTCGAATCACCCCCCCTTGGCAATATATTTTTTTTATATTTTCTGAATAAAAAAAAAAAAAAAAAAAAAAAAAAAAAAACCGAAATACCCCCAAAAATAGTGCAAGGATTTTGTGGTTGGGCGGAGGTGTAAATTAGGCGATTTTTTTTTGTTGGAGTGCAAAAGTTGGAAGAAAAAAAGTTTAGGTGCAAAACCCGAAAACAAAAAGTTGAGGTGTTACCCTGGATAGTAGTTACCCAATAATAAATAATAATAATAAAAAGTAATTTATAAGAAATAATTTTTTTTTTAAAAAAATAAGTATATTCCTAATTTCTATAAAATAAACATATTTATAGTACATTAATTTTATTTAGGTGTTAATGTGTCATATATAATATCAATCATAATATTTTTTTATATCATTATACTATTTTAAAATCTAAAATTTAAATAGATTAATTTAAAAAATTTACAAATATAATGCTATAGAAATATAAATATAAAATTTTTGTTATATTTCGCATTTTGGAGGAAGGGTTACTATTAGTATATATATATATAGTCATTTTTTCCACAATTCATAATGTTGAACTGAAGAATTAAACCATATAAATAAAATTATAAATTATATAAAAATATAATATATACATTCTGCTTATGCAAGAATTTTCCAGGAAAAAAAATGGAAAAAATAAAACGGGCCTTGATTTCTTCCTCAAACTCAATTAATAATAGGGTTAGCCCACTAGCTACATGAATGGCGAACCCAATTGTTATGGGAACGGAACCCAACTGATATTTCAACCAAATATATTCCACGACAGATCATCCTCTCTATTCTCCCCTTCTCTCTCTTCTCTCTCTCTCTCTCCGGTCACAGCCTTCGAATCTGCGGAAGCCGGCGGGAAGACATTGCCGCCAGTCTCTATTTCTCTCACAACAATCACTCTTCGTGTATTTTTTCAAGCACCACGAGTAATATTATCTCTGCTCATTTTAGGTTTTCGCCTCAGATCTCACTTCCACGAGTAATATCATTTCATTTGTTTCATTTTATGGCTTAACCTTGTAATTCGTATAAGAAATCATAACAATTTTATTTAAGAATTAGGTTGTTGAATTTCCTAGTCTCCTTTGCTGATTTATAGAATTCAAATTAGATTCAAGCATTATAATTGGTATTGTTCTTTATTAAAGGAATTTTAAATTTAACCTTTTTTCTGCTAGGAGATGATTTTTCGATGCAGTTTTCTAGTTTCTGATCATTCTTCTGATTGGATTCATGATTTCTTTTCTTTCTTCTTAGAGATCTTTGTTTAGTTAATTCTTTTTGGTCCATAGTCGTTATTTTTTCTTGCACGTGTTTTCCCGTCAAGAATTGGTTTCATTTTATTCTTAGAAATGATGATGATAGATCTCTTATCTTCTGTTTTATTTATTTATTTTTAAACTGAAGAATTTCTTATTGTTTTTTATTTTCTTGGGTTTAGCTCAGAATGGCGATGGTGGATGAACCATTATACCCAATAGCTGTGCTGATAGATGAGCTAAAGAATGATGATATTCAGTTAAGGCTAAACTCTATCCGTAGATTGTCAACAATTGCACGGGCTCTTGGAGAGGAAAGAACTCGTAAAGAATTGATTCCATTTTTAAGTGAAAACAACGATGATGATGATGAGGTGCTGCTGGCAATGGCAGAGGAGTTGGGAGTATTTATTCCTTATGTTGGAGGTGTTGAGCATGCCCATGTCTTGCTCCCACCTTTGGAGACTCTTTGCACTGTAGAGGAAACATGTGTGAGGGATAAAGCTGTGGAGTCGTTGTGTAGAATTGGTTCTCAGATGAGGGAACGTGATCTAGTTGATTGGTTTATACCTCTTGTGAAGGTGAGATTTCTTCACTTGTAAACTAACCTTTCACTGTTTGTGGTATCCCTTTTTAAGACAATAATCAAATTTTACAGGTCAACAAATATGTGCTGAAGTATAACTTACTCACAGCCTTACTAATGCTTCATTTTTATGGTTTTCTTGAAACTAAATCTTTTTTCCTTGTGAGAGTTCCTGGGTGTTTAGTGAAAATATCTATATTTCTTGTAATTGTTGTTCTGTTCCTTTAATGTTCTTGCTATTGTTTTCTGGATCAATCAAATTTTCAGTTAAACTTATTTATTTGTTGCTTTTGGACATGGTTTATTATCTTCATTTAGAGGCTGGCTGCTGGAGAATGGTTCACTGCTCGAGTTTCTGCATGTGGACTATTTCATATAGCTTATCCAAGTGCATCAGAGATGTTAAAGACTGAACTTCGTTCAATATACAGTCAGCTGTGTCAAGATGATATGCCCATGGTGCGAAGAGCTGCTGCAACGAACTTGGGAAAGTTTGCAGCTACTGTTGAACCAGCTCATCTCAAGACTGACATCATGTCGATTTTTGAGGATCTTACACAGGATGGTACTTTTAATTTCATATTCTTTGATAATTGCTTCTTTTAATTGGTTAGCTGAAGACAAATCTCATCCACAGTTACAGATATAATTTTATCCTCCATCTACTTTTGCGGCCCCTCTTTTAAAATGCTTGTTATGTTTGTTAACTGTATTTTGCTAGGATGGTATTACTAGTAATTTCTTGATATGTGATTATGGTAGATCATGAAGATTTAAGTGTTAGTCAGAAATCCAGTAACAATTTGGTGTTTGGTGAAACCATGACTTATTTAATACCTTTTGAACTTCTTCAATGTCAAGGTTCAAATAGTATTATATCTGGTTTGTATTTAAGGTCATCTAGTGCATGCTGTAATGACTGATAGTATTGTCAGTTTCATATATTAATGAATATTTTTTAAGCAATTTAAATAAAATAATAGTGTGAATCAAGAAGCAAATATAGAGCTTTACTAAATGATAACATATTAAGTTGAAGGCTTGAATGGTTAATTTTTCATTTTGAAAGAAAGAGTGCTTACATATGACATTTGATCCTCAATATAGGCATAGTTGTCAAGTTGTATTCCCTACATTGAACTCCAGTCTCTATGAGATTATTTCTTCATATCCTGTGAATGCAATATGTGTGCGAAGCTGGAGCTTTATGTTCTTTGAAATAGTTACTATAAAGTGTGGAACCAAGACAGCTTTCATTAGTCAAAATATCATTAAGATGGTACCTTCTGCTAACTGTCAATTTTATGAAGTTATTGGTTTCTTGCTACCTATGTAAAGGTCTAGATTCCAGATAATATTTCTTCCATTAGTAGTGGGAATTGATAGCTGATGTTTGTGTGTCCATTTGAAGTTTGCAAATTGGTCCAAAGTGCATCCTGAATTTTTAGAATTTCAGAATAACTCATATGTTGTTGTTCCTTGCATGTAATCTTCCTTTCCTAACCAGCAAAACATAATCTTTAATACTATTGTTGGATTTATTTCTCTCTTGTTAGGGGATTTTCATTACTCCGACAAATAAATAGTCAATGTTTTTTTAATTTTATTTTATTTTATTTTTTTGTGTGTGCGCATTAGGTTTTGGTTTCCTAAGTAAGATAGAATGACTAGTAAATTAAATAGACAAGTGAGCCAATTTAAGGATATATAAGAAAAAAAGTATCTTTGTGGGTGTTTTTATCTTTCTGGAGGATTCATATTACTTTTGTCATTAAATTGCTTCCTGATAACTTAAATTGTGTCTGTCTATACAAGAATTGAACCTTTTGTCTCCCCTAGGACATTCCTTGTTACTTTATACTACAATTTCAGATGACAAATTTAGATGAAGGTTAGTTTTGATAGCTAAGATCTAATCACTTGAAGTTTGGATGCCAAATTGGATTTTCTTCTTAAAACTATTATGGATCAGGAGTCAAAAAGTACTGGTGGCTTTGGAGGGAAAATAAGACCCTACAAAAAATCTGAAGCTGCTCAAAGTCTAGCTTGTTGCTTCTCCTGCAAGAACTCCTTTTCATCTTCGGCTCTAAAAGCTCTCATGAATCTTTTGTTTTGTGTAAAGATTTATAACTTTTGCTTTTCTTGACAAAAAAATGTTTCATTACTTGTATATACTCTGGAATCTACTATATAGGGAAAGAATAGATGGTCTAAATAGAACATTTATATTACTATGAGAACATACTTGAAGTTATGGGAATGAAAATGATGTTTATAGGCATGTGGTTTATATAGCTGACATTCTTTTTCATTTTTTAGATCAAGATTCTGTCCGTTTACTAGCTGTAGAGAGTTGTGCTGCTCTTGGAAAATTGCTGGAACCCCAAGATTGTGTTGCACACATTCTTCCTGTCATTGTCAACTTCTCCCAGGTACTTTTTATATCTGACTGTTTATGGCTATATAATTGGTAACTCTATTTTTGAAAAAATATGATGCTATGTTCAATAGATAAGCTTCCGAACCATCTTTCTTTTGTTTTTATGGTTCTTCAATAAAATTCTTTCAACCTTTTCAGCAAATTTACATGCATGTCTCTTATTTTTCTAGTGTAATTGTTATACATTTACATTTTTCATTCCTTCTTTTGAGTTGGGTTGGTTAATTGAATCAACTAATGACCTTTTCATTGTTTACTCTAATTCTGTTGACCTTTCAGTTAATTTTTGTGTGGACTTTGTCTGCAATAGGTTCAGTAATACTGTATAAAATAGGCCTACTCTTCTATTTTAGCAGGTTAACTTTACCAATAATTTCTTGTATTTTAAAGACTGCAGGATTTCTTTCATCATCTAATCAATATAATAATGATAATTATGTTGTCAATACCAGATCTCGGTTAAATATTCAGTTCTTTGTTGTCAGTGATATTATTCCAATCCACGCTTATGTTCCATTCATGTGAAAACGTTAAATCTTCAGGTCTTTGACAGTATTTTTTATGATGTTTCTGTAGTGGTGAATCCTTGTATGTGTTTTTTACTTTATTATGAGAGAGTTGTTATTTATTTTATCTATTATTTTTTTTTTATGTCAAGTACATTACAGCTGTGTTTTTTCACTCTAGATTTAATTTATATGTGATAATGACTGATGGAATATGATATTACCTTAACATTTGGTCAACATGGCCTCCTATCTTCTTCTGCGAGTTGGGCATGTTTATTAATGGTCCCTCAGAAGGAAAAAAACCATACCATCACTATTGTGTTTAGAACCAAGGTCTCACCTGCAATGGAATTATATACAGTACTATTGTGTTTAGAACAACATTTGGAGCAATACTGGTGCCAACTGATTTTGTAAGGATGTCAAGAACTGATTCACATTTTGAATTTGATAATTATTTGAAGAAAAATAAAGGATAAATTTACCCAAAACTGTGCTGTGGTTTAAGGCTATCCATGGTTCATAAATTTACTACTATTTCAATATAAAGGTCTGCAGGATATGTTGAACTTACACATTAATATTCAGTAGTCTGCTGTCTGGTTGACGGTGCAGGAGACTGTTGACAGTGTAGAGTAAGTTAATAGGATTCTGGCAGTCAATATTAGGATATTCATTAAGAAAGTTCTCTCTAGTTCATATTACTATTTTAATTTTTGGTTTAATTCGTGGCATGATCCAATTTAAGGTCAGTGGTGAATTACTTTCTTTGGTTGGAAGTTTAAATTATTGTCTAGACCGCAATCTGTAAGAATACAATGTAAATGTTTCTGAAAGTCCCTTCATGAAATTTGTTCTCTTCTAAGTGTCTTGTTTATATGGTCAAAGTATATTGCCAATAGATCCATTTAGGAAGTTACGGTGTTCTTTGAGAACTGTACTTAATCTTAAGAATTTGATTAAGAATAATTTTTTATGGAGTCTGTTAACCTGTTGTTCGTCTCAGTTTCTGTAGTCCTTATATTAGTTGTACTTATGACAGAAAAGTGTGCTGTTGTTGCTTATAATGTTTTTGAGCTTTTATGCATCTTAAGAGAAATTGTTTGGTTCCACGTGCTTTTACAGGATAAGTCTTGGCGTGTTCGTTACATGGTTGCAAATCAATTGTATGAGCTCTGTGAAGCTGTTGGACCTGAGCCAACAAGGTGCTTCTTTGATATGTCTATTTTTATTTGTTTATTTTTTTTTTTTTTATTATTTAAGTTATTTTTCCAAAATTGAATGTGTTGCTTAATTTCCCTCCACTTTCTAGTAGCTTATGTCTATCTTCACACTTGAGTTATTTTGGAGGCATGAGTTTAGAAATTTGTCGTCCTTTGTCTTTCAAATTTCTTTCTTGGATATATCTTGCCTGCTTTGATTAGATTGCAATGAACTTTTTGATGTATCTAAATCATGCATTTTTATTTACTTCTTTGTTCTTTTTCTTCTGCATTTGCTCTTTGAAATATAAATCTAACTGATAGTTATAATGATGTGACTTAGAGCGGATTTGGTTCCTGCTTATGTTCGACTTCTTCGCGATAATGAAGCTGAAGTACGTATAGCAGCTGCTGGAAAAGTAACAAAATTTTGTCGTATTCTTACTCCAGAACATGCTATTCAGCATATTCTTCCCTGTGTTAAGGTACTGAAAATTTCCCTGGACTCCCCTATTCGATTGTAGTATTGGACTTGTTTGATCACTTCTGGCTCATTGTGTCTAAACTCTTTTTTTGCATCTTCTAGGAATTATCTTCAGATTCTTCTCAGCATGTAAGATCAGCTTTGGCTTCTGTTATTATGGGAATGGCTCCTGTACTGGGGAAGGTAATGTAGTCTTTGTGTTTTTGGTTTCATATTGGCTTGATTATCTTCTAAATGCATGCTAAATTGAGATGGAAAGTCATATAACTTATATTCCCTTTACTTCTAACTGGTTCATCTCTCAGATAACTTATTGAAGCCAATGATTATATCAATGAACTTTGGTGATTTATTTGGCTTATTTTTCGTTTAATAATAAAATGATCTTTCAATGTTAATGCATCTTATTTCTTCTGATCAGAATAGTTGAAATGTTAATCTGAAGTCATGCTAGCTTCTTTTTATTGTGTTGCTCATTTTTATTCATTTTAGAAATGCTCATGCATTTTCATACAAGGAATGCTGCATGTTGTTTATTTTCTTTCATGCTTGGATTTTTTTAGTTTAACTGTCTCGATAATCCGTTTATGGTATATTTCTTTGCTACATTACATTTTGCGATAGTTTCAGTTTGAATTGTTGTAGTTATTGTTGCTGAATTGCAGTATATTTTTTCAACAAATTTTGTCATTAATTGATAATGATGGTAATGGTTTTCTGGGATGCTGTTTATCTGCTGTCACTAGATTGACATGTACCTTTTGTATGGGTGGATAGGTTTTTGTTAAGCTTCTCAATCTGTTTTTTTTTTTGTTTGCAGGACGCTACAATTGAACAGCTTCTTCCAATATTTCTTTCTCTTCTGAAGGATGAATTTCCTGATGTGCGCCTCAATATCATTAGCAAACTAGATCAAGTCAATCAGGTTTGTGATTTATCAAGCTTTCCTATGGTATTTACGTTTAACTCATTTTTTATAAGGCAAATTTCCATCTCCTCCCATTTTCCACTGGTTTTACTTGTATTGTGCTTATTTTCCCAACAAGCTGGTTGACAACAATATAGTAGAGGACCCAAGTGTTCTATTATATCCTGCTATTATACAAGCTAATGTGTACGATTTTTCTCAACCAAGTTTTGCTCATTGCTCCTGTCACATATTCACTCGATCATTTATCTACTTTTAAAATTTTAAGTAAGTAATTGATAAATGTTGTAGGTTATCGGAATCGATTTGCTATCACAATCTCTATTGCCAGCTATTGTTGAGCTTGCAGAGGATAGGCACTGGAGAGTCCGGCTTGCAATTATTGAATATATACCTTTGCTGGCTAGTCAATTAGGTGTAGGATTTTTTGACGATAAGCTCGGTGCACTTTGCATGCAGTGGCTACAAGACAAGGTATTCCAGAGATTCTTGTTTAGTCAACAAGCAGTTGTTTATCCATTAAATATAAAAATGATTTTTGTCTTATTTATTGTCATGTTTAACCATTACTGAAGTCCCAGATAGAAGCTTTAAATGGTTCTGATGTCTTCCAATTGACGATTTTGCAATTTAATCAATTTGCTGCCACAGTTTCTTGCAGTTCATTTATATTCATCAATACTGTCATCTTTCACTTGTCCTTCATCTATGGCCACTTCTTTCTCTTCATGTTGTTAATGAAGACCTTGGATACTTTAACAAGAAAACTAGTAAAAAATTCCGTCCAGATTTTTCTATATGTTTAATTGGAGAAAATGGATATTAGTGATCATGAAGCATTTGATTTACTTCCATGGGTATGTGTTTACAGGTGTACTCAATTAGAGATGCTGCTGCTAATAACTTGAAACGCCTTGCCGAAGAATTTGGTCCTGAGTGGGCTATGCAGCATATCATTCCTCAGGTTTGTCTAATTTATTCTCAGCGAAATTCTTTTCTTGAGAACTAGGAAGCTCTTGAGGCAATTTTTGATTATCAAATGTTCGAGGGAAAAAGTACTCTGAATGAACATGTTTCTTAATAGAAAGTCCTCAAGATTCTGACACTTACATATTTCTAAATTGGTCCCAGGGTCTGGGTTTCTAGTAGGGAAGTTTGGTAGAGCTTGAGCAACGATTACTCATTACTATACTTTTGAATTAATTTAAGTGGTGTTGGTTTTGAGCTTAGCACCTGAACAGCTCTACTTCATTAAAATTAAGAAATCGATAGTATTCAAGTCAGGGAAGTTCCATATGAAATATCAAAACTAGATTACATTTAAGTTAAAGCATTTACCATACTGAACGTTTGTGTCAAATCCTCACCCAAATAATGACACCAGGAATCTAAAATCAGGGGCCAGCTGTACTGGGTTCATTATATATTTGGTTTTAGTGCTCATCTTTGTGAGTATCATCACATTAAATATTCATACTGAAAATTGGATCAGGTATTTAAAGAAGCTGTAGATCTCCAAAGCAAAGAGATTTGAAGAGTGGCTATGTTTCTAGTGTACACAAATTTTTGTTTTATTGTGAAAAAATGGAGATATCCCTTGCAGGTACTGGATATGACAAGCAACCCACATTACTTGTATAGAATGACCATTCTTCGTGCAATTTCACTGCTTGCTCCTGTTATGGGCTCTGAGATAACATGTTCTAAGTTGCTGCCTGTTGTGATTACTGCTTCAAAGGACAGGTTTTAGACTTTTTTAATATGATTTATTAGATGTGTGATTGCCGATATATATATATATATAATATATATTTATGTAGTAATATTCAATTTACTCGTCCTTCAATACATTCTTTTCAGGGTACCAAATATTAAATTCAATGTGGCAAAGGTTTTGCAGTCCCTAATTCCTATTGTGGATCAATCGGTATGCACTGCTATTTTACTGCCATGCTATTCTTGCAATGCATCTCTTCTACATCTTTGTTTCTTAATAGTTTTATGGATTTTATTTTTCACTTGATGCAGGTAGTGGAGAAAACCATTCGCCCATGTTTGGTAGAGCTCGCTGAAGATCCTGATGTTGATGTCCGTCATTTTGCCACTCAGGCACTCCAATCAATTGACAATGTCATGATGTCAAGCTAAGACAGCATAGACACTAATGTAGTTCATTTACATGTGAGCAAACTTCCCGTCAGCTTTCTATTTTTTTTGTGATTATGTATGCAATATATTCAGATTGAAGCAGCAAAAATTTTTACTTCAAAATTTGTAGTTTAAGCCCCAACCTCAATCCCAGTTTATCGAGTCGAGTGTAGTGCTTGTAATCGAGTCTAGTGCCAGTGTAATTTCCTCAGTATTAGGTCAGGATTGGAGGCTCGTTGTGAATGTACGTGTAAAATGTTGGTAGAATCACATTTTACAGTTAGCATTCTATAATTTTCTTAATCAAAGCGGCTCTTTGGCTCGGCTAAATTTATTCTAAATGGTGCCATTGCTTTTTTATTTGATCAAAATAATTTTCTTTGTTGTATATATTATTTACATTTGGTTTTTATGCAACACATGAAGGAGAAATGGGAAGCTTAATTCAAACCGAACTTTTTTTTTGAAAACAAAAAAGATATATCATACTTTATGTATGTCCTATGATTAGTTGATGTTCTACTTTTATTTCATACATTTCCTTTCCCGCCAAACAAAAATCGAAGACGATTGCATAAAACAAGAGGAATGCAAATATTTTCTTTGATCGATTTTTTTCTTTCTTTTAGAAGAATTAACATTTATACTTGATCTATATCTAAGTTTTTTTATCGATTTGTATATTTTTTGAAGATTGTCTTTAGAATCTATGATATGCCTAAAAGAAGAAGATAAATTTGAACCCTCCTTGGAGATGAGGTCAATGATTGATAGTCAAAATGTTATGAATATAAATATAATAGTTTTTTTTTTTAGTTATTTTTGACTCACCTAATTTTTTAAAGTCCATCTTTTTAAGTTTGGATATTAATTAATGTATCATTCAAAAAGAGTTGAGTTGATAATTGAACTTGCAATGTTTGCCGACTTGTGTTTGCTTTTCGAGATTTGTATTGCACCATTTAAAGTTGTGGTTGGCTCAATAGCTCTTGTAGTTTCTTGTATTTTCCTGAGTGCACGTAGGAAATTGTTAAAAAATGTAGTTTGACTAAAATAAATAAGGAGTTTATTTCACCACATTATTTAACTTTGGAGTTCGACATTCAATTCAACCATAGTGCTACCAGATCCGGTTTCAAAACAAAAAATTATTTAACTTAAAAAGTGACCTAATCTGCCAAACTTTCTACTCTAAAGACAAATCTTTTAATTAAATTTAAGAAATAATAATAAAAAAATAGTAATATAATATTGTATTATATAAAGAGGTCGGTTATATTGATTACCGATACAATTAATAAAGAAATATTGAGACGGACTAATTAATTTTTATTAAAATCCAAAGTTATTTCGAAGCCTCCAAAAGACTTCTTTTTTTTATTTTTTTTTTGTCTTTATGGTGGAAAATGTGCATGGTGGTAAGTTTGATTTTTATTTATAATTTTCCCTTTCCACAGTAATGGGGGTTGAGGCACCGCCATGTGAGAAGTTTGAAAAGGTAGCTGAGTGCAATCAAAAACACTTCACAACCACCTTAATTTGTTACCTACCTTCGATCCACTCCTATAAATAAAACCACAATTAATGTATAGGTTAACCCTCTTCAATCAAAAACCATAGAAACCAAATGATCAGACACAAAAATGTTCAACACATCCTGCAAGTCATGCAGATCGATCGATGAATCTTTCTCTTCTATAATATATATATATATATGTCTGTATGTATGTCTTGTGCTTTTATTTTATTTGCAGGATCAGGATAAGATGCAAGTGGAACACTCATTTGAGCAAGAAAGTTTTGGCTGATAACAGTGTGAAGGGACGAGGTTGATGAACGATCGCCCAAACCTCGACCTCGGACCTTCATGCATTATATTATATATATATATATGGACTTCGGACAACTTCATGACTTCACCACCATATATATATATATGTAAATAAATACTTAACATTGATCATGATTTAGCCTGTAGTGTGTTAATTAATGTTGTATATTTTTAAGTTCATCTATTTACTGTTTCTTGGAACATATGTACGATTGATAATTCAGGAACTTCAATGAGCTATATCAAATCAATTCAACTCAATATATTTTCTTTCTCTTTTACATATGGAGCAAATAATATTTTACCTTAATTAATGCTACAAGTTTATTATAATAGTTTGATTTTATAAAAGGTACTATCAAAATATCATTGATTTTTTTCTCTCTCTCTCTAAAGGTTTTTTATGTTACTTTAGACTGTCTTGATTCTTATCTACAAGATTTCCACTTATTTTATTCATACTCAAAATATTGATTTACATGTCATTTTTGTTACTAAACTTACTGTTTTCATACAATTTAATTATTTAATCACGGGTTAGTCATGTAATTATATAAACTTTTAAGGATGTAAATGTATAGTTTGGAAACGAAAACTATAAATCTTTGACCATTCTTTTTAGTTTTTCTTGAAGAAGAACCTTCCTTTTCACTCTTACTGTGAAGAAATTGATTTGCTTTCAAAAATTTCAATTTATTTATTTATTTTATTTTTTCCCATTAGAGATCTTATCGGCCACATTAAGAACTTTGGTTTTCACATAATTAAAGAACGAGAAAGGTAATTAAGCATTATTTTGGGAAAAACTTTCAGTCTTGAAAGAGCACCTTATTTACGCATTTAATTGGGTTATTATGTAAACTGATCTTCTTTATTAACAAAGCATTTATGGCCTTCACGCAGATCGATGTTATCTGCGTTTCCACAAAAAATAAAAAATAAAAAAGCATACCTCAACATGCATTTTTGTGGAGTCCTCAATTTTTTTTTTTAACAAATGTTACATGTATAATAAAAATGCATAATTTACATGCGTTTTTTACCACATGAACATTAAAAGCGCACATATCGTATGCATTATTGTCACATGTACAAGAAAAACACACACAACATGTGGGATTTTATATAGAATATATTTATTCTTTAAAATTTAAAAAATTAATCATGCAAGGCAATGTTGATTTTTTTTTTTTTAAATTATATATGTATAACATATAATTGCTTATATATATATATATATATATATATATATATATATATATTTATGTGATAATTTTTTATTAGTTCTGGTTTAAAACACATACATTTTATGTGTTTTCCAACAAAAACACAAAAACACTTTTTTTGTCCATATGAACTTTTATACGACAATTTTTTTTTAGTTTTGGTTAAAAATGTATACAACAAATGTATTTTTTATACATGTAGCAATAAGATATAGAAATTAAGTAAGAATTGTTGGAAATATTAGTAGAAAATAAAGATTATCTAATTATAATAACATAAAAACAGGATAATATAAATTATTATTTTCATTATTTAATATTAAACAAAATACCTTTAAGATAGAAGATTTGGAAAGATTAAACTTAAATAAGGTAATAGAAATGAAAAGAATGAAGATCGAGTCTAGTACTTAGTACTATTCCCTTAAGACAAATTTTGCCCCTCTCCTCGGTGCTTAGAGCTTTCGGACATTTGCCTCATAGGGTAAAATAATCACACTTATTGAAGAAGTACAACAACAGGATGCCCAACGAACCAGTTTTTGTTTACAATATTATAATGTGTAAACGATCCTAAGGACTCTAGTAAGGAAGCAAAGAGAATAAAAACGAAAACAGTGGAGAGCTTAAAAATAACTTTTCTAATTTGGATTTTCAATGTGTGTGAAATGGTTGGAGGAGATCCTTTATATAGACCTATAGAAGATTTTTCATAAATGATGCAACTCTTTGATAATAAATATTTTATCAATCAAATGGTACTATAAACATCCATTCATCCTTTATATGAAAGGATGAATCCTAAATCAAGAGAAACATCCTTTCCATCATTTATATGAAAAGATAAATCCTAAATCAAGAGTTACAAATTGTAACTTTAACTTGAATGAAGAGTTATCTAATGTAATTCACATAAAATATCTAACAAGAACAACACAAAATTAAAAATTAATGTCATACCAAAAGATATTTTTTTACAAAAAACAAATACATAAACAAAATATAACTACACAAAGACAAAATATAACATTTTAAAACAATCATAGAATTTCAAGTTGCACAATAAGATTAAACACATTAAAAAATGACTTTCATTCAATTATTACTGCTTGATTGGATATATTTTGTGCAAGTTCTTTTGTTTTGTCCAATCATATGACAATTCCACATCTTGGAGGTGAATCGGGATCTTTAGCATCTATTGGGCAACAATACATTCAAGATCGTGGATGGCGTGGTTGATTACCATTCATATTTGGCTAGTAATGTTCGAGTGTGAAGGGTGCATCATTCCATAATGACTCATTTGAAACTGGATAAAAATCTGTTTGGTAAGTCAACTTGTACTTTATTTTGGAGTAAAATTTCATACATAACTAATTAGATCTAAAACCCTATGACGACAAATTACAAAGACATATGTGTAAGGAATTGCGAATATGGACCATTTGTATACAAGTACATGATTGATTGTTGATTTTTATGATGTATACATTGTTACCTCTTCCATCTCTTCTTATTGGGTTTCTATCATTGAAAATACTCATTTTAAAATTATATTGGAAAATTGTATGATCCCAAGATTTCATTTCACTTTTCACGGTACTTTCTCCATATTATAGAGGGAAATAAATGGATGCCTAGTGTATGTTACCTCTTCTCTATGTTGGCTAAAGTACTAAACAAGCTTATCATATATATATACTCAACTAAAGTCTTGAGAGGTAATGCACAACATTTATTTAATGCACTATTCAAAGAATCGGATAAATTAGAATTCAAGTAATTGAATACATCCAAATTTCTTCGCTTGATATCTTGAATGATTTCGTTGAATTTATTCACCTTACTCTCGGTTCTAACCTTGTACAACAATTTAGATAATTATTTCCTTTTGAAGGTAACTTTGGAATTTTCCCTTACATGTGTCAAACAAAATCTATGAACTACATGGGGTGGTTGTCATTCAATTATACGATTTATAGCCCTGAGATTGCCTTTGTGTCTATCAAATATTAAACAAATAGTTATATTAGGCACCACATAACATTTTAACAAACAAATAAACCAAGTCCAACTAACATATGTCTTTTCATCAACATTAATTTCAAATACAAGAGGATAGACATGGTCATTTGCATCCCAATTGCAAGCAATAAGTAGAACATCTTTGTAAAATCCTTCTAGAAATGTACTATCTTTCGATATAACTGGACAATAATGGCTAAATCCCAATATAGATGCTTTGAAGGATCAAAACACACGTTTAGAGACTTTTTTAGTTTCAGTGCCACATTGTTGGTATTTCCAATGTAAAATTGTACTTTCCTTGACATCTCATAATACCATCAAGTATTTTAGGAGTATTTAAATAGTGTCATTTCAAGTACTGAACAATATTTAAATAGCAACTTTTCTTGCATTCTATCCATTTTTGTATGAACACCCAAATTGAAATAACTTGTGAACTTCTTATTCAATAGCGCTTACGTGTATTTATAGTCATTTCTTATAAGATGAATGATATGTCTTGCAATATACTTATGCATTAAATTTCTATGATTGTTTTTGACAACTCGCACAAGACATGTATTTTCGGTACCAAAACTTAAATCTCTCACTCTCCACGTGTTTGTTTACAAATGATTCGTACGTACTAATGACATGAATTTTGTCTTAATTTATTCTTACATTATATTGTCCACACATTACTCTTACTTTTGACACAGTAAATTATCATTAATTTTTGACATGTCACATTCTAATAGTATAAATATTTTGAGCTTTATCAGAGAAACTCATATCTAATCTTATTGCAACATCATCTTCTAGCCATTGTACACGAATATCTGAAGTGTCAAAAAGTCATTTATATGTTCTCCTGAACCCACCATATCTGAAAAGTAATTGGAATTGTGATAATAATTTGCAAATTCACTAAATTGAGATGTTGAAGTACTTTATTTTGTTGTGGAATTGGTAATGACTTTGTCTCTTCATCCTCTTCCGAGTCTCTATTATTATCATAATTTGTTCCTTCACTTTCAAAATATCCATCGTTATTAGACGTTGATCCTAAAGAGTCTATCTCAACTATTTTATCAATCAAAATTTGTTTAGAAGTCTGAACTCTTAATTTCATCAATTTCATTTTTCTTAATTCAATAGAAGAAACACATTATATTGTACATATATTTGAAGACTATCTTTTCTTTTAAAAAATAATTTTAATGTTTTCATTAATTTATAAATAATAATAAATAAAATTTATAAATAAAAAATATTGTTTATAAATTAAAATTATTAGAATATTAGATTAACTTTCTAAGCATTATTTTTTATCTAAAAAAAAAAAAAAGTAAGGGTTTGCTTAGACCCTCAATATTTGAAAATTAGGCAAAAAGTTAACCCTTATTTAGGAAGTTTTTTAAAAGTTACACTATTTTGGGTAATAACTGATTTCTTTACTCAACATTCTTTTCTTAATTCTTGTAGGGGAAGATATATAGATATTATCATTGCATCTATTTTTCCTATTTTTCAATAACAGTGAATGCATGCTTTTCTGTTCGAACTTTTTTATTTTTTTATTTTTTGGGTTATTGTCAGATAACACTTTTTAGATACCTAGATACAATTTTAGAATCATAGAAGAAATAGTTTCAACAAAAAAAAAAGAAGTTCTGTTTCGATTAGAAAGCGTAATTAAACACAAAAATGATGTTGTTGATCCTTTAAGGAACAATATTAATTAATTTGCCAACTTTCCAAAATGTTTCTTACAATTTTTCATTAACCAAGCAGAATTAGACATTAAAAAAGGGTGTGCTTTTATTTTTTTTTTTAAAATGAGATAAATAAAAAAACAAGCGGACATTAATTGCATCTCCTTTGTGTATTTTGGGAGTATTTTAAAAGTGTCATTCCAAGTACCGAATAATATTTCTATAACAACTTTTCTTGCATTCCATCCCTTTTTGTATGAACATCCAGATTGAAATAACTTGTGTACTTCTTGTTCAATAGCACATATGTATATTTCTAGTCATTTCTTACAAGATGAATCATGTCTCCCGATATACTAATGCGTTCAATTTCTATGATTATCATTGATAATTCGCATAAGGGATGCATGTTTGGGTACCAGAACATAAATCTCCCATTGTCCATGTGCTTGTTTCCAAATTTGATACGATATTTGGTGAAAAAGTATGAACCAGATCTTGTTCTTTTGCAACATTAGTTCTTGAGTTTGTGAAATCCATAAGTGACTCATTCATACATCCAATAGATGCTCCCATAGTAGTATACTATGAATTACTACTAGTCGATTCATTCACCTAATATGGAGTAAAATTTGGCATTTATGATATTTCTGTGGGTAATGGGAATGAGAAACCATTTCTTTGAAATTCAAGGTTATCCATCAACAAAGATGTATATATGGGGAAACATGTACAACTGTTGGGGGGAAAAAATAATCAGAAAAAAATAAAACAAGATCTCAACAAATATAAAACTCTTACCATAATGGCCAACATATGCAATGATGAAACTTCCTAAGGCCGCTCCCAAAAGCAAAAATTATGTAAGTTATCCAAAGGCTTAAAGTTTAGCTATAGAAAATTGATAGAACATATTCTTAGTAAAAATATTTATCCAACAACTTAACATAACATCCTTCTATCATATTCATCAATATTCACAAAAATTCACAAAAACCAACAAATAAGTTTGTTTGAATAAAATTTAGAGTTTACAAAATCAGTGATTCAAACTAAGGAAAATGACAACATGAGTCATTGATGCATAGGTTTCGGTCCTTTGGTGCATCCACTTAGATCATGCCCTTTTTCTCCAAAAATTCCATGTTTTTCCTTAATAATAACCATAGAAAAAATATATAAATTTTAATAATTTAGTAAATAATAGAAATATAATAAATAATAAAAGGATAAAATTCATTGAATATGTCAATTTCACTATAAAAAGAAAAAGAAAATTGTTTATTTTAATAAAAGAGTTTCCAAATAATTTACATACCTCAACTTCATAATTTTAAGAAGTTTGGACAACTTTGCAACTTCTCAAATTATTGTCAAACATACCACATTTACTGTACGTAACTCTAATAAAAGTAGATCTAAGAAGTTTTGTAACACCCGCAGTTATTCTTGTTGTTTTGTTTTCAACTAGTTCAGGCCTTCTCTTGATCTTAGGTCTTCCTGGAAGCTTTGATATGCTTTGGTGCCAACAATGGAGGTAAGTTCAATTTAGGACAATTGTTGGTCTAATTATTGGCTCATATGTTCTCTGATATGCATCAAGACTATAACATGGATCCACAAAGTCAAGAGGATCTTTACCTTCTAACCCTAATGATGATATGGCATGCATACAAGGAATCCTAGTTAGATCCCATCTTCTACAAGAGCATGTTCTAAGACCTATATCAACAACAAATTGCTGCATGGATCCGCATCTAACTTGGAAATATGTTCCACCTGCATAAGTTGGAAAGCAATTAGAAGATGCATCTTTCAATTTTTCAATAATAATCTTGATTCTTGGACATATGCTTCCTTCATGGTTAGAAACCCATTGTGTCCTTGCTTGCATTCTTATCATCAAATATACTCTAATATAGGTTTTTTCCTTGCTTGTAACAATTTCTTATCGAATGTCTTTGTGTGATTTTTTATTAACATATCACATTTTGTTGAAGTGCTAAAAATGCATCTAGCCCAATGCTCAAATGATGTGGTGGGTCGCAGCCAATGGTGTGCAGGTTCATTGAATTCTTTGAGTTGTTGCATTTAATGTTCAAATTGATTTCGATAACTTGCCTTTGCAGCTTCCCACATCATTTCTTTAATTTTTTCACATGGATTATCAAGCTTCAAGTTATTATGTAGGTTGGACACAAAATCTATGTTCTACATTTAAAGTTGAACCAAGATTAGAACGTCTCAACTCCTCACATTAATTGTACAACAACTTGTATTGGTCTTTGTAGGTACCCTCAATGAGTTTTTTAGCCTCTCTTACACTTCTATATGCAACCCACCTTGAAAAGTTGACATTAAGCTCTTGATGCACTTTATAAAGAAATGCCGGTACTTTGAAAGGATTACCATCAACCTTGAAATCATCAAGGTATCTTGTTGTGGCTAAATTATGATTTAAAGTTCTTGAACATTCATGGTTTAGTTTGGCACTCCTAACTTGAAAACTTACCTTGTCAGAGCATACATGTCCATAAATGACAAACTTGCAATTTTTTCCGCTACATTGTGCTCTCACTCTCCCTTTATCATTCTTCTTGAAGTATAAGGGTCTTTCATTTTCTACACCATAATTTACAATTGCTGCCTTTAAATCATCTTTAGTTTTGAAAATCATTCCAACTTCAAATTGACGACTCAATATATCCTTCTCATGATTATGCGTTGGAAAATTCTCTCTCATAGCATCATCATCTTCACTATCGAAGTTGCATGTTTCATTATAAAACTCATTCTCTTCATCACTTCCTTCTTCATTAGACAACTCTTCATCTGTTACTTCACATGTTTTAAGAATTTTTTTTTTCAGGCAAAAAATAAGCTTTTCTAAAGCACATAATCCCCCCTCTTTTGGCCTTTTTTTTTGCTACTCTCACCCATTTCAAAACTCTTGACTTCAACAAATCCGAGATCTTCATCTTCATCATCATCATTCCCTCCAACTTCTTGTGTCACAATATCATCAAAGTCCTCCAAAACATCATCCAAAAACTGCTGATATATCCCCTCATTATCACTTACTTCATAGTAGTCATCTCCATCAAACTTATTCTCAACATCCTCCATGTTTTGAACTTTTTCAACTTTCACACGCAACACATTATCCATGTTGACTTCTTTTTTCATACCCATTATTTCAATATCAATTAGTTCATCATTAGTTCCCATATATGAACATCGTCTAAAGTACCACCCAAAGGTACAATAGGCTCAATGACATGAAAATTGTCAACCATTGAAACACTTGAGCATATGACATGATCTTCTTGAATTTCTATCTCACTATTTTGCTCCATATTTTCTACCATAAAAAGTTCTTGAACACCCTCTGTTTCACTTTTCATGTTTCACATGCCCTATCAGTCCTATTTTCCAATATTTTCAAAATTTCTTTAAACCCCTTGATATCATCCTTTTCGAACCAATTAGCAGTCATCTAAAATGTAACATTAAAACAAATAATGTTAATATCATTTACATAATGCATCTTGTATCATTATTTTTAAAAAATAAAACTCATTATATTTACTTACAAAGTAAGGATAGTAACCATCATATATGGTAAATTTCTTAAGGGCATTATGCATAAACTCCTTCGGATAGTAAAGAACATAATATCCACAATCTACTTCATTGGTTTGTTGAATAACCTGAAATGAAATAATATTCAGTTTAAAGAAAACCATATTATATGAGATAAATAAGTTAGAAAATAGTAAGAATAAATTTTGCGGGTTTCAATAATGCAGGGGGTTTAACACTAACCATGTTAAGCCCAACAATTAATACAAAAGGTATTAAATGGTCATCAAGAAACACCTTGTTGTTGAGTAGATATCCATAAAGATCCCGTATCTAATTTCTCCATTAAAAGTCCTCTCATTGTGCAGTCAATCCCCCCTTTTATTTTTCCTTTCTAACATTTTTACAACCCTTGGTAGCAAATGCAAATAATATTTCCATAGCCTAAAATGAAAGGTTCTTCATAACTTTCAAGATTAAGGATAAATTGTCTCCTTACCAATACACCAAACCCCATTGTAATTAAAATAAAGGGAGGGAAAACGGTTAAAAGGGAAAGTCCATTAAAATGTTTATAAAAGATCCTCCTTATATTTGTACACCTACCTTTCATGTGATCCATTACTCGTTTCTACTTTCTTAGTATTATTAAATAACAAAATTAATTTTTTGTGTAATGATTTTGAAATTGTGATGGGAACATCAAGCAGTACATACAATAATAAGGACCAATTTACCCCCTAAATTTACTTAACTTAGTTGGATTCTTTCTTTCTTTTTTCACATTCATTGTTTTTTTACCACATATTCACTATGTTTTAGATTTTGAAATGTGATATTTGAATCAATTTATATTAAATCTCGTGCTATGTTTATATAAGTTTTGATCTTTCTTAATTCTTATGGGCACCTGTAATGTATTAAAATAATTGTGGGCACCTATATTCTAAAGAAATGGCCAAAGCAACCAGGAAAGAAATAACTTTTCAACAAACCATGTAAAAAAGGCTAAGGAATAAGAGGAAGGGAGAAAAAAAATATATATATATACATATACATATTATAGGTATTAGAGATAAACACAACATTAAGAGGGGAACACTTCAAACAATATGATGAATGAAATTAGTCTATACTTAAAAGAAAAAAACGAAAAGCAAAAGTATCTAGGGTATAAGAATTGGAATTTTTTTTTTTTTTTTTTTGTTTAAAATCATCCATATGGATGCTTCTTCCTTTAAAGTCCATAATACCGGTCACAAAGCTAAGAACAATAAAAACAATAAACTTATATTAACATTAATTCTTATTTAAAGTAATATGTAACATAATTAAAAAAAATTTAAAGCTTCACTTACTTCGTAATTTCCATATATATTCATTGATTCATTGATTGTATAGGGAATCTAAAACCAACATGCATTGATTCTTATTTGTCAACTCGTCATCAAAATTGCATAGAATCAGTAGCCTCCAATGAGACCTATCCATCAATATTATGTATTAGTCATTCAAATTTAATATATAACTCATTAATCTCATCCAAGAAATACAATACTAACAAAAAAATAAAAAGATTACCACATAAATATAGGTATAAATCTTGCAAAATATTTGCTTTTTTTTTTATACCATTGAAAAATCAAATCTTTCTTGCCACTGGTATACGTATAAAACCATAGTGAGACAGTCTACATGCTCAAACCATGACTTTTTTCCCATGGAACTATTTCCAATATAGCACTACAAAATTTTTATAGGGATAAAGTTTCGATTTTTACTCTTTATTAATGGAATAAATAAGTAATAAATAAATAAATAAATAAAAACCAAATTACTCCAAAAAAAAAATAGTATTGGTTTGATCTCAACATTCCATCATCTTTTGAAGTTTCCAAAGTTGAAGAAGTTAAATTTTTTCCTTTCCTTAAAGGATGCCTACTTGTGCTTCCTACCATTGTTAATCATCAAGTCCAACAAAAATTTTCTCCAGATTTTCCTCTTCTCTCTTCCTTTTTCGTCTTTCTTTTCTTTCTGTTCATCCTTTTTTTTGTTATTGTTTACCTGACTAAAAGGTTTTTGATTTCTTTTTCTTTTTTCTTTGTTACTTTTCATTTTCCTTTTCCTTTTTCTTTTTTTTAAACCAATTTTCGTTTAAAAGGAAGTATATGCAAATATAATATATATTATTAATTATATTTAAATAGTGTAATGACATAAATGCCCTTGAATTTTTTTTTTTTAAACTTAACTGGTGATTTAACATAAGTTTTTAATGGAAGGACCAACGTCACAATATTTTTAAGTTTAACTTAAGTTTGGCCCATTTTATTTATGGAACTACAACTTTGACCCATAGTTCAAACTATTGTACAAATTGGCTTCATCGCAACTACTGGTTGCGTCTTCACTTTGAAGTCGCATGCTGAAAACCGTAACTTACTATAAATAGAAGTCACATATCCAGGATGCAACTTTAACTTTCCATCTTCCGTATATATTTAATAACAAACAAAACGAAAGATGATATCATAGAACTCATATGCCAAACCTGGAAGACGTATCCACAGAGCAGTCTCTTTGCAATCAACTTTCTCTAGGCAGAATTTAATTTTGGCTCCCAATGCCTGATAGTTAAGAAATGTTATCCAACAAACCATGGACCTTCGTGAAGGATTTTTGAATAATTGTAATCAAACTTGAGCTTTACTAAGTGAAAGTCATTTCCTAGATCCATAAGTTTTTGTTCTTCATTTAGTTTCTGATAACTTTACTTTTGTAGAGTTATTGCTTGTTTCTTAAGCTTGATTTTATTTAAGAATGAGTGATGTAACTCTATTTTTGTCTAATTTTAAGTTCATTGTTAATCTTTGTTTGTGTGATTGTTTTACTTAGGAAAGCAGATGAAATTCAAGGTAAAAGAGAAATTTAGAGGCTGAATGGAAGACACAACAAAACTTAAAGGACTAAAGGTCTACAAAGGAAGTTGTGCTTCACAAGTTGCAAGGGCCAAGGGAATTGAATGGGCTAAGAAAAATTGAAGAAAATAAAAGAAAAGAAAAGAAGCCCAAGCACTATATGGAATTAAGTGAGAAAGGTGAGTTGGCATGAGGAATTAGAGACACATTGTAATCAACGGAATTATCAAGGAAAAAAAAATAGAGAAAGTGCAGATCTAGACTGAATTGAAGAGAGAAGCTGAATTATCAAGGGAAAGAGGAAGAGAAACTATTGAAGATACATCAGCAAGAAAGGAAGAATTAGAAGGATCAACATTAGTGATTATTGAACTTCTTCTTCTTCTTCCCTTAGTGATTATTGCAACCCATTTCTCTATATCTTGTTGTAATTTTCAAAATGATTATGAATTCTTTTTTTGGAGTTTTTGACTTTAGAATCATGTGCTAATTTGCTATACACTAGGCTAGTTGGAACCTTGTTATGTAAATTTTTCATATGTTGATATTGAGGTTATAGCTAGAATGTTTTGTCAATTCATTCAAGTGTTTATTATGCATATTTGATTGATCACTCCTAGTTGACAATTGAGTTAATCTTTAAATCCGAAAGGGTTGGGGTTAATGGACACAACACTTGAATGGTGCTTGATTGATTTCTATGATTTCAATTTTGTGGTTGTATAGATATACACTACTACCTTGCATAGTCCTTGAGAATTTTTGTGCTTAATGTGAAGTCCTATTTTATGAACTGCATAGACATATGAGTTTATTTTTGTGAACTGAAATTATGAAATGTTGAAAAACGTGCATAAACTGTTGAGAAATTCTAGACTAATTAACACAACATTGCAATAACATCAGTACAACATTGGTCAACTTTAGTGCATAACAGGGGAAAATTAGTCTAGTGCTCATTCTCTTTGATATTGTTCAGTTTTTTCTTCTCGAATTGTTTGTGATTTTGTTGTTTAGCTTTACAGTATTTCCATGCTCATTTTGTGCATTCCTTGTTATTTCCTTTACTGTACAATTGCATTTATTGTTCAAGTTAGAGTTAGTCAATCACCCATCCATTTGATTTATTTCTGGACCACTTTTTATTTCACTTATTTCACAACTGAACAATCTCCGTGGGATCGATATCTAGTACCTAGTACTATATCACTTGTTGATAGTGTATATTTGCACTTTATGTTACATATTTTGCACACGAAGTTTCCGAAGCTGTTATAATTTTTGTAATAAAAAACGATACCCTATTTTCCTACCAAAGACTTTTATAATGAAAGATTTCTCCCATGATTTATATAGTCTTTTCTTTTTCAATAGGTCCAAAGGAATAAATGCCTCATTTGTAGCGATGTTGTCTTCTTTAGAATAGAAACTAAGCTGCTCAATTCCACGATTAATACTCGTGTTGATCTAAGAAGAATAGAAGAGTTCACAAGTTTCTCTTTGTATGAAAGGCTCTTTGGAAGATTATTCACCACTTGGGAAGGGTTAGTAGATGTTTCGACATTGATGGCAACTGGGCTGGAAGTCACCTTTTATCTTCTTTTTACTACAGATGAGATGATCCGCTTCTTCTGCTGAAAGATCGGGTTCCGACATGGCAAAGAAAATTAAGAATTAACTCGGTAACTTGTTGGAGTTGATGCGCGAACTTCTAATGCTTCCTCTAGGGCGGATGGTCGAAGTTTCAAATTTCATGGGGTGATTAGCGCCATGTTAAAAAGCCCTGGATCGGGCCCTCACTCTCAAGTAAGAGTTAAACTCTGCGAGCCGCTCCGCAGACCGAGTCCGAATTAGTCTTACCAAATAAAGTGGGGCACCGAACCCCAAGTGGGTATTAAACAAAAAAAAAAAAATAAAAGAATTAGAAAAACAACTTATAATAAGAGGTTATAGTGAGAGAAATAGAGTCTATTATATATAAATTCTTTTTTATAAAATACAATTATCTATTTTTATCTATTGCAAATAGAGTCTATTTAAAGATTATACTTATATCCAATAAATGAACATAAATAATCAAACTCTCCATCTCTCCTTATTAATATACTTATAATTTCTGTTATATTTTTTTAACAATTATTTGTTAATTAATTTTTTTTATTATTACTTAGTGTTTATCTTAAAACAAAAATATTATTTTCATCTTCAATTTCAATTTTGTAAAAAATCATTATCCACTATTTTATTGTTAATACATTTTCTTAAATTTATTTTACACTATTTCGTATATTTTATTATTGATTGATTTATCTTTTTAAAAAGTTATTTATCAATATTTTCATAAATTATTAATAAGTTTTCTTCAATAATTTCTCTAATTCTTCAATCATAATTTTTTATTTCAATACTATTTATTTTTTGATACGTTTCTTTCTTTATTTTTTTTTAAAAAAACTTTTTTATGTTATTTTTTTGTTAATTTTGTATTTTAAAAAAAAAAATCTCTTAATTAAAATTTTTATTATTGTCAAACAAAAATAATAGACAAAAAAATAGTTATAAAAAGTTAATATTTATATATAACATATGATTTTATCGTTAAAATCTTTTGTAGATATTGATGGATGATAATTATTATAAATGTGTAACTAAATATGTAAACCAATAATATATTGTGAAATTCAGAGTTTTACATTAATTAATCGTACATTTCATGACATCACCTCATATAGCAACAAATAAATACAACAACAAATAGGCCACAAGGATTTCAACTTATTTTTGTGACCTCATACTTGGCACCTCTTAAATGGCAAATAGTATTTGTCTTCATCCATATTAGCATATTTACTAGTACTATTTTATTTTTCATCCATTTACTAGTACTAGTAGATTTTTAATAGAATTAATTAACCAACATCCATAGCATAAATCTACACTTATATTTTTGTATTTTTCCTAAAATTTTTTCTTTTTCTTGAATTTTTTGAGACATTTTTATATCATTAATGTGTCTTGTACAGAAGACCCCTTCTATTATTAAGTGAAATTGACGAATTTTAACCGTGCAGGCTTATATTTATTAGAGTTGGTATTAATTTAGATATAAATATATAATTTGAATTTTTCTTTTATTAGATCAAACAAAATCTTTCTTACTAGGAAGTTCTTTGTGTCAAAATACCCTTTATGACTAGGGGCACTAGAGTACTTTTTCTGTTTGTTACTTGTGTCTATTATTTAGGCATACTATGGGCACCCTTTTTTTTTTGGGCTTAAGCATCCGGTATCCGAACCCACACGGGCATACTAATCCGGATTCGGTCTGGAGTATACTCGCAGAGTCCAACTCTTACTCGAGGGTGAGGGCTTGATCCGGAGCTTTTTAACGTGGCGCTAACCACCTCGGGGGATTCGAACCCTCGACCATTCGCCCCGAGGAGAAGCTTTAAGAATTCGCTTACCAACTCTCCAAACTGCTGGGTTATGGGCACCCATTTTTCGTAAAGAACTAAATGAACCCCAAAAAATGTAACAAGGGATCGAAAGTGAGGAAGAAAGAGATGTAGAAATAGAAAAAACTTCCGAAATGAAGGGACCCACCAAAGAAAATCCTTGTTCTTCCCCTTTTCTAGAGTATCAGTATCAAATTGAACTGCTAACAAGTAAGCTACAACTTTATAACATGTGTTACTTATCAAAAAAAAACTTTATAACATGTGTTTTTTTTAGTATTGTAAACGTGCTTTAGTTCAAAAAGTGGAGGAGAAAAAAAAAAAAAAAATTTTTTTTTTTTTTTTTGAGTACAAAACTCAACTATAAATTTTATTACATTTTCTTCTTACAAAGTAATTCAATGGAAATGGACATCACTTTTGTACATCACCCCACATAATGGCCTAGATATCGACCAACACTCACATGGAATATCCCAAAACAAAAGAAAAGAAAAGAAATATATATATTTCTTTTCTTTTCTTTTCTTTTTTTACGATCTTCCAAAAAGCTAATGTCATTTCTAGCCAATTAAGGAAAGATTTTTCTTAACTAAAATATAAAATTCTTGATATGGCAGATTAATTCCTCAGTCCGTTCTTGAGAGATCTGAGACTTATTCAGAATCTGAAATGCATGCCCAACACCTTTGTAAATCTTACACTCTACTTTATGCCCTGCACTAACTAAACCACTAAAGAATTCCAAATTTCTATCTTTCAAAATATCCATTTCAGAAATACAAATCAAAGTTGGTAAAAGTTCAAGATTTTCCAATTTTGGGGAAGATTTTCCGGTGGGATTGCACCATGGATGGTCACGATTAGCTCCCGTTGGTAATGATAGTCTCCAATACGTATCTGAGGCTGCCATTGTTAGTGCTGACCTTGGTGGTTGTACCATGTACTTTTCTGAATGCGTTCTTGATTCCCCTCCAAAGAATGGCTGTATCAAAATTGTCCCTTTGAAATTCAATGGCTTAAAATTTGAACAGAGTTTAAACCTGTTCGAGGAGATGATGTTGTACACTATGTTTCCTCCGGCACTGTCTCCCGCGAGAAATATGCTTGCAAAATTGCATTTACTCGAAAACCATTCGTTTGCTCCGGTGAGGACGCTTTCTTTAACCCATAATAAAGCTTTTAAACCATCATCATACGCTGCCGGAAGAGGGTTTTCCGGAGCGAGTCGGTAATTAACAGACATGATCACACAATTTGATTTTGCAGCTAATTTTGCAAGAAATTCATGGTAGGAAATCCAAGAAGCTGAACCGACACAAAATCCACCGCCATGAAAGTATACTATCAAAGGCATCATCATATTAAACTGGAATTGTGGGATGTAGAAACGTGCCCAAATATTGTTGCACTTATCTATGATAACGTCCCTGGAAGTGACACCCGGTTCTGGTGCTACCATAGAATGGACGGTCGGGATTATCTGGGGTCTTTCCACGTAGCCATCTTTATAAACCCTAATAAGACCATCAATTTCTTCAACAACATTAACCTTGTGTTTCTGATGTTCCTTGTTGACTTGAAGGCCTAAGGTTGGATCGAGTGTCATGGCAGCCATTCTCCTCTCTCTCATATAATATGAAGTTGTTTTATGGGAATTTGTATGGCGAGTTGGGACTATGGCTACCATTACATATATATATATATATATATAGAGAGAGAGAGAGAGAGAGAGAGAGAGAGAGACAGGCGGAGGAAATAAAGATAAGGTCAAAAGCTTGGGCGGAGTGGAGGAATAGAAGCGCAATTGGGTAGTTGTCACATGTCGTCACGTACGTGGACCTTAGTAAGGTGGCAAAAAAGCATAGGGTGTAAAGAAGAGATATAGAAGAAGTTGTATTCTCATTGATAATTGTACTGTAATATATAATGTACAAGGATACTATATTGTACAATAAATAGATAATTATTGACAGTAAATGTACAACTAGAGGATTAAATACAATTACTAGAATGAAGGCTATAATTAGAATGATAAGAAATGAAAGATTGAATTAGGATATGTCAATCCTTATCATAGGGCAAAATAATTTAGAACCCATTGTTTCCTAAATGGGAAGTCGTAATTTTTTTAAAAAAAAAAAAATCTATCATCATATAAAATCAAAATTAGAGTAAAATTTATTGATCGATTAATGATTTTCAACTATGCACACTACAAAAATAGATTATTGAATTTTTTTTTTTTTTCTTAAAAAAAATGTTTTGATTAGTATATATTTGAATGTCGAGAGTTGTTTGGAGGAGGGGGAAGCCCACCCCCCCCCCCCCCCGTTGGGAGTAGACCGACCCCAGCCTTCCTCCCCCCTTTTTTAAAAAAAAAAAAGTATATATTTGAATATTTCTTGTTATAAAGCGTTTTATATTATTACCTCAATTTTAACTACTCAATAGTTCAAAATATATTTTATGCATCAATATTAAGACACTTTAATTATCTAAATATTTATTTTTAAAGCTATCATATGTTAATATTTATTGTGGCAAATAATTATGTAAAGTTGATAAAATTTTCCGGCCAATGGAAATAAAACGTAAGTGGAGAAGTAATTAAACCACCCAATAGAGAGTACAAAAAGAAGCATCCCATAATTATTGTAGTGCGTGGTTAGAAACAATATTTAGTGATGGATGATGACAATGCTCCAATTGACCCTATTTTTTAAATGTCTTCTTGTGGCTTTTGGATTTGACATATGTTCTATATTATAAATAATTAATATATATATATATATATATATATCTATTATATATATATATTGGTTACAAAACATCTAGTTTTAAAAAATTATTACGACTATAATTAATTTAGCTTAATTAAATTTGCGTCACTAAAAGTTTAACTCTTACTTTTGAAAAAAGCCTCACCCCGACTTCTTATAAGGTGTTCACAGTGAATCTCGACCTCATATAATATTCACAATACCCTTTTTATTATATCATTCTTATTATATCATGTCAAAAGTTTTTATATAAAAATAAATATATAGTAGGGAGTCAAACCACACATGCACCCCAATAAAACATACCAAATACTTTTAACTTAGACGACTTTTGATTCAATGATTTCCACTATGTGTGGACTCAGATAAATCAACTCATTGAAAAACCTTTTAGAAAAATATATAACCTTACCTTACATTGAGGACATCAATCGGACACGCTTTCTTCCATAGCGACAAAGAAAAAAAAAAGAATAATATCAAAAGATTAATTTAATTAGGTCAAAGGCCAATATAATTCAAGTTGCACTAAGAATATGCATTTTTGTGTACATTTTTGTGAATGTTCACCGGCTTACACAGACAGTACTGTTTTTCTGATAGCCATTTTTTTGGGCTTACAAGATTGAGGAATCAAAGTTACTTTATCTTCGTCTTTGAAATCTTTGAAGATCTTTCTTTTTTGTTTTTCAACAGTGGATGCAAATCCAAAGTACACATGCAAGTATATATATGTATATATATATATATATATATATGGGACAGGCCAAAAGATGAATTTTCCTCAGAATATTGAATTCTTGGAATGAACCTTATCTCTTCACGTAATAATTCTTGACCCTATCTCTCTCAGCCACTTAAGCATCATCCCACTTGGTAAGCTCTTGTGAAACTATGTGCGTACTTCCTCCATCTCAAAAAGAGGGCAAAAAAGAAAAAAAAAAAAACGTGGTACTTCATACTTAACGTGAACAGATATGTATATTATAAAGAAAGCTAAGGCGAATACAGATCTTAGAGTTGTAACAAGACGTTTGAGTTTGGTTTCTTTAATTTTCGAATATTGTTTGAGTAGACTTGAAAATTAATCGAACTTAAAAAATTATTTGAGTTTGGTTTGTTTAATAAATGAACAAGCTTCGTTCGCGAATAGTTTGATTTGTTTACGGTTCTAGAAGAAGGGAAGGGAAGGGGAGCCGCCAATACAAATAAGGGAAAATGAGAGAAAAAACCTTATATATCCTAATTTAAATATTTGAGATTTTTTTTTTTAATAATATATGTAATATATATAAATATTTATAATTTGTTCAGGAACGTTTGATTATGTTCGCAAACACTATTTGAGTAGGCTTGAAAAATAATCGAACTTAAAAGATTGTTTGAATTTAGTTTGTTTAATAAATGAACAAGCTCGAACCGAGTATAAACGAGTTCAAACGAGCTTTGTTTACAATTCTATATATAAAATACTACATATATACTTTTAGATTTAAATATATATATTATTTTATCACATTTTATAGGCCGAATATTTTGAATATTTTCATAACATAACGTTATTATTATTATGATCAATGTGGCTATATATTCTAATTTAATTAATTATTGGTGTGAATAAAAAAAAGGTTATGATTATTAGTGAATTTAATTGGAAATAATTAACTCTTTTGTAACTTTAGTCCCAAATTTAATTTTTTTTTTTATTTTTTTAGTTCCATAATATATTATATTTTCGTAAATTTGATTTTTTTTTTTCTTGGAACACAGTTGAACAATATATCATCTTTATTTGTTCACAAATTATTCTTGCCAACAAATATATGTTGTAATATTGATATTTTTGTCATATTTTTTCGCATAAAAAAAAAATTAATTCACCAAATTTTAATGTGTTAAGGAGATAAAGGGGAAAAAAAATACGTCTATAGACTAAGTTTACAAAAGAGCTAAACATTTTAGACTAAATTCATTATTCATTTATTATTATATAGAATTTTTTGTCATTCCAACACTCCATTATTTCACCTTCCTCTTGTAAACTTAACCCAACCACTGCTATCTTGTTGGTGGTTTCTTGAATTTCCCGTGTTGCACTACTGTCAAGATCAGCCATGAATCCAGAAGTTGTAATAATATAAGTTTGATCATGTCAGCCATGATTAATGTCTTCTTGTAAAATTCTTTAGCACAATATTAAGAGGAATGTATATTTCTTCAATTAGTTGGCTTAGTAATCTGCAGGGTGTATGTATGTATATATATATATATATATATATATTATATATATATATATATGTGTGTGTGGATTATTCAAAGGTCATATATGTGGGAATTAATGATTTTTAAACCATGAATACTTTAGGAAAAATCAATAGTTTGAAACTGATAATAGGTGTTTTGTTATAATAATCAGTTTAAATGCTTTTATTAATTAATTAATTATTAATTATAAGTCTGATAGGTTGTAAGGAAAATGAAGCATCTTAGTACAAAATTTTAAATACTGAAGATGTAAATTAATTAATTAATCAATTGGCCTATTAATTAAAGTTTCTCTTAAAGTATTACTCATCTAATAAGAAGGTATTGCTAGGACCTATGACCATAATTACAAAAAATAAAAAATATATATATTACTCGTATGTTTATTTAATAAAATATTAATACCATAAAATAAAAAGTTAAAAAATATTAAATAATAAAAAATAAGAGTTACGTATTAAAAGTTAAACAAAATTACAAGAGTGTCATTAGAAAAAAAAATGAACTTTTATAATTTTATATAAAAGATATATTTAGGAGAGTAAGATGAATAGATTAGAAAGAAAAAGGAAAAAAAATTAAATTAAGAAGTTAAAAGAGTAAAAAAAAAAATAATAATAATAATGTCATTAAGTATTAAGTATAAGATAAAGCATTACAAATTAATACAAATTAAAATAATAAACAGAAAGTGAAAAGTTATTAAAAAAAACTAAAAAATAAAGAAAAAAATTCAAAAGTTATTAAACATAGAATGAAATAAAAACACTAAAGAAGATTAAACAAATTACAATAATGTCATTATGATAATTAAAAAAAAAAAAAAAAGACAACAAAGTCCAAAAAGTTCAACAAAATTACATAGTATGACATCGGAATTTTGTAATCTTATATATATAAGATATATTCTTAACGAATCTTTCTTCCTTCTTTTAGACCACCCATATCTGAAATCCCAGTATAACTCTTAAAGTTTTTGAAAGGGAAAAGATTTCAAGTTGACTTATCTGTATTGATTTTACTTCAATTGAGCTGGACCGGACAAGTTCCTGCACAAAAGTCAAACCGGAAAGGGTTTATTTCCGATTGACCCTCCGATGGCTTTGTCGAATCGGGAGAATAAGTTTTTGGAAAATTAACTAGAAAAACATCCAAAAAACCCCATCATACCTGTTTTCTCCTCCTTTTTATATCTCCTCTTAATTTTACCTGACTTAACCATGATTAACACAAGTTACTATTACGGTAACTTTGAAGTGTCATTAATACACATGTCATCTTTATATGTGAATGAAGTGACATCTGTCAACCTTATGTTTGAGTGGAATAACATTTGTCATCTTTGGTATCACTTTTCATAAAGGTCCAATCGGATATTTTACTCCAAGCGGTAATTAATTTCCACAATCTTGAAGGTTTGCCCCCTTCTCGACTTCGCCTGCTCTCGGCGAAGTATGAGCTAATAAATATCAATAATATACCCTTCGAGTCATGACTTTCAATTTAGTAGCGTCCGACTCGGAGTCAACTCATCTTGAACTTCGCCCGGAGTTCGAGTAATTTAAATTCGACTCACACTTGAAATTCGACTCACACTTGAAATTCGGCTCACACTTGAAATTCGGAGTCAACATCTTATATTGGAGAGATCCTCTTCAGTGGCCCTCCAGATCGGATGAAATCCTATGATGATATCCGAACCGATATAACATATTGATGGAGTAATGTATCGTATCACTCACGCTAGGTTTCATTTCAAAAACCATAAGTATTTCTATCTGCAGACGAAAGGACATGTAATTATGTCCTTTATGGAAACTTGTAATCATAATAAAGTTCACATATCCCAATGAATGAGGCGTGACTTTATGACTCTTTCTTTTTAGCTGTCAAATTGCACTTGATATATATACATTCCTTCCGTATGTATATATATATTTTAAAAGAAAGGAAGAGAGAGAACTGAGGGATTTTTCTATCCTATAAATATCCCCCCTCTTTTACCATTCTCTTTTCTTCACCATTTTTGAGTTTTCTTTGGATTCTGACAATTCTTCACACTACTGAAGAAAAACAATCTTCGATTTTCCTTTCACTCCTCCAACGTTTGGTTTATCGCTTTCGCTCCGATCATTCTTCTTCATTCACAGGTATGACTTTATTTTCTCCTTCTTTTACTCTGGCTTATTTAAGTTTCTGCTTTATTTTTGCTACTGTCGTTCGAGTGCTTTTTGTTCTTTGGTTTAATGGCTATAGATAGGGAACAGAATGTTCAAAATGTGATATGGGGTTGGAATACATCTTTGGATTGGTTTTAGGGATCTTGGTTTTTCAATCTGTTCTTACAGAGTGAATTTTTAGGGTTTTTTTATTGAGTGTGATTGTCAAAGTGGAAGACTTATTGGGTGAGTGGAAGATTTAGTGGGCAAGTGTAGGATTTAGTGTTTAACATGATAAACATAGATGATAGAGGTATAATCAATAAATTTGTAAGACTTACCCGAAGTCCTTATTTGTCACAGGCTCCAATGTCGAAGTCCGAGGGTAACCTTCCTACTATACCTCCTACCGAAGTGGAGGAACTCGATTCTGATGAGTCTCTGAGCACTTCGGAGGCTTTGGCAAGTGAGAAGGACTTTGGGGCTGGGGAGTCTTCTAGTGATAAAGAGATTGACTCATCTGTTTTGTCAATTCCCACTGCCACTCCACTTACTTCGCTTCCATCTGCCACTATTCCCGTGGCTGTTCGAGTTTCTTCTTCTTCACTTTCTTCTTTCGAAGGACTAACTATTCCCATTGTGATTCCTTCTATTCCTTCATCTTCTAAGACTTTTTATGCTGGTGTTACTTCGACGGGTATATCCATTAAGGATATTCCGGAAAAACAAAAACTGGGTGATTCGGAACTTTTTAAAAGTGACTTTGTATTAAAAAATAATATGATTGAGGGTCTTGAGGTTAATTGTATCCGGGGTTTAGTGGATGAGAGTAAATATAAGATTACTGCTCCGGCGGTAGTCTTGTCGATGACCAATTATTCTATCCCAGTTCCTTTAGCTCATTTTATGTATGGACTTCGATTTCCTCTTGACCCTGCCTTTGTCGATTTTTTGTTGTTGGTAAATTCCCAACCAGCTCATATACATCCAAATACAGTTCGATGTATTCTGTGTTTGATTATGTTGTGTAGACGGATAGGAGTTGAAATCTCTGAGTTGATTTTGCGGACTTTCTTTTCCACACTCCGTATGAACAAAAGAACCTTATCTGTCAGACCTCGCTCCAATGTAGTAACCCTTTTTGATTCTCCCCCTAACAAACTTCCCGATTGGAGGGAAAGATGGGTGTGTGTAGAGAGTACTTCTGGTTTTCCTTTTCGTCCATTAGTTGGAATGTTAGAATCTTGGAAACCAGTAGGAAAGAAACCAAAGTATTCGGAGTCCGATAGGAAGTTTTTTGACTTCGTCCGAAGTGAGTTAGGAAATAGTCCCGATACTCGGACTAAGTATTTTTTGTCTAGTGATTTATTGAGTCCCGAGAGCTTGCGTTGGTGTGGGATTGGTGGATTTCGGTTTAAGGAGCGCCGAGCTGAACTCGGACTAGATGATACAAATGAATACCCCGTATGGAGACTCCATCCGGGTAGAGTATTTTTTGACGAGTGTAGTGTATGCTCCACCATAAATTCCGTGGGGTGTCAAACTGATGAGGGTATACTTGTTATACTTTTCTTTTCTGAGAATTCTTTTCGTTACTTTACCACTCCACTGCTTTTACTTACTACATTATTTTGTATTTTCATATATGGATTTTACTTCGATACGGAAATCTCTTCAAGCTGCCCGATCAAAGACTTTGGAAAAAATCACTCCGAACCCACCAAAGGCTTGTGTGAAAGGCTCTGTTGTCGAAGTGGAGGATTCCGAAGAATCGGGGGCGGCACCTGAAGTGCCGGCTCAGAAAAAGAAGTCTCCAAAAAAGAGGACTTTGGAGAAAGATACTTCTACTCGGGCTCCGACTTCAAAACGGAGTCGTAGTGGTACTGAGGTCGTTATTCGCAATCCAAGTTCTCAAACGGATGTCTCTTTGGGAATTTCAGAGTCAAGTCTTTCTCCGGGGGAGTCTAGCCAGCCCAAAAGGAAAGAAGTTTCTTGGCTTCAACTTGGATTCAAACTCCCCACTGGTCATAATGGGTTGTATGCCCTTGGTCGTGAAATTCATCAATCTTCTCCTGCATTAACAGGACTCAAACTATCCTCTCCCGAAGTTGGTCGTTTCTTGGGCATTGGACCATTAAGGAGATGTATGGATACTGATACTTACAAAAGTATCCAATCCATGAACACGGATGACACAGTTGGTCTCCCGGGTTCCTGCCTTTCCCGGTATTTACCTACACTCCACATATTTTGATATATGTATATATACATACTTCATTATACTTGCGATATAACTTTCACTTGATTTATAGGTGGCCGCATATACCATGCACCTCGCTCAAATGTCCGCTTCGTCGAACTCCTCAAAAAAGCTTATGCTTGCTATGGAAAACAAGTTGGTGGAAGCAGAAAGCGAACTCTCTTCAACCAAAGACAAGCTTACCTCCATGAAAGAAGACTTAGATACTTCAAATGCGAAGTATCAATCAGAGTGGATCAACAACTACAGATGTCTAATAAATTGGACTCCGCTAATGCCAAGATTATTGAATTGGAGTTGCGGGATAAAGAGAAGGATAAAAAACATGCTTCGTTGAGGTTCAAAACCTGTCGGATCGAGTAGCATATTATAGATCAACTGCCTATACTTCGCAGCTCATGGACGAATTCAGATCTTCGCCCGACTTTCGGAAGATGGTTTTGACTCAAGCTTGTTCATTTTTTGAATGAGGTTGTGCTCATGCCATCCGTAATCTTCATCACTTAGTTCAAGATAAACAACAACTCACGCGTTTGTTTATCGGTTCTTTTGCGGATAAAGAATTTAGGAATGGTGCTGAGTTCGTTCCATATAATGAAGAAGATATGAGAGAGATACAGATGATTGATGCTCGTCATAACAGCGACGTATGGGTACATCCTCCAAAGGTTACTCCAACACTTTTTTATTTGAGTGAAGAAATTCTTAATGCCACTTATTCTGGAGCTCCCAATCCGGAGGATATTCCATCCAGTTCGATTATTGTAGAAGATGCAGCAGTTCGGTCTTCTGATGCCCCTCAATAGCTTAGCAATAGAAACTTAGCATAGGAGGATTTTGTTATTGAGATCTATCTTTTGCACTCCGATCTATGTATTAAGAACTCCGAACTTTTTGTACTCCGATTTTATCGTTTAAATGAAAATCTCTACAGAGTAATTTTTCCTTCTTCACGCGTATAATCAATATTATAAGTTAAAGCTTTAACAAATAACCAGTAGAGATTATTTTATTGATTATATCAATCAACTTCGCATTACACAAAATACTTTTTAAGATGGTCCGAATGTCAAGGATTTGGAAGTAAAGTTCCATCCTCTTTTGCCAATAGAAACGTACCTGGTCTTACTTCGCTTTTCACTTGATACGGTCCTTCCCAATTAGGTGTAAGCTTATTTGCATTCAATTGTTGTGCTGTGACTTCAACTTTTCGTAACACCCAATCACCTATATGTAATGGTGGCGAAACGACTTTTTTATCATGTGCAGACTTCATCTTTACTTTGTATGCTTCGGCTCGGAGTCTAGAAGTTTTTCGCCTTTCATCCAACAAATCCAAGTCATGTAACCGAGACACCTCATTGTCTTGACTATCAAAGTTGGAAATACGGAATGTTGGGAGTGCCAATTCGGCTGGTGCAACCGCTTCCGATCTGTAGACCAGTGCATAAGGCGTTTCCCCTGTAGGTCCCCTAATCGAAGTACGTACCGACCATAATACAAAATGTAATTCATCTACCCATTTTTTAGATAATCCTTCAAGGTTCTTTTTTAGGGCTTGCATGATCAATTTATTTGCAGCTTCCGCTTGTCCATTACCTTGGGGATGAGCTACTGACGACTTCCAATGCTTTATATGTAATCGTTCAAATTCAGTTGAGAATTTTTTCGAAAACCGAGTTCCATGGTCAGTGACAACAGCTCTTGGGACTCCGAATCGGCATAATATAGAATCATGAAAAAAGTTCAATACATTTTCTTCAGTCGGATTCACTAGTGGTTTAGCCTCGATCCATTTAGAAAAATAATCAACTACGACTACCATATATTCGAATCCACTTTTCGACTTAGGGAACTTTCCCATTAAATCCATGCCCCACATATCAAATGGCCATGTCAATGTTACAGGTGTTTGTTGGATTGAGGGAAGTCGAGGTATATTGCCAAAAATTTGACAACTTCGACATTTCCGAACGTAGTCTTGTGCGTCTTTCTTGAGAGTTGGCCAATAAAATCCTTGATGAATTATTCGATCTGCAAGTGCACGAGCTCCAGGATGCCCTCCACAAACTCCTTCGTGTACTTCCTTTAATACCGATTGTACCAATGATGGAGGAATACAGCGAAGTAACGGCTTTGAAAATGATCTACGATACAACAAATTATCATGTATTACATAGCGAGCACTCCGTTGTCGTATTGCTTTTGCTTCATTTGGATTTTGTGGTAAAATATTGTGTTCAAGATAATCTCGTATCTCATCAATCCAGGATTGCAATTGAGTGGAATTATTGAGCACAATCATGACTTGCTGGAGGATAGAAGTAGTATATACTTCAATATGAATCTGTAAATCATTCGGCATGTCATTGGAGGCAATCCGTGATAGATGATCTGCTTCGTGATTTTGTGCACGATCAATTTTATCAAGTTCAAAGAATGCGAAGCTTTTCTTCAATTGATTGGCATAGGTGAATTATGGTTTTAAATTTTCAGAAATGACAGCATATTCTTCATTGATTTGTCGTACCACGACTTGTGAATCGCTAGATACGTGTAATGACTGAATGCCAACTTCAACTGCCCAAGTCATTCCAAGTAATACTGCCTCATATTCTGCTTGATTATTTGAAACTGAAAATTCCAAGCGTACACTTCGACATTGATGAAAAGTTTTGCTCGGTGAATCCAGGATCATTCCGACGCCGACTCCGTTTTGGTTTACCGATCCATCTACCTTCATGAACCAACTTTGTGGATATTCTGAAATGGGTTCTTTATATGGAACTAAAGCCAAGCCTTCGTCTTCAGAAAATGAAGTTTCAGCTAAAAAATCGGCCAAAGCTTGGGCTTTAATCGAAGTACGAGGCTTAAATTGGATATCATATCCACAAAGTTCAATCGACCACTTGAGCATTCTTCCGGATTGATCAAGCTTTTGATAAATTTGCTTTAATGGCGAATTTGTGTAAACAATAATGGGATGTGATTCAAAATAAATGCGTAATTTACGCGCCGCAACAACCAAAGAGTAAGCTAATTTTTCTATATTAACATAACGGGTTTCTGGCCCGTTCAAAACCTTGCTTACATAATACACTGGAAGCCGCTTATTGTCAACTTCTCTAACTAATACTGAAGCTACTGTCTGATGACTAGCACCCAAGTATAAGTACAAAATTTCCCCAACGATAGGAGAACTCAAAAGAGGTGGATGTTGCAAGTATTCTTTTAACTTTGCCCATTCTTGACGGCATTCTTCAGTCCAAACAAAGGATTTTGATGCTTGCTTCAAAACTAGAAAGAACGGAAGTGATCGTTCAGCTAACTTTGAAATAAATCTTCCAAGAGAGGCTATACATCCATTAAGCCTCCGAACATCCTTGATACAACGAGGCTCTTGTATCGCCAAAAGAGCAGATATCTTTTCCGGATTTACTTCAATTCCTCTTTCTGTCATCATAAAACCTAAAAATTTAGCAGCTCGCACTTCGAAGGTGCACTTCACAGGATTTAACTTTAACCGATACTTGGTCAATGTACCAAAAGTTTCAGTTAAGTCGTCAATATGTGATTTTCCCTTTGATGTTTTTACTACCATATCATCTACATAAACTTCTACATTTCTCCCCATTTGTTCACAGAATACTTTATCCATCATAGTTGATATGTCGCACCTGCATTCTTAAGTCCGAAAGGCATCACGTTATAACAAAATAGCTTTCCAGCTGCTCGGAATGATGTATGGACTTGGTCTTGAATGCACATTTTGATTTGGTGATATCCGAAAAAGGCATCCAAGAAACTCAGCATTTCGTATCCTGATGTGGAATCTACCAATTTATCAATTTTGGGAAGTGGGTAACAATCTTTAGGACAAGCTTTGTTTAAATCAGTAAAATCTACACACAATCTCCACTTCCCATTTGCTTTCTTGACCAAAACTACATTGGCCAGCCATGTTGGATATTCAACTTCTCGTATGAATCCCGCTTGGAGAAGTTTTCTTATCTCTTCTTTTGCCACTTTTTCTTTTTCATCCTTAAAATGTCGTTGCTTTTGTTGAATTGGTATATATGCTGGATTAAGGATTAGCTTATGTTCAGCTACACCTCGATCAAGGCCAGGCATATCTTCAGGACCCCAAGCGAAGTTGTCCTTATGATTGATCAAGAATTCTTTTAATTATTTTGTTTCTTCGCCAGGGAATCCTTTTCCAATTTTCACTCGCTGCTCCGGGTGAGTAGGATTAACCACCACTTCTTCATATTCTTGTGTTACTTGACTTGAATCTTCCTCAAGATGAGTTGTAAGACAACGTCTTGAAGGGCCCTCTTCTATTTCTTTAGAAGCTCGCTTTCTTTTTAACATGTGATCCAAAACACACCGAGGATTTGAAGTCAAAATGCCAATACCTGCAGGAGTAGGAAATTTAACACGTTGGTGTGGAATTGATATCACCATACCGAACGCCGCTTGCCCGGAACTCCAAGTATTGCATTATAATTTGAAGGAAGATCTACACAATAAAATTGAATCATTTCTGAACGACATGCCGACCAAATTCCAAGTCCGACATTTAGAGTAACTACACCTTTTGTTTTTATTTTAAGTGTAGTAAATCCTTCAAGTCTTGACGAAGTCGGTGCTAAACAATGATCACTTAAACCCATTTCTTTAAAACAATGGTAATACAAGACATTGATTGCTGCCCCTGTATCAATCAAAACCCTTCTTACTAAATACACTTCCCAACTCGGGCGAGTGATTACAATGTCTAATATCACAGGGTTAAGATTTCGCTCATAATCGGGATATAGCTCCGCTTGAGAAAAAGTGATAGCGGGCTTTCTTGACTCATACCCGGGGGTTATCCAAGTTTCTTTCAACATATGAATTTGTCGTTTCAACTTGGTTATTGATGGTGTTTCATCAAAAATAACTTCGTGACCTTTTCTTTTCCTCTGGACTCCAGTGATGGCGGGATACCATCCTTCAAAAATTCATTCAACAATCCTCTCCTCTTCAAAGATTCAATGATTCTTTTCAATGGAAATCAATTTTCTATATTGTGTCCATGCGTTCTATGAAAATCACAATATTTACTCCTACCCCGTAGATTTTCGGTTTGTGGATTGAGGGGTGGAGGATCTCGCACTCCGTATTTTTCCTTAAGTATTGCCACCAGTTTTCTGTCGAGATATTTAATCCGAATGGCCTTTCGATTTTCCGAATTCGATTCATTCCCCCGTTATCGTAACTTGGTCGACTTGGAACATACGGTAGTCTATCCTTCTCAGCTATTCCTTTCGTCACTTCGCGCATGGCCTCCCGTTTGAGTCCTTCATTTTTTTCTTTCATTTATAATCTCTTTTTGAATTGAAGGACGTCTATCTGGCTGCTCAATCGCCATGGCTACATGTTTTGCAGTCCTGAACATTTCTCTCAATGTTTGCGGTTTGCGGAGTCCGAACTCCGTTTTGAGTGCATGAGACTTCAAACCTCCTTCAAAACAAGCAAGTACCGTATCATGACTCAAACCTTCAATCTCATCATAAACCCGTTTGAAACGGTCAACATATTCAAACAAAGGTTCATCATCTCGCTGCTTCACATTTGTTAAATCACCACGTGTTTTTGGGATCTCACCCGCTGTGCTAAATTTATCGAGAAAAAGTTTTTCCAGCTTATACCATGAGTCTATATTATTTGCTTTCAACGAAGTAAACCATGTTAACGCTTTCTCGGATAAAGTACTCGGAAATGCTTTACATAATATAGCTTCATCACTGGTAACCAATCCCATCGCTGATTTATAACGACAAATATGTTCCTGCGGCTTGCTTTTTCCCGAATACAAAACAAAATGAGTTAATTTCAGGTTTGTGTCGGGTAGAACATCCCGAATCCATTGCACGAACGGACCCATCTCAAATGGCCTCCTATGATTATCGGAAACGTGTCGTCGAATTGATTCATAAGGTAATTTCTCCTTATTTCGTGGTGGTGTGGATTGCCTTTGTCGATAAATTGGAGGATCCGGCGACCTTCTTCTCCTTTGTTGAGGTGAGTATTGACTTTGTGCTCGCCTATGTTCTATTTGTGTAGGTCTCGCACGATGAGAGGACTCCCCCACTTCACTTCTAGGTCTTGGTTGTCTGGTACCTTTTCTTTGCACAAGAATATCAAGATTCAAAATATTATGTTTAGATTGAATTGGTACCTGAGAGTGAGTTGGCTGGATTTGTGAAGTTGCATTAGGAGTTGGCTGGGAAATACGTGTATTTGCCCGTTCAGGATTTACTTCTTTCATCTTCAACGGTGGTAAATGTTCTCCCAAAAGTGTAGCTTCTTGCTGTAGCTTATACCAGTCACTCATCAACTTTTGCTTCCTTTGCAAATTTTCAATCTCAAGTTGGAGACATTGAACTTCCTCAAGGTTGTTGATCTTGATTCCTTCTATCATTTAAATACTCGCGCAAGTCTGATTGCTCCGGCGGTATCCTTCCTGTGGATACTGCACGTTGAGTAGGTTGAGAATATCAGCATGCTTCTGTCTCTTTCCGACCTTCATTTTCTTGTGTCTTTGACACCATGATTTTTTTTTTTTGTAATAAACTCAATATACGGTAAAAAGGAAAATGTACAAAAAGTTTTAATCGTTTCCCGGTAACGGAACCAATTAAAAGGGAAAATATTTCAAGTTGACTTATCCGTATTGATTTTACTTCAATTGAGCTGGACCGGACAAGTTCCTGCACAAAAGTCAAACCGGAAGGGGTTTATTTCCGATTGACCCTCCGATGGCTTTGTCAGAATCAGAAGAATAAGTTTTTGGAAAATTAACTAGAAAAACATCCAAAAAACCCCCTCATACCTGTTTTCTCCTCCTTTTTATATCTCCCCTTAATTTTACCCGACTTAACCATGATTAACACAAGTTACTATTACGGTAACTTTGAAGTGTCATTAATACACATGTCATCTTTATATGTGAATGAAGTGACATCTGTCAACCTTATGTTTGAGTGGAATAACATTTGTCATCTTTGGTATCACTTTTCATAAAGGTCCAATCGGATATTTTACTCCAAGCGGTTATTAATTTCCACAATCTTGAAGGTTTGCCCCCTTCTCGACTTCGCCTGCTCTCGGCGAAGTATGAGCTAATAAATATCAATAATATACCCTTCGAGTCATGACTTTCAATTTAGTAGCGTCCGACTCGGAGTCAACTCATCTTGAACTTCGCCCGGAGTTCGAGTAATTTAAATTCGACTCACACTTGAAATTCGGAGTCAACATCTTATATTGGAGAGATCCTCTTTAGTTTTCCTTCGCCATGTTAAATTATATATTCTAGATTAAACACAAGAAAAGCTAAAAGAGTTCAAGCACGGTAATTTTTGGACGGTGTCTTCTTTCTTATATTTTCCGAAAATCCCCAGATTTTTTATTCCATTCCTTGTTTCAATCTATAATTTCATTGTTTTTAATCTTTCAACTTCGATCTTGAAATTATTTTCCGAGTATCACATTAGATATTTAGTCGGAATTTGTATAATTTTTAATGTTTCAAGGTTATCTTTTTATTTTAGTCAATTTTACAAGAATTAAAAAAGGAAATTCATGTTATCGATTATTACTGAATTTATATATATATATATAATATAATATAATATAAAGAGATAAATATACGATTTTGTCAAAGAAGTTCAATAGAGAAGATGAAGTTATAAAAAGTGATAGTAATGATTTAAATACAGAAGAACCACAAGAATGGTAAAATCTGAACACAAAATTTTTAATCCAATAAAAATAACAGAGATTTTTAGAGCAGATTTCTTTAATTAATATGTTAGTTAGTTTACGTAATTCTCTCCAAAAGAAGAAGAAGAAGAAGAAAAATAACAATAATAAAACTTCAACCTCTTGGAGGGAAATGAACTTATTTGTCTTTTTTTACCTGGTATATTCATTTGAAATTGTGCATAAAGTCATCTGTAACATGTGTCGAATTTCAGTCCCTCACTTGGCAAATTAAGTGAGACACCAAAATAAGATAAATCAAACTAAGTTATCAGATTTTCAATATTGTCACTTCTAACAAGGAAAAAAGGAATATTTTTTTTTGAAACCATTTAATTTTCGCGGTCATCAACAATGCAAATATGACATAAAAAGGATTAGGGACGTCAAATTGTGTAAATTATGGTGAGGTGCAAATTGTTGTCAAATGGAATAATTGGGTTGGGTTGCAAAATTGACAAAGAGCGTCATCTATGTTTGGTTATAGGCCTTTTTTTGAAGCTTATCCATATCTGGAGTCCCACCGACCACATGGATGCAAGAGAGCTCAAATGCATTTAACTTTTTTTTTTTTTTTTTTGTTTAAAATATATATATATATATATATATATAATTTGATGAAGTTCCTCTCATGGTCTAATGGTCTAGGGGTGATTAAACTCATTTATTTCAATATCAAAGACAACACAATCACACAAGATCTATAATGGATAAGTGTTAAATGTCATGTTTACAATATTTGAGTTGGCTTGAACCTCAAGAAGGTCAAAAGCTAAATCTTGGGTTGGGTGATCATCCCTACCATTGCACCACATCAAACTCATTGATATTGATAGAAAGTGAATTCATGAAGTTCCCAATTTAGGGTTTTAAAAATAAAGTTAAAATAAAATAATAATATATTATGACTTAGAGTCTCACATTAATTGCTCGCTTAGAAGATTGACGGAGAAGTTATAAAGTAGGGTTTGAAGTCATTTACTCAATTTACTCATTTTAAACTTGTGAAGTAGACCTGAAATGAGGCAAAGTGACAATATCATTAAAGAGTAAAGTGAGAGATTTTCATTTCTATTCATAATTACTTTCGAGCCATATAATTGAAAAATAAATAATTTTGTTAAAATTAATAATAACAATACAATCATATGCTAAATTCCATGAAAACAATCCATTTAAGGAAACTTTCTTATTTTAATACAATATCTTTAATTATAATATATCATAGGTTTACTATATATGTCTTAAGATAAGACAGTTTAAGAAGCCAGAAAAGTGATTCTCAGAATTTTCTTCCTTTTCTTTCCCTTACTACTCTTTCGTTGTCAAAAGATCTCGCAAAAGAAAAGTAGATTTTTCTTTTTGTTATTTTCAATTTCAGAAAGAAGATCCGCAGGAGTAGATATATATATATATATATATATATATGTATGTATCAAACTTAATTTTGAACTCAAAGTGCAAGTTGTTATATATTCCTGTAGAGATATCAAACTTGACACATGGTCTTCACGTTACCTGTGATTCTTCTAAGCTTTAACAATACATTTTTAGGAATATGATTTCAATCAAACTTCGAATAATTATGGATACACATCTACAAACCAATATTGCTAAAAATGGGCTATAAAATTATAGATTGTATATGTGTAAAAATCACAAATTATCGTTTCAATTAATTTATAACTTTCATCCATATATATATATATATATATATATATATATATATATATATATATATATATATATATATATATAGGCGATACATAAAAACTTTATGACCTACGAAGGATGTACACATCGACTTGGAGGTCCTCATCTAGTATGCATAAAAAATATTTAGATTTTTATAGTCGATGTATCTTCAGCCAAGATATTAAAAAAATATCTGATTAATCTTAATTCTATCATAAAAATTAAACTAAAAAAGAAAAAAAGAGAGATGAACAAAAGTATGATTTTATTTTTCTTTTTTAAGTTAGATTTTCTATTTTACATTCTCATACATTACAACCGCTTGTTATGAGAGATTTAGAGTCTGAAAACTTTTATATCTCTGTTTAATAAAGGGTGTTTAATTTTTTGAAAAGACAAAAGAAGGATCTGGATACAATGAAGTGAAAAAGAAGCATTTATGGATAGAATGTCAACGCTTCATTTTAGATGTCACAAGTGGAGGTGCACAAGGGTGTTGGTTCCACCTTTCCATATTCCCATGCCATCCTGCAGTTCAATATATACAAATTCATTCATCAACTTATATATATGGATATATATCTGCATGAAATTTATATCCATAATAAATGAAGGAAAGAGAACGAACAAGATTTTCTAAAGTAGGAAGAAGAAAATTAATTAAGAGGATTAATATAATTATATTATGTTACCAATGGACATATCGAATCCTTGATTCTTAAGTTGGCGATACTCTTGGCAAAGAGCACAAGGTTCACAACAGCAATGGACGCAGCAATCAGTGCAAGGTTTCTCATCCAAGAAATACTGTCCTCTTAGTTTTGAACGATAGAAACAAGAATACATGCATGAGCAGCCACAGAAGCACAATATCATCATGTATAGTGCTCCACTAATCCCACATGCTGCACAATATCATCATGTATATTAATTATAGTACTTAATTAATATATATTAAGTACTTATTATGAATAAATTTATAATATTTAAGAAATAGATTAAGAAATTAATCTATATATATATATATATATATATAGAGAGAGAGAGAGAGAGAGAGAGAGAGAGTATTTTATCGAAAAAGAATTATTACATGTTGATCCTCTGTCGACAATCTCTGCGATTCGGCCAAATGTAACACAAGGGCACCAACAAGTTAAGCAACCTAGGAAATCACAGCAAGAAAATTGTTTATATTACATGGAATTTGATTTTTGATATATATTATCTATGAACATATGAGTATATTTTAAGAAAATTTCATTGCAAATTTGAGAAAAGATGATTCTTGAGTAAACTTTGATTTTTATTTTATATATATATATATATATATATTTGTGGCAACATTCCTGCTCAGCGAAATTTTACTAAATATAAACCATAAATTATAGATTTTCAAGAAAGTGTGTATGATGTTGAATGTATTATATCAATAGAAATTAGAAAAAGTGGCCAAGTTTTGCAAATAATATAATTCTTGAAATGAAAAAGGACTATACTTATATTCAAATAAAGGATTTCATATATGAAGGAATATATATTATATGTACAAGTTGTTGTTTTCTACATATATTTAATTTATCAACTGACTGAGTGAGAGATAATATATATATATATATATATATATATATATATATAAAAATCAAAACAGTTTTATCAACTGTCACAACAATCACAAAGGAATATATTAATTATATATACAAGTTTTTTTTTCTATGTTGGATTTCTTAATTAGTCAACTCATAGAATGAAATATAATACAAAATATATATATATATATATATAAATCGAATTTCTTAAGAAACTTACAACTAGTAAGGTTGTCATAAAAAAAGAAGAAGAATATATTATATACAAGTTGTTGTTATCTATATATAATTTCGTAATCTGTCAACTGATTGAATGAGATATAACACAATATATATACCTATAAAAAAACCAATATATATATATATATATGTTAAAAGGCAAATTTTTTTAAAAACTTACAACTAGTAATGTCGTCACAACAATAACAAAGGCTAGTGGACCATGGAACAAGAGAATGAGAAGAAAATTTATTATAAGATGCCCGAAGAAGAGGATTCTCTTGAGGATTTATTGTGCAAGTTGTGTGCGCTTCATGATGGTTCATTGACTGTACCGGTGAAGTTGACGGTTCCGGTGGGGCTGACGGCACCGGAGAAACGTAATGCTGATCCGTTTCCGGTACTACAGGATACATGTTTTGGTTGAAGGCTGAATATTTTTCAAGTAATGAATGATATAAATTTTAAGAGAAAATGAAGAGAGATAGACGTTTGAATTATTATTCTTTTTATACAAAGAAGAGTCTGTATGTAATTGGCAGTTGGCAACGGTTGAGGCGTTGTGTCCAAAAATCCGTTGTCTTCTTTAGGTTGTAAAACCCAAGCCCAATTTGAATAGATTATGGAGAGTTTTCTTTTTTGGATTCAACCTTTATTTAACTAATTTTTTGGCCCATTATATACATATATCTGTTTTTAGCCACATTCTTAGATGAATTTCAAATTATGGAATGATTATTTCTTAAAATATAACAAAATTTAAAAATTCTTCCTAAAATATTGTTACTTTTTCAACTATTTCTCAAAATATATATCTCTACTTTGCCAAAGTAGAGACTTATTTTTTTTAATAAAATATTCAGCCTCTACTTTGGCAAAATAGATGCTCATTTTTTTTAATAAAATATTCAGGCAAAGTAGAGACTCATTTTTTTTTAATAAAATATTCAGGGTTTACTTTTGTCAAAAGAGACCCTCATTTTTTTCTTTTTAAATTTATTTATAAATTTTAATTTTCTAATAATAGTAATTTGTAAAAAAAAATATTTATTTATAATTTTCATAATATAGATTATATTAATTATTAATTATTATTATACTTATATTATATTAAACAAAGTGATGTAAAACTTAATTGAAATTATAATATATTGTGTATATGTGTATATATATATATTCAATTATTTGTTGTTATATATATATATATATATTTATAATATATATATATATAAGAATAATTTTAATAAATTTTTTTATTTATTTGAATACAAATTTTTATGTAAAAATATATAATATAAATTTATTAAATTAATAAAAATATAAAATTACTTATTGTAGATATATAAATATTATTTATATATTTAAATATATAATTAAATATTATTCATATATTTTAAATATATATTTATATTTATATATTTTATATATTAAAATATTAAAATATTCACCTCTTATATGAGTGACACGTGGCAACTTCATAGTCATTGATTGTCACTCACTCCATCTATAAATAGAGGGCAAATTCCCTCAAGAAAATGTTACAAATACACTACTCACACTCACTCACTCAAGAATCTGTGAAGTTGAGAGATATTCGAAGGATATCGAACCTCTGTCGAAATCGGCCCTTCCTCTCAAAGTCTAAATCCATTCCGAGACAAAGTCCTAAAACCCTCGGAAGAAGAAATCAAATTGTTCGATAGATCAAGATCAAGCCCAAAAGCCCTCGACGTCGAATCCATTCCGAGATCCAGCCCAAAACGCCCCTCGAAAGAAAACAAATCAATTGGATCGAGACAAGCCCAAAACGCTCCTCGAATCCACAACGGATCAAATCAACAGATTCATAGAGATTGGACCCTTGTAATTTAAATTGTTATATAATTATTGTATTCAATTTATTATTTTTTGTAATTTTGATTTTACAGGAAATAAAGAAATTTTATTGTCTACAAATTTGGCACGCCCAGTGGGACCATCTCTACCGTTCATCTCTTTCCGTCAATACCATCGAAATGGAGTCCAAGAATGATATCAGCAAAGCTGATTCAAACGACATTGTTGCGGAGGTAAGTGTTGGTGTTTTGACGTCTGCGACCTATGTCGGTCTTACCACGCGAAGCAAAGGAAAGGTAATTGCTTATTTGCGGAAGAGACCAATTGGCGATGCATCCCACAAATTCACCAACCCTTGTTTTGACGTTGCTGCAAGGAAGAACCAACTGCAAGGCGTTGTAGATGGAATGGTTCAAAGGACGCTTACCATATTGGAAAACAAGATTGACGCGAACAAAACAGAATCAAAAAATGAAGATTTCTTAGCGGATTCAACAGGTAATATCCAACAAGATCAAATGAGCAGCAATGATGACCTTGAAGATACCTATACAAATACATTTGTCATGTCCGTTATGATGGTGGACGCGTCAACCATAGAAGAAAAATTGACAAACTTGACAAAGTTGGTGGAGGACCTCACATTACAATTGGCGAAGCAAGATCGCATCATTGCGCAATTGGTGAGCAGCAATGGTAAATCTACTCCGACAATGCAAAGGTACGTTGAGACTGCACGAAACGATGTTAACTCAAAGCGAAAAGAAGAACCAAATGATTTTGGGGCAGTCAATATTGCTAAAAATACAATCTCAAGTGGTTGATGGATCCAAAACAAATGAAGAAGAACAAACATTCATGTTTCTGCTGATGGACTCATTTCGACAAATGAATTAAGGAATTTCATTAAAGGTATGATAACCGATAAATATGCGGGAAAATCAAAATCATCTTTTGCGTATTCAAAGCCATATTCGAGGAGGATTGCTGGTTTGAAGATGCCTGAAGGATATCTTCCTCCAAAATTGCAGCAGTTTGATGGAAGAGGCAATCCCAAACAACATATTGCTCACTTCATCGAAACATGTAACAGCGCTGGCAAAGAAGGAGATCTTCTAGTCAAACAGTTCGTTCGATCCCTCAAAGAAAGTGCATTCGACTGGTATACTAACTTACCCTCTGCATCAATCGACAGTTGGAACCAACTTGAAGTTGAGTTTTTGAATCGCTACTACAACACTCGGCGAATAGTAAGCATGCTTGAGTTAAGTCATACGAAGCAATGGAAGGATGAACTAGTTGTTGATTACATCAATCGATGGAGAAGTTTGAATCTGAATTGCAGAGATCAATTATGTCAAAAATATGCGATCGAGATGTGCATCCAAGGAATGCAATGGAACCTTCAATACATTTTGAAAGGAATTCAACCAAAAACATTTGAAAAATTAGCTACACGCGGACGAGATATGGAGCTAAGTATTATCGCCAATCAAAAGTTTGAAATTCATGTTGAACAACAGCAACATCAAAATAGGGGCAACATTTCCTCGGAATCATCTGTAGATAAAGAGTCAATTTCAAATGTTGACGATGCTTGAATCAAATCATCGGCGCTCCTCCTTGACGTACGAGGTTAAACCGCAAGTTACTCCTTGATAAGAGTATAAATTGTTTGCAAATTCAAAGAAGGCTCCTTGACACGAGTGTAAACTGTCTGTAAATTCGAAGAAGACTCTTTGATACGAGTGTAAACTGTCTACAAAGTTAAAGAAGCCTCTTTGACACAAGTGTAAACTGTCTACAAAGTTAAAGAAAACTCTTTGACACGAGTGTAAACTGTCTCGCAAAGTTGAAGAAGACTCCTTGATACGAGGATAAACTGTCTACAAAGTTGAAGAAGACTCCTTGACACGAGTGTAATCTATCTGCAAAGTTGAAGAAGACTCCTTGATACGAGTGTAAACTGTCTGCAAAGTTGAAGAAGACTCCTTGATACGAGGATAAACTGTCTGCAAAGTTGAAGAAGACTCTTTGATACGAGTGTAAACTGTCTGCAAAGTTGAAAAAGACTCCTTGATACGAGTGTAAACTGTTTGCAAAGTTAAAGAAAACTCCTTGACACAAGTATAAATTGTTTACAAACTCACATGTCAATACGAAAATGCTCTTTGACGCACGAGCTAAAACCGCATGCTACTCCTTTGTTGCACAAGTTGAAACTGTAAATTTGAACTACGTTCGACTTGATTCCTTTGTAGGATACGTAGGCAACTTAGATAAATTCTAAGTTCAGTCATAACAAAAAAAAATGATTGCAGTGAAATAAAAAAAAAAAAGCTGCACAAGGGTAAACAAAAATTGGCAAAAAAAAAAAAAAAAAAAAAAAAAAAAAAAAAAGCAGCAAAAGTACAAAAAAAAGCAAAGAAATAACAAAGGAAAAATTACCGAGAAGAAAAAAAAAAAAAAAAAAAAGCAAAAAAAAAAGACGCATAAAAAAAGTAAATATTGAAAAGAAAGAACAAAAAAAAAAACATAGCAAAAAAAACCTAAAAAAAAAAAAAGTAAAAAAAAAACTGTAAGACAAAGTTGTGAAAAAAGAAAAATTTTATTGATTTCAATTCTTTTAAACAATATATGTTTACAAGATTAATAAACAATAAGGGGCATGAAATTAATCTATCTACAAAGTTGTCTAATAACCAAAAAGTCTAGGAATTGATTGAAGTTGATGAAGAATGACGTTGAAGTAGACGATTATAACTTATTCAAAGCGACGAAGGTGCAAAGTTGACAAGTACTTTTTCAAGCAGATGAGATCTCCTCCAATCAATTGCTGATCAAATTCATGTCTTTCAAGTTGTCGACAAAGTTGTGGACGACGATAGTAAGCTGCAAAGTTGTGGACGACGATGGTAAGCTGCAAAGTTTTGGACGACGATGGTAAGCTGCAAAGTTATTGACAAAGATGGTAAACCGCAATGTTGATGACGGTGATACACAACAACTTTGCTTGCGAGGATAAACAACAACTTTCCTTGTGAGGATAAACAATAACTTTGTTTGCGACGATGAACAACAATGTTGATGGCGACGATGAGTAGCAATGTTGATGGCGATGATGAGCAGCAATGTTGATGGTGACGATGAGCAGCAATGTTGATGGCGACGATGAGCAACAATGTTGATGGCGACGATGAGCAGCAACGTTGATGGCGACGATGAACAATAACATTGATGACAATGAACTTACCGTCGAAGATAATGATGGAGGATAGATATAGTAAAGGAATCCTTCGGTAATACAACGGTAGTCCATAAATCTTCATCTCCATGTTGTTGAAGGAAAATTCTTGTGAACATTCTTGTGAACATTCTTGTGATCAAGAATCTGCTTCATGAGTGGTAGAGAGTAACAGGTTTACTTTTCTAATGTGAGGACGAGGAACGAATGTTGCGAGTCGCAGAGAAGACCATTCAAGCAGCATCGTGGTAGTTCACAAATCCGCGAAACGAAGGGGTATACGGACCAAACACAGCTTCATGTACTCTTAAGTTTAATGACTTGACACGAGACTCATTGTGACGATCAAGAATGACGATATGTTTGTAAGGTTGGTCGGCATCCTTAATATCCATAATCTGGGAAAAAAAAAATCAGTCTTTTTATTAAAAAAAGAAAGAGAGAAACAAAAAAATATAATAAATTAAAAAAAAAAAAGAAAAATTCTTTTAACTCCAAATTAGCAACTAGTTGTCGAAATAGTTGCATATGACTCTCCAGCCTACCAAGCCGACTACTGGTTTCATGAACAAACAATAGCTCATTAAAGTCCCCTATAACACACCAAGGCTGACTCAAGAGATCCCAAGAATGACGCCGAAGAGAAGCATTCCAATGCCCATAGAAACTTGTAAAATAACATCCACTAGTGGTAACCAATTAGAAATCCAGGTATCAATGTGACCTTGGGAATAATTAATAAGCTTATTATTGATATGGGGAAAAAGTTTTAAAATTTAATTATTTGAGTGATTTAGATAATTAAAGAAAGAGGATTTAAATCACTTTAGATGAAATACGTGAAAATTTAGAGTAAAGAAGGATTTGGATCCTCATCCACATACTATTGACTAAAGGATAAAAGGATAGGCAAATTAGCAAATTTCATCCCTTAAATTATATAATTTTTGTAATTTTATCTTTATTTTAAATTTTTATATAATTTCATCCATTCTTTTTATAATTTTGGAAATTTTGATCTTTTATTAATTTTATTGACAGTTAACAATTAATGAACTTTTTATTTTTAAAAAATAATTATATTAAAAGGGTAAAAATTAATTGAATAAAAGTAAGGCTCTACAACTAGATGAATATTCAGTTTTGATGTTGCCTTTAAAGAGGGGCAAACTACTTCCGTTTGTGTGCTTCACAATTCAAGTGGCATTATTATTGGAGTTTGGGTGAACCGCTTCCGGTCCAATAACCCTTTTTGTGCGGAGGCGGAAGCGGCTATCCAAGCTTTTAAACTAGCTGCTACCCTCAAGCTGGACAAGGTTGTTTTTGAAGGAGATGCCCTAAATGTGATTCTCGCGCTCAAAGGTTTGAAGCAATTTGATGATTGGCGTGTTTTTGCTAGATTGAAGAGGGTCGTTCTTTTTTGTCTTCTCATTTATCTTGGTTTTTATCTTTTATTCCGCGTTCTTGTAATTCTCTGGCCCATGCTTTAGCCAAATGGGCGTCTGCCCTTTCTTTTTGTGGACAAATCCCCTCCGATCGGTTATCACCCGATCTGTGGGGTGTGAGGGGGGATTCCGGGTTGGCGTAGTTGTAGCGTTTTTTTATCTGCTGTTTTTTTCTTCAGTTCCAGTTTTAATGAATCTTTTCACTTACAAAAAAAAAAAAAAACTAGATGAATATTTGAAGGGATTGTTTGATGAACCACAAATGTTAAGATGCATTTATGGATGTATTGAGTATTTTGACATTTTTACCCGTTTCATATAAATACTTTTATAAAATTAAAAGAGTTGACTAACAAATGACCGTCAATAAAATTAATATAATGATTAAAAATTACATAAAAATTTTAATCTAGGATGAAATCAAAAAAATTATATAATTTAAGAATGAAATTTGCAAAAAAAAAAAAAAAACGTAAAAAAGATGATTTTTTAAAATTTTTTTGATAGAATTTGTAAAAATTAAATTATTTTTCATAGGTAAATTTTAAAATTGAAAAAAAAAAGATTAAACTTGTTAAAAATAGATTAGTTTGAAAAAAGTTCACTATTTTTTTTTAAATCAAAATTCACTAATTACTTTATATCGTTTGGCAAATTGGCAAAATTTTATCTTTAAATTATAGATTTTTTGTGATTTCATGTTTAATTAATTGTTTTTTTTAATTTCATCTTTTATGTTAATAATTGTAATTTAATACATAATCAACATTTAAAAATTAAAATAATAATAATTAAGTTGTAAAGTAGAAACATATTTCTTATTTATTAATCAAGAATAAACTTACCTTAAAAATACTTGTTTATCCTAATTTTTTTTTAAAAAAATTTCGGGTATGCAGACCTTAAAAATACATTCTCTCTCTAAATGAGAGCTTCTCTCTCTAGGTGCGAATTCTTTGCGATCTGGGGTTTCTTCGATTCCTGCGGTAAGTTTTGATTTGAATTGGGTATTCATTTTAAGTTTTATCTTCAGTTTTGAATTCCCTTATTTTCCAGTATGTATTTAATTTAGGCTTTTTTTTTTCTTTTGAATTAATGGTGTTATTTGATAGGAAGTGTTGATAATGGTTGCTATTGTATTTTTAACTTCAGTTCGGTGGTTATAATTTTGGACTATATTTTTCTGGATTTGTGTATCTGTTAAAGGAGTGTGAATTGAAGTTGAATGCTGTTCTTCTTGGTCTTGTGTTTTTTTAGTGAATTTATAGAGTGGATTTTAAGACCTAGAAATGAGATTAGAGGAACATGGTTAGTGCTTAGAATATAATTTGTCTTGGGTTCACAATTTTTGGAGAGTGGTAAAAGGGTTTTATTTATTTTCCTCTGCTTTTACTTCATTTTAGTCTTAACTTGGCATGTCCCCTAATTAACTAAGCTTTGGCTAATATTTACTGATATTGGAAGTATTAATATATAATACTTACTAATATTTGCTTATAATGAGTTGATTCTATGTCTACCTAAAACTTAATATTCTCTTTCATTCTCCTGAGTTTTTGGACTAAAGAGATGCTAATGAAGTTTAATTTTAGATAGCTTTCAGTTTCAAATTTTATATTTGTGCAACAAGTTCATCTTCTCTTTCTAAAAGTTTTATTTTCCTTTTCTAAGAGAGCTGGTCTTTTCCGGTACTTGAATTAGTTTATGGGTTATGTAGGGTAGCAAATATAAAAGACCAACATTATCTCGCATGAAGCAAGGGTTCATTTTGTAGTGAAAATTAACAAACTCGAAGTGGATTT
>JAHSUH010000007.1:0-26344 GCA_025388415.1 Cynanchum wilfordii
CCAAATTCATATCAAGCACATATTAAGGCTAACAAATAAAAGATAGAAAATATGAAAAACATCTAATCATCAATGCCTAACAAAAGTAAGTATCTAGATAATAATCTTCATGAATTGAAGATATTATTAGAATACTAACTAAACTAGAAAGTACTTAAAGAAAATGATGGAATGAAGATAAAATGATATGAAAATGCAAAACTAACTAAGAAATGTAAGACAACTAAAGAAAATGCAAAAGAAGTAAATGACAAGTAAATGAGACTAAGGTTAAGAAGAGAAGTAAACTAAACTACTCTAGCATAATACCTAAAAATCAAGATAATATCTATAACAACTATCAAAAATCATAAAACAAAAGCATGGAAATACATCTAAGAAAATGAAATAGAAATCAATCAAAGAGAGAATCAAGTTAGATCCTATACTAACCATACCTAAGAACTAGTTAGAAAAAGTTAGAAGGATTAGAACAAACTATATCAAGTTAGAAAGTAGGAAAAACAATTAGATCTTAAAAATTCTAAACTAAAGATCAAACTAAGAATTAAACCAAAGATCTAAGTTAATCTAACGAGTAAGAATCTAAAGAATCAAAAGCTAACCTAATCTAAAGCACTAGACTAATTAAGCTATCTAATCTAAATCAACTAAAGTTAACCTAAATCCAAAATATCTAAGCTATATCTAACCAAAATCTCTAAGTAAAAGTTTACCTAAGGGATCTATAGTAACCAAAATACTAACTAAACCTACAAATCATGATACTAAATCATCTAACCTAAGATCTAAATCCAAAAATCTATAATCTAAGTAAGAAAAATTCTAAGAAAACAAATCAATAAGAAAGCAAGAGAAACAAAATACAAGTAACAAAATAAAACTACTAAAGTAAGAATAAGAGAAATCAATGAATCAAAATTAAACTACTCAACTAAAAATAAGAAACAAATGAAATTGAAAACAACTAAACTAATTGAAATACAATCGATCAAGCAAATATCCAAGATCTATCAAAGAGATCAAAGATATTCTAAGAATTAGACATGAAAAGTAAAAGTTACTTGAGAATGATATCATAAAGCAAATCATATCAAAATTAATTCGTTATAAATTTCACACCGTTGATGAAAATTTTTCCCCAAAAATTACAACGAACTTAGAAGAAAAACATCACGAAAATTAATAGGATTCCCCGGCAACGGCGCCAAAAATCCGATGTGTATTTTGAGTTATATATAAATAATAAAAATATTCGAATAAATAATAAGAATCTTTAAGATTAAAATAGGATTGTCACTAATAAAATAACTCAATTAGGCAGAGCACCTATCGATATAGTTTAGTAAATAAGGTGGTATTCAGATTTTAAATTTATAAAAATCGTTTTTCCCTAAGACTTCTATTAAATTCTAGTGTGGAAAACATAATTGAATTAATTATGAATATGATTTGTGAATAAGGATCATTCAACAAGTAAATCAACCAATATCAAGAATGATAAGGTTGATTTCTAAATCCTAGAAAGCAAAGTAAAATAAAGCAAAGTAGAAGATCAAGCAAGTAATGGAAGGTAGAAACTCATAAGAAATAATAGGAGAAATGAAGGATACAAACTACTAGGGGCAAGATTAATCATGAAATAACTATCATAATCTCACCAATATTCAAGTCTAGAGTAGAATTTCTTCCATATGGTTTGTGGCAAGAAACTCATTGATTTAAGAACACTTGAATGTTGACAAGATCCAATATCCCATCAATCATCCTAATTCGGTTCATCAAAAGGAAATCTAATCGAATCAACTTGGCACTAATTGTTGTCCTAGTCCGGCCTAACAATTAGTGTTAATCCGGAACTACAACCTCAAATCAAAGTTCAATACTCAAGATAAAATTCAGATCCAAAGCTATGAATGAAATTGCAATTCAAATTAATAACACTACAACAATCATCCATGAAAACCATAATTTGCCCAAACTAATTTGTAGAATAGTACCAACCAATTCTACCTATAAGAAATGTAGAGAGAAGAGTTCCTAGGGTTGGTGTCTAATTACAAGATTGAAATTCAAACAAATCAAAGAAAGAAGAGTAACCTCTTCAACCTCCTTTTTTATCAAACTTCTCTTCTTCAAATCTTCAAGTTGATGAAGTTGATTCTTCTCTTGCAAGACTCTAAAGAAATTCCTTATGGTTGAGGCAACTTCTCACAAGATCTCACAAGGTAATCTCTCAACTCACAACATAAGAACAAGATCTCAAAAATATGAAAGTAGGAAAGTATAGATCTTATTCAAAAACCCTAAAACGTATTACAATTTAATAGCATAACCCCTTCCAAAATACAAGCCAATCCCATCCTTATGCTCCTCTTCCAACCTCCAAATAATGGTAAAAATCCCAATATTTATAAATAACCAAAACAGGGGTAAAATAGTAATTTTTACAAAACAGATTCTAGAACAGCACATCACTACGGGCGTAGCCCCTTGTGCATTACGGGCGTATTGAGGCGGTTAAAGGCAACGAGCGTAGAACAAAAAAAAACCAACCAAAAAAAAAAAATTGCAAAATCATCAACACGGGCGTGTTCATGGCCGTGTTGATAGCTGAGCCCGTGTTGATGGGCGTGTTCAGCCTCCTGGCTGGGCGAGTTCAGCGCTGAGCTCGTGTTTCTGGACTGAATTTGTATATCTTTCCGGAAATTGCATATTTAGTCCCTGAACTTTACTCTTTTGATCAATTAGCTTCACAAACTTCCCGAAAACAGAAATATCACAATTAAGTGCACAATTAACATATTTATCTCAATTTACTCTAATAATCCTCAACAATTATGCACAAATACCCTTCCAAAACATTACCAAATTTAGTGTTATCATTCAGGCAATTAGTCCTAGGTGTCCATTCAATTCGGATATGTTGTTTTAAAGAAAATGTAAAACAAGAATGGAAAATAATTGGCTAAGATCTCTAATGAAATACGTATGATTAACTAAGGTGAACAATGTTCGAAAGTTCAATTTGCAAATGGATCTAAGGCAATTATGAATTCGAATCGTCTTACTACCATACGGGTCGTTGCAAGTAATCTTAAACCTTTGTAGATTAATTATTAAGTCGTGAATTTAATAAGTTAATCTTAAGATTTGTATTGATTACTAACTCGAGATTATTAGGCTTCCTAACTTCATTATGGTCGATGCAAGTTATTAGACCCAATCTGGAAATTTGTAAATTCTCCTATGGTCGGGTCTCCTAAACAAACCGTCAATTTAATTAACTATTGTAGTATCATGCATCAACCTAAGTTTCATAGCATAAACTCAATACGAGAATCAAATCGAAAGCGTAAAATAATAAGCAATTCATAATATATATTAAAACGTATCCTTTCCGGAAATGTATAAATCATTAATTAATCAATCTAAATAAAGATAATCTTAGGACACAGAATCATAACATATAAAGGAAAAGTAATACAAGAACGAAAAGAAAAGGAAAGAGAAAGTTGTCGTGTTGCTCTCATTGCTTCTACGGACTGGCTTAATCCTCCGGGACCTCACCGAGACTCGTACTCGGATCCTTATCCCGCTCTGAAGATCTTCGGCTACCACTCCCCTCAACTAAACTATAGGGTATCCCTTATGGTCGAGGCTCAACCCTACACTCGAGAAGAAAGAAAAATGAAAATTGAAAACTAGACTGGAACTCATCACAAAATTTCTATTGGCTAGAAACACGGAAATGCTCCTGTTCCGAGTGATTCCGGTGTACTTCAACAACTGGGGGAGTGCATCTATTTATAGGAGTAGAAAAGGGGCTGAAAACAGTGAAAATTCGATGTGGGACGCCAAATTTGCCTTCAACACGGGCTACAACACGGGAAGGAACACGCCCGTGTCACGTATCATCAACACGGCCAACAACACGCCCGTGCCAGCGCAACACGGCCAGCAACACGGGAAGGAACACGCCCGTGTTTATCCTTTTTTTCCAAAAATTGCAGTTTTAGTCCCCGATTTCTTCCTTTCTTCAATTTTGGTCCTGAAACTTCCAAAAAGCGAAAACAGAGCAAAGTTGCGTAATTTCCATTTAATTAATTCCAATTGACTCCATAATCAACTCAAATTGAACACAATTAATGTATAAAAACGCGATATAAAATCGAGTTATCAACGGGCAAGTGACAAGTTTTACCATAGAGGAGTTAATACGGAGAAAATCCCGTGGAAGTACGAAATGCAGTCCGGAAAGCCCATAAAGCATCCTGTAGCTTTAAAGACCAATCTTTTCTGTTAACTCCCACAGTTTTCTCTAAAATTCTTTTAATTCCTCGATTCGTTACCTCTACTTGTCCACTTGTTTGAGGGTGATATGATGTGGATAGTCATGTTGGACTCCATATCTCTTGAGGATCTTCTCAAGTTGAGAATTACAAAAATGAGTTCCTCTATCGCTAATTAATGCTTTCGGGCACCCGAACTTGACAAACAAACGTTGAAGAAACTTACATACAATCTTAGCATCGTTAGTAGCACAAGCTTGGGCCTCCGGCCATTTAGAAAATTATTCAACGACTACTAAAATATATTTATTTCCATAAGAAGAAGGAAAAGGGCCCATAAAATCAATACCCCAAATATCAAAGATCTCGACGCTTTGAATAATCTGTTGTGGCATTCGGTCTCGTATTTAGATTTTTCCGGTCCGTTGACAAGCATTACACGCGTTTTACAAAGAAATGTACATCTTTAAACATCGTCGGCCAATAAAAACCAGCTTCTAATACCTTTCTTACGGTGTTGTTTCCAGCTAGGTGTCCTCCTGTTGGTCTTGTGTGACAATGTTCAAGAATTTCGAAACATTCTATCCCTGAAACACATCTTCTAATAATTTGATCAGCACAAATTCGGAATAAGAACGGATCTTCCCAAAAATAGTATTTTAGATCGGAAAAGAATTTATGTTTTCGTTGAGGGGAAATATCGCTTGGAAGTATTCTAGCAGCAAGATAGTTAGCAATATCGGCAAACCAAAGACAGAATTACCAAAGACGGAAAAATCATCCATGAAAACTTCCATAGTATCTCCTAACATGTCATCAAATATGGTGGTCATGCACCGTTGAAAAGTAGCTGGAGCATTACATAAACCAAATGGCATACGTCTATATGCAAAAGTACCATGTGGGCAAGTAAAAGTAGGTTTATGTTGGTCTTCGGGAGCAATAGGAATTTGAAAATAACCGGAAAATCAATCTAAAAAGCAATAATAAGAGTGTCCAAGCAAGTCTTTCAAGCATTTGATCAATGAAAGGGAGAGGGAAATGATCTTTCCTAGTAGCACTATTCAATTTATGGTAATCAATACAAACACGATGTCCAATCACAGTTCTAGTAGGAATAAGCTCATTGTTGTCATTCTTGACAACCGTAATACCTCTCCTTTTTAGGCACAACTTGCACGGGACTTACCCACTCACTATCCGAGATGGGATAAATCAAACCTGCATCCAACAATTTAACAACCTCTTTCTTTACTACCTCACACATGTTAGGATTCAATCTTCTTTGAGGTTGTACACAAGGTTTGTAATCATTTTCAAGTAAGATCTTGTGAGAACAAAAGCTTGGATTTATACTTGGAATATCCACAATCTTAAATGCAAATGCTTGCTTATACCTTTTGAGTATATCTAATGTAAGCTCCTTTTGTTCTTCCATTAAATTTGAAGCAAGTATTACCGGAAGCTTTTTGTCTTCATCAAGGAAGCCATAGCATAAATGACTTGGTAATTCCTTTAATTTAAGATCTGGAGGATGCACAAAGGAAGTTTGCTTCTTTTGAAATTCCTTGCAATTTGCATAAGAGTCCAAAGAATCATCATCTTCACAAATAGTAATATGATTAGATTCTTCTAACAAAATTTTATTCATACTATTTTCCACAAGTTGATCAATACAATCCAATGAAAACAACTCATCATCTAATTCCATAGGTTGCATAAGAATAGAATTCAAATTATAAGACATGCTTTCCTCATCTATTCTTATTTTGATATGATCATTGAGAACTTCATTCAATGCTTTGATAGTAGCTAGAAAGGAACTTCCAAAAATGAGAGGAGCATCATTATGCATATCTAAAACAATAAAATCTATTGGACAAATCAAAGAATTTACTTTCACAAGCAAGTTTGTGGCAATTCCTAAAGGAAAATGAATTGTTCTATTATCAAATTGCACTCTCATATTGGTAGACTGTAAATCATTCAATCCTAGCTATTTGAACAAAATGAGAGGCATGAAGTTTACACTTATACTAGCATCCACTAAAGCATACAAATCATGTATGCTCCCTATAGTACCAGACAGAGAGAAGTGATTAGGAAATTTTTTAATTGAAGAACATCCTTCCAAAAGTGCTATAGAACATACTTTATTTAAAGTTATTCCATCAAGCTCCAAAGAATATTTCTTAGCACAAACATCTTTAAGAAATTTAGCATATTTTGGCATACTATTGATCAACTCAAGTAATGGAAAATTTAAGGAGATGCTTTTAAGAGAATGGAAGAAATGATTGAAAATCTCCCTTTCTTTTTCTTCCTTAGACTTAGCCGATTGAGGTGTTATATTTTGTGCCATTAATTCAACTCTTTTTCTTCCAAGCTGCAAGATCAACTTACTCAAATCTCTTCCCAAGTCCCTTCAAAAAGAAAATAAAATTAAAAAGAAAAAAAAAGAGAAAACTGGAAAAAGAAATAAAGAAAGTAAGACTAAAATGGAATAAAAGATAGAGAAAGCTCAGAGTTTAATTTCAACACAAATCTGGATGATAATTTGAAAAACATAAAATTGAAAAGGAAAGTATGCATGCTCTCGGGTGGTGCAAAAACAGGGGAGACTGCAGGGAAAATGAAAATTTTAGTTCTGGAATTTGTTTTTTTTAAGAACAGAGTAGAAACAGAGTTATACATATGTTAGCTACTGGAATTTTCTGCAAAACATAGGAAATTGCATACTGGAATTTCAAAATGAACAGGGCAATTTGCATACTGAAATTTACTGGAAAAATTACAGCAGAGGCAGTAAGGTTTACTTACTGGAATTTCACATAAAAACAGAACAAAACATGCAAGAAACTACTGGATTTAATACTCAGCAGCAGTGATGTAAATAAAATCTGCCACTGTACTGTCCGAAAAATCATTGAAATGCAGTGAACAAAATATATATAAAAATCAATTAGCTACTGGAAATTGAAAAATAGAACAAAATGATACATGCAATTTGAATTTCTAAATTGACCATGCAAATTGTCTATATGAGAGAAATGAAACATATACATACAAACTGTATGCTATTATATGAAGAGCAAAAAGAAATGCAATTACATCAACTAAAATATCTATATACCATTATTTACAATACCATGCAAACTGAATTTACAAAGAAACCATGCACTAACCTACTGGAAATTGATAACCTAAATGCCATGCAAAAACAAAAAGAATAAAGAACATACACTACCTACTGGAAATTGGGATACATTATATATACATCAATTCCTATCGTAAAGTGCATGCAAAAAGAACTACCAGACACTACAAGTTGCAATTAGAATATATACATATATATATATATATGCCATGCAAACCATAGAAACCATGCATACTATATATAAGACAAAACGTAAAAAGCAAATTCCACTAACAAGTAAATATGCAACTAGTATATATACATAAGCATGCAAAGTCGTACAAAGAAAAAGTGCAACTCTTGTGAGTACATCTACTGTTCATGCAATATACACACTATACTATACTTATTAGAATCATGCAGAACTAATATATCTAATCAACAAATACCATGCAATGAAAAACTACCTAGACTACTATTCATATTGAAAATTAAAACTCATCACCATGAAATGTAGCATATAAATACATACAAACATGCTACTGCCATTAACGTGGAAGTCAAAGAAAATGCAATATATATATAACTAATATACATAAATCTAACTACTGGAATGCAACAAGTATAAAGGTAAGAACCATGCAAACTATGAAAATATGAGACAAAACATTATATGCATATTCATACGAATCTATTAAATCAATTGCAAAGAAAAACAAAACATGTAAATTAACTAAATCACATGCAAGAGCAATTAATAAAATATACTTGAAATCTGAAAATGAAATGTAACAAAGCTACTGAAGTGAATTTAATAACTAAACTAGAAATGTTGGTCACTAAAATTAACATTTCTTAGAATTAATTTCTAAGAATGTTACCTTATTCAAAAACTAGACTAACATAAAAGGTAGAAAACATGAAAACATCTAACAACAATGTCTAACAAAAGTAAGTATCTAGATAATAACCTCCATTAATTGAAGACATTACTAGAGAATTAACTTCTATACTAGAATGGAAACTAAAGTAAAAACTAACTAAGAATAGAATGGACATGAAAATAGAGATACAAGAGAATGAGATATTAACTAAGAAAATAAGATTCAAAGAATATAGACTAAGAAGAGAATAGAATCAAGATATTATCCACCTACTAAAGCAAGAAGATTAACTAGAAACAAAAGGCAAGCAAATGAATCTAAAGCAAGTAAAGATCTAACTAAAAATCATTAAAAGCTATCTAAATCAAAGTCAAGTAAGTAAGTAAACAATTAGGTCATGTTAAAGTAAGTAGGAAAAATTAAAAAGAACCTAAAACTAACCATACCTTGAATCTAATTAAAACAAGTTAGAAGGATTAGAACAAACTATGTCAAGTTAGAAAGTAGGAAAAACAATTAGATCTAAATTCTAAACTAAGGATCAAACTAAGATATTAAACTAAAGATCTAAGTTAATCTAAAGAATAAGAACCTAAAGAATCAAAAGTTAACCTAATCTAAGGTATGAAAATACTAAACTAACTATTCTAAGGAACTAGAGTTCACCTAAATTCCAAAATATCTAAGCTATATCTAACCAAAATTTCTAAGGTAAAGGTTTACCTAAGGGATCTAAACTAACCAAAACACTAACTAAACCTAAAAATCATGATACTAAATCATCTAACCTAAGATCTAAATCCAAAAATCTATAATCTAAGTAAGAAAAATTCTAAGAAAAATGAATTAAATGAAAGAAAGAAAAAAAAATACAAGTAACATAAGAAAGCTACTAAAATAAGAATAGGAAATTCTAAGAACAAGAATAACCAAATCAAATGAAATCTGAAAATTAAGCTACAAAAATCATGAAAAACAAGATTCAACTAACAAATCAAATCAATCTAAAAAAAAAATCAAAATATCCAATGATCTATTAAGAAGATCAAAGATACTTCAAGAAATAGACAAGAAAAATAAAAGATACTTAAGATTGATTCCATATAACAAATCATAACATAATTGATCCATTATATGATTCACACCGTTACTATGAAAATTTTCCCAAAAATTACAAGGAATTAAGAGGAAAACATCATGAATTAAAATAATAGAGTTCCCCGGCAATGGCGCCAAAAATCCGATGAGTTATATTTATATATAAAAATAATATAAATAATTAAATAAAATAATACTAAAAATAATAGGAATTCTCAAGATTAAAATATAATTGTCACTTAGAAAATAAACTCAACTAGGCAGAGAACCTATCAAAATAGTTTAGTAAATAATAAAGGTAGTATTCGGATATTAATATTTATAAAATCGTTTTTCCCAAGACGTCTATTAATTTTTAGTGTGGAAAATATAATTAAATCAATTATGAATATGGTTTGGAAGTATGAATCAATCATTAAGTAATCCAACCTTTATCAAGAATGATAGGATTGAATTCTAATTTCCTAGAAAACAAAGTAAATGAACAATGTAAAGAATAAAGCAAGTAAAAAGGTTGGAAGGAACTCTTAGTAAAATATAGGTGAGATAAGAAGATACATAATACCAAGAATAGGATAATCTTGGATCTAGTATCATAGTTCCACCAAATTCAAGTCAAAAGTATAATTTCCTCCATACGGATCGTGGCAAGAAATTCCTAAATTAAGAACACTTGAATGTTAACACAACTAGATCTCCTATCAATCATCTAAGGTCCGGCCTAACAATTAGTGTTGATCCGGAACCACAATCTCAAATCAAAGCTTATACTAAAGATAAAATTCAGATCTAAAGCCATCAATGAAATTGCAATTCAAATTAATAAAACCACAATCATTCAATCCAAGAATATCACAATATCTCAAGTAAATTGTAAAATAAAACCAACCAAATCTACCTATACGAAATGTAGAAATGAGAGTTCCTAAAGTTGGTTAACTAATTACAAAGAATAGCAAGGAATAATAGAAGAAAAGGAGAAAGTGAAACATAGACATTAAACCTTCTTCCTCTTCAACTCCTTCTCTTGATTCTTCTTTGCTTCTTCAACTTGAATCTTCAATTTGTGTAGTACAAATACCCTAGAATAGATTCAGTAGATTTCCTTACAGTTTGAGGCAAACCTACCTAATAAATTTCAAGATACTCAATACTACAACAAGTAGAGAGTAATCTCTAAGAAAATTGGAAAATCAAAGTATAGATTTCTCTCTAAGTTCTACCAAACCTTTACAATTAAAATGGCAGAGTAACAGTATGTAAAACAAGCCTAATCCAACCTTCATTAATGGTAAAAATCCTATAATTTATAGATAAACGAAAGCAGGGGTAAAATCGTCATTTTACAAATAAAACAGTGATTCCGGCATTACTACGGGTGTTGCCCTTTCTTCTCTACCGACGTATTAATGTCGTTATGTCCTACAGACGTAAAATCCAGAGTGCAACGGCCGTAGAGCAGTTAGTTACTTTATACGGGCATGATGCACAAAAGGGCGTAGTCCATCTTCCAAGGGCGTAGCACAATTTCAGAATGTTACACTTTTGCCTCTGAATTTATCTTTTTAAGCTAATTTGCCCCGAAGTTACCCGAAATGCAAAATATACAATTAATCCCAAAATCAATCAATTTATCTCAATTTAGTGCAATAAAGCTCTCAAATCATGCACAATTAATATTCCAAAACATGATCATATTTGATGTTATCACTCATTCTCAACACGCGGCCTAATGTTTGCTTTTGTCCTTAAGTCTTATTTTGGATAGTAAAGAATGTTGTGACTCATTCTCAACACGAGTCCTAATGTTCAAAATAAGACTCGTAGCTAATACTAAACTCATTCTCAACACGAGTCATGATGTTTGTTTCATCTTTACTCTCTCTAGACATACAATGATGAAAAATATCATGTAATTTTAAAAAATGTTATCAAAGTTATGATTTGTTAATTTGAATATTTACAATCGGGGTTGAAATCACTTGAGTAAATTTAGAGAGACCAACTTTGGAGAAGTTTGAAATTGAAGTTCAATTGAGTGAATGTGAATTTTACAACTAGAACTCATTCTTGGAATGGTCTTAAAAAAAAAAAAAAAAAAAAGAGACGGACGACGTTAGTTAAGACAGAAAGAGAGAATGAAAGAAGAGAGAGAAAAAGAGGAAAGAGAAAAGTATGAGAGAATTTTTTTTTATTTTTTTATCGGTGGGACCTAATAAGACTCATTTTGTGAATGAGTCAAAACCAAATTAAAAAGTAATTAAAAAAATATAGGTAAACACAGAATAATTTCAAAAAGTATGGCATTTTGGGAAAAAATTCAGATACACACCCTTTACTGTTAAAAAAAAAACCGCGGATAAAGGAAAACAAATCAATCGACTCGACAGTAATTTCCCATTCCTTTTTCCCCTTTTGCGCTCTAATAGAAACCTAAAGAATTGCTCTCCACCGATATCTTCATATCGGTTCTATTTTCTTCTCTTAGAAGAAAAATTTGTTAAACTCGGTCGTTTAGATCTGTGCCATTTGTTTGATTTTTGTCTTCGTTTTAGACATCTTATGAAATTTTGATACTCTCGGGATGGATTAAGTTGCTCTTAAAGAAGGCGAAATCAAACCCACCATGCAGCTGAGTTTTGTGTTTGACAGTTGAGATATTGAACACCTAGATATGATTTTAGTTGTCTTTCTTGTTGTTTTGTTATTTTTATCTTTAATTTTATGTTTAATTTTTTCCGACTTACCTAATTTTTTTAGGTTGAATTTTTTTGTTTCCATCTAGTTTTAAGTTGGTGTTTTATTTTAATCATGTAATTTTTTCTTTTAATGAAATTCCACTCATCAAAACAAAAGAAACCTAAAGAATTTCCAAAATTCAGTTGTATACTAGCTCAAATTTGGCTGTCGGAACCCTATTTCTTTCAATTATTGCAATTCCAATCGATGTAAGGAGCCTTTGGATTCATTATTAGGAGGAAACAATCGAATTGCAAAAAACCGTAGGAGTTGGGAATCATAAGATCGGATATTGATGCTAAGGATATTCTGGGATAGCACGCCAAGTCACGCACATGCGCTCTCTTTACCGTCTGAAAAGAAGTCTAGGCCTCCCAAGGAATCCCAAAGGAAGCCTGATGGTATTTCTCGCGAGGTATGGTATATTTCACACTCATTGCCTGTTTCGACGTATATAAATTTTGCTTGGCATTGTTTTGAAATTCATGGCATTGTTTAGGTTTTTGCGCTTACTGGTGGAGTGGCACCTCTTATGCCTTCTATTGATGTTACTCAACTGAAACGTCGAGCTCAATCAGAGATTGAGAAGGTTGGTTAGTTGCCAGTATTTTCAACCTTTCTTTATTTCTATACTATCTTGTTGTAGAATTCTTTTCTCAGCATTTATCGATTTAAGTATTACTGTTTCTACCTTTATCAGCTTTTAGACATGAATTTATTTTTTATAATAATTGAATATTAAATTTGGCTTCCTCTCCAGATTACTTGGCAATGGCTCCCTTTCACAAACTCTGCACGAAAAGATAATTTGCAGCTTTACCATTGGGTATGTCTTAGGCTTATCTTAAATTAATTCAGCATTTGTTAAATGATGCATAAGAAAATTTTTGTGGCATTTTACAGGTGAGAGTTGTCAATGGAGTTCCTCCAGCTGGTGATTATTCTTTTGCCAAGTATAATAAGGTACCAGAACTGTCTATGTTTTTACTTGATTTCCATTAAATGCATTATTAATCAAGTTGTCTGATGGGTTTTCTTATACCTCTATTATGCACCTCGATCCGTTGGTGTGACCAAGTACACAGATGAGTTGTACGAGAAATATCTGAATGATCCTGTAGGTACCGAATTTAACATCATATCATTTGTAATATTAGTATGAAAGTGCCAATTTAGAAGGTTGCTGCCTTAGTTGGCTGGAAAATGAAGTGATCATGTGCTACGGAAAATTTTATAAAACTGAAAATGATTTTTCTGATTAGTTTTTTATTTTTATTATTATTATATTTTTTAAACTCTTGAATGCTTCTTTTCTTTTTTTTTTTTTTTTTTTTTTTGTGAAGCCAATTCAGTAAGCCAATGTCTTTTTTTTGCTAAGGGTAACCTATGCTAATTGGTTTTCTAGGTTTTGAAATTCTGTTCTTCGAGAGAGAGATCAGTAGTTCTTAACCTTTATCTAAGAATATTCTAACTTTCTTGCTTTGTTACTTTTAATTCAGGAAATAGCTGCACCCTTAGTTAATAATGATTTTCGCAAAGTCGTTTTCGGTTAAAAGCTAATGTGGCATTCAATTATTTATAATGCAGTGACATAACATGTAACACATACCTATATTTTGGCTTCAGTCAAGAATGTGAAGTGTGACTATTTTTGGCATTTGAGTAGTATTACAGTTGTTGATTCCGCTATTTATGCTCTTTCAAGATTAGCATTGCTAATGTTCACCAGGTTCACTGTACTCCTAGTTGTCTTTAAATTTCTACTTCCTATAAAGCCATTAGTGACACTTCATTGTGTATTCTCCTTTCTAGACATGGTCGAAAGAAGAGACCCGATCAATTGTTTAACTTGTGTGAGCGTTTAGATCTTCGCTTCGTCATTATAGCTGATAGATTTCCAACATCACGCACAGTTGGGGAACTGAAGAACCGTTATTATAGTGGTAATTCTGTGGATTGCCAGTTTTCTCCCTAGTTTGGATTTCAAATTAAATTTCTTTGTTAATTACTGCATAGGTGGAATATCATTATTTTGTTCCGATGAATTGGGTTCTCCTTCCTCATAGTATCTCGAGCAATCTTGATTGTAAGGGCTCCATCTCCTGCAGACATTGCTGGGCATCCTTTGGTGAAGGTTAAATCTTCTTTTTCTTGTTTTTGAATTTCTAGAGTCCGACCTGAAATTTACTGTTTCATTTGTTGTGAATTCTTCTGGCTATCCAAGTTGTTCCCTTCCTTGAGTTTGAGGTTGGTTGTGGCATTTTCTGGTCTCTTTAACCTTAATTGCTCACAACCTTGCAGGAGCCTTATAATATTTCCCAAGAGATTGAGCGGAAACGTGCACTTTCTATGGTCCTTTCTCAAACAAAGCATCATGAGAGAAGAGATGCAGAGGTACAAATTTATTGTTGCATATGTGAATAATGAATGCTGATTTAAGAGAGGAATCTTAATCCAAATGCTTGCTGGATCCCTTGATTATATGGTTCATGAAGTTGATCTTTTCTCTGTAGGTTCTTGCTGAAGCAAAGAAAATAACTGAAGCCCGGAAAGCTACAAAGGCAAGTCATATTAACCTCCTCTATTCATAATGGGCATGGGTACAATGTTATACTTGTTGGTAGCTGCATTTGGGTGCACATATGCCATAGATATATTTTTTTAATAGTTCTATAGAAATGCCTTATTTTTCCTCTGCAGGCCATTGATGAGTTGGAGCAACCAGCCATGCCCGATCCAGGCCCGGAAGTCAATAATGGAGCAGTTGCTGCTTGTCGAATCGGTCTCACCTTCTCCAAACGCTCAATTTCCAACCAATGTTACACCTTTAGTATCAGAAATTGCTTCAACATTAGCCTCACTTCGCATGGTTTGTTGTAAAAAAATTCTCGTTTGTCATGGTTTCAATGATATTATTTGATAAAATTTTCCTTTTTTTTTTCCCTCTTTTGAATTCGACTTTGTTTTCGGAAAAGTGCTGTTAGCATGCTTCTTTTGTGTGCACAAAATTTCTCAAATTAATCCTGCAATCATGTACTATAATCTTTCTTATGGTAATGTAAACATGTGCAAAAAGATGAGAGCTTATTGCTCATCCTAAAGCTATTTTAGTTTTGGCCTTGGAAGTCTCACACTAAATGCATACTGATGTTAGCCTCTTCTTTGTCTTTGTGGTTCAAAAGTCATTCCCTGGGAAATTTGTTAATAATCCTTTTGCTGCTCCCCTTTCGTTGGTGTTGCAGATAAAGGAAAAAAGAGAAAGAGAGGGAAAAAATTAAAAATTAAAAATAATGAAAGCTAAAAACAATGTGCAAATTCTTTTTATTGGAAAATGTTTTCTAGTATCAGTATAATTTGCTTGGATATTTTTCAGCTACGGGTGTACTTAAGAACTTATGCTCTAGAGCAAATGGTGCAAGCTGCTAGTTCATCAGCAGGTCTTCGGACTATCAAGCGTGTAGAGCAAACTTTGCAAGATCTTGGGGTATGTTTCCTTACCGGATCTATTTGTTTTAATTTATACCCGTTAGTGGTTCTTTCCGGTTTCAACTCTTAGTGTCAGCTCTCTATTGTCTGGGGCTTTTCCTAAATTGTTGGGTAAAGTTCTTCAAAAAAAAAAAAAAAAAAAAAACTGTTGAATAAATTAATTGAAAATTTTTATTTTTAACAGCATTAATAAGTTAAAGCATACTTAGGGTAGTTTTTCCAAGAATGTCGTTTTTATAAGCTAAAAGGCGAAATGAAAAAGCAACCAATAATGGCTCAAAATAGCTTTTAGCTGAAGAAAATGTAAAAGCGGCGTTCTTTAATCCACCGAGAACAGGGACTTAATATCAACCCTGAATTTCTGTCCTTGTCAAACTAATCTAAAATTATCTCTGGTGGAAATATTTGGCTCTTGCATTTCTGTCTACAAGGATTTTACTTTACTTTCAATTACTAAGTTATTGTCTTAGCTAACAAAATAAAAGCACGGGCTTGCTTGTAAAATCATTTTAACACCCTGCAAGTATATTGTCTATTGCCCCCTCTCCCCTCCTCCTCTCCCTTCAAATCCCAAGCACCAATTCGAACAACTATATAATATGAAGGATCCGGTTGATAACATTGTGAGAATTTGGTTTATCTTCCAAGAGGGGAAAGAGATTTCAACAGCTGTTTTAAATACAATTATATCGTTAAAAGCATTTGCTCTAGTTTACTCATATGTTTGCACCCGATGTAGGAAACAATGAACTTCTCTCTGTTTGTAGGTTAATTTGAAACCCAAGGTTCCAACCAAAGTTGTGTGTCTTGAGCATCTTGAGCCGAGAAAAGAAATATTGACTCTATTGAACCTTCAAAAGCAGGTAATCTTTGATGCTATTCCATTTGATGGTTCTATCCACATCTTCATTTTTTATGATTTTATTTTTCCATTGTTCATCACGTGTTTTACCGGTATCGATTGTATTGGGTTAGCAACATTTTTTAGCCTTTATAAGTTATTTCGATAATAGTTATTCTACCCAATCATATATGCTGCTTGGAATACTAATTTATTGCACCATTTGATTGGCAAGCATTCTTGTCATTCTTCTAGTCCGAGTTCACAACTTTGTTATTTGATTCTTTACTTGCATGTTGTGTTCTTTGGGCGTCTTGTTTATGCAATAGATCCCTCCAGGTGAGTGTACGTGGGGCATTCGTTGCTTAGTATTTTGATATTACTAGCTCTTGCTAATGTGCATTGTGTATCGGTTGCAATACAAGGAAGCGAAGGCTCATCTTATCGTGAAAGTTCTTATTTCGAAACACCTGGCACACCTCCAAAGGTTAGTGAGAAATTCCCGACTTTTTGTTTGATGATACGAGAGGATTATTGATGAGTTGATTATTCAAGAACCAAATATGCATCTAGATAAGCTCTATTTCCTTTTTATCAGCGTGCACATAGTGTTGGTGACCAGGACCGTACATTTGTTCCTGATTCCTTCCGCTTTGGAGGTAATGTGGATAGTGTAGATCATTCAATCGTGCTCTCTTTTTTACTGAAATTAGCTTCTCTTTTGAGGTGTTAGATTCTTGTTTTGGACATTATGTATTTTTTGTTCTCATGAAAGCAGTCTTCTATTTTGTTTTTAGGTGAACGAATGGGGGAAAAGGGATCGGATGCTCAAGGTACCATCTGTATCATCAATTTTATGGCTTGTTTCTTGCTTATTATTTTTTTTTTTCAACAGGTAAGTTCTTACCAGCTTATTTCTGGATTATATCTTACCTTTTTCCCTCTGTATTTGATTCAAGGCCACTGGAAGATTATTGTCGGATGCCCCATCATCACCTCCACAGTCTAATAAAAGACCACGAAAGTTCAAGACTTCAGATGGATAACTGGTTTTCCCTTGATATATTATTAAGTTGTCAATGTAACTACTTATTGATTATTGTGATACTTGTGCTTGGAAAAGAAGTGGAGAGAGAAATATGGCAGCTGTTGTTCCCCATCGCGAGGGCTTTAATTGAGTTTACAACTGTGGCGATCACAAGTTTATTTGGGCCTCCTTTTGAGCCCACAGCACATCTCCTGGATAAGGGCTACAAAAATCATCATTGATGAATTCCTCTTGGTATACGCCATAGGGTGTTAGAAACTCCGCAAAAAGATTCTCTATCGTGGAATATTGTCATGTGTAGCTTTTAACGCCGGCCCCTCTCTCGTGGCGTGGAAAGGATCCTTTCTAATTTGTACATGAATTCAATAGTTTGGCCTGTGTTTTGATGATATATACATACTAAGTTGAACGAGAAAGTGCATTATTAGTCTGTACTCAAGTGACTAATATGAATCATTTAGATCATGTGGGTAGAATATTGTTAAAAGGAATTTCTCAACACGATAACCATACGGTACAAAAGGAAAACGTCAAGTGTTTTCAACACTTAACAGTAAGTTCGGAGTACCAGGGATAAAATACTTAATGGAGAAAGAAAGGAAAACTGCATATGCTCTTGCTAGTAACTTACGAAAATCAATTCACTATACTCTCCTTTATGATCGATCGGATCATAGGCATGGTAAAAGATATCCCCAAAATCGTAGACATTTCAAAAAGCAAGGTCCATTTCAATATCTTAAATCCCAACAAACAATAAGACATAACTCAAAAGGTAACAAACATGAAAATCACACCAAGACCAAGATCATGCATCTAATATAATCCATAGAAAAGAATAAATCCTCCTTTGAGATCAAACTTAGAGAAGATCTTAGCCGAAGGGATGTATTGGAAAATGTCGATCTTACGAGGAAGAGGAAATTTTTCATAAGGAATTTATTTAGAGTTTGGTAATTGATGACCGGAAGCATTTTTCCACGAACTTGTTCGGCCCTTTTGTTAACATAAAAAGCTTCAGAGGCCCAAGAAGAGTTTGTGGGCTCAATGAGATGTTCGGTGAGAAGTTGGTTTAACTATGTAGTAGCAAGGTCGTAATGGGCTGGGGACATGCCACTATGACTCGCCTTTTGAGGGATAGAATTGGAAGAGGAGTTGAAGGGAAGGTTAATGAAGAAATCTGGGTTTTTCCACAAAGGATGGAAACATTTTTGGATGAACTCACTGTGGGATGTAGCACATGACTTTTGGACAAGGTTTTCTAGGATAGAACAGAATGGATCTGGTGGAGATGGAGTCTATATTTCATTCATCTAGAACTGTTCAAACTGGAACAGCTAGGGGAGAGTTTGACCTTGGTATGAAAGTCCTTTAGGAGTGAGAGATAAGTGAGAGATTTGGCTGAGGAGGTCAAAACCAATGATCGGATCCTTTTAGGGTAAATCCGACCCAAGAACATGGTAGGTGAGGATTAAATTTGGAAGTAACTGGATGTGGATCTGTTTGCTGATTTTGTCTATCGGGAAGTCGTGACCATTCGCACTACGAAAAACGCATCGATGTGTTTGCCAATACTCGGGAGGAAGTAAAGCTGGATTCATAACAAAGGAAGATGCTCCAAGTATCGATAAGGGCTATGACAAGAATAGCAAGGGTGTTTCGTTTCAGGAAGATTGTGGCTCGGATGAGCGAGTAAGGAGTATATGAGAGGAGAGAAGGTGAGGTGAGGGAGGAGAACATCATAAGCTCATCGAAGAGGAGGAATAACCGATTGTAGAATCTGAGAAATCTTCTGACTCGGAATCGGTATATGCATCTAACTCAAAATTGGGGTCAGCATCTAACTCAAAATTGGACTGCATCATGAACTGGGATTTCTTCTTCTTGTTGGGACAATCTTTAGCAAAGTGGCCTTTTTGGTTGCATAAGAAGCAACAATCTCCTTTTGGTTTACCTGTCTTTTTCCGCTTTAGGAATTTCCATTTTTCTTGGAGAAGGAATGTCGTTTCTTCCGTCGAAAGAAATTCTGTTTGGATCTTCGGAAAGGCTTATAGGATGATCTGGTGCTATGGGACTTTGTCTGGGCGCAAAGGTAGTTGTTGGAATCTTTGCACTTGATCTTGAGGTGTTTTTCAGAATAGGCTTGGCCAAGAATCTTAATGTTGGATTGGTACTATTGGAAGAAACGGGTCCGGTTACACAGTTTCTCTAGAGCTTGTTGCATAAGCTGCCAGATTTGACCAAGAGTAATATGTGCCCAATTGAGACTGGAGGCTCGAATCTGGATCATAGTTTCACTAGCAAGTTCTTCTGGAACCGAGTTGATGAAAGCATGTTTGAGGTTGATGTCATCGATTTGATTGATGATGAAGAATTGTTTGGACATGCGGTCATAGTGTTTTTCAAGATCTTTGAATCCGATAGAACAACATTGCATTTTGAGATATTCGGTGCGGGCTGTTGTGACTTCATGAACACTTTCACCAAGAAAGTTTCTCTTCGAACTTCGATAACTTCTTCAAGAGATGGGAGCTGGAGGAACTGGAGCTGTCTATACTCACCAAGGGCGGTATAGTAGTCTCGGAGACGTCCTTCGAAGCGAGCAAAAAACCTTTGGAGGACTTCATTTAAAGGAAATTGTTGAAGGTCTGTGGTAAGCCGAGCATAAAGAGATTGAAAACGAGCACGCCATTGTGATGGAGGAATATCGTCTAATGTAAATTTGCAAGAGTGATCTATAGGACGAAAAGTTGGAGGTTTAGGAGGTGGAGGAATGTCCATTTCATCCTCACGTTCTACAACCTCGGGGTCCATCATGAAAAGGTTTTGAAAAGCTTCAATAGGGTCAAAGGATGGATTTTCTCAGTAGAAAGTGGTGCAACAGCTGGGAGAGTAGATGGTGTAGTGAGGGTTTTAAGAAAAGTGCATATGGGGTTTAGTTCGCCATCAAGGAGCATCATTTGTGAAACAGAGGAAGCCCCTATAGTGGGATCTGTTGATGGCTCTATAGTGGAATCTGCTGATGGCTCTATAGTGGAAGAGGAACATATGGTAGCAGATGGAACATAGGTGGCTTGGGTTGTTTCTGCCATAAAGAAAAGCTTGGAGAGTATGTGGTGGTTGGATGAAGTTATGGAGGAACCAATGATGGTGGAGAATGTGGAAGATGAGGTAAATATGTAGCTGCGAGAGATGGAGGGTTGAACAGAGATTCAGGTGGCTTTTGGAGTGTTTGGTATTGATATTCAAGAGAACGAAGTTGGACCTGGAGAAATTCCTTCTCTTTGAGGAGCCATTTGAGGGGACCACTCGGTGGTGTACTGGACAAAAAATGATAGTTGCTTGGTGAAGGTTAGAGACTTTGGCTTTTAGCTCAGTAATCAAGGTGGTGTAGACTTGGAGATGCGAAGTGAACTCGGACTGTTGTTGAGAAAATTTTCCATTCAAGGATGTTTGACCATCTAGAAGGCGTTGTAGAGCGAGATTTTAGGCAACCCCATTTTCTTAAGGGGCTCCCCACCAATCGGGTTTGGGCTGTCCTTTCTCATCAAAGGTTGTTGGTGTCTTGACTTTCCAAACATGTTTGGATTGATCCTTGTGAAAGGTGTCTAGTGGAGGAAAATCGGAGTCATATGAGAAGACTAGATGCATCATAAAAAAGGAGGAAGGTTGAGGAGCAGATATAGCATCAGACGGAGGAGAGATGTCATCAGTCCAAGGGTTTTCATCCGGTTTCCATCCCGGAGGAGTTGTAGGCCATGGGGGCCAGGTCAAAGGAGAAGATGATTTATCTTTAGTGCTGCCATATAAGACATAGTAATCAAATTTGCCGTTGGGCTCACCCAAAAGACTAACAAGAGGATCTCCAGCATCATAACGAGCTTTCAATGTCTTTTGTGACAAAGGGTTTTTCGTTGACTTTCGTCGGGGGGTCGAGGTAACTCATCAGGAGAGTCATCGGAACAGCAGTCTGAGCAGTAACAAACATCATACCAGATATGAGCAGGTGTATCCGGGTTTACTGTGAAGACAGGTGAACCATTTTGTTGAAATGCAGCAACTGGTAGAGAATTATCATCGGACATCATGGAAAACTCAGTTGGAAAAATAGTTGATGTGGCGGATTTGCCAAGAAAACTAATTTCAACCGAACCATCGGACTTTGGTTTGAAGATAGGGTCGGAGGTCTGTAATGGTGGAGTCGTAGGAATACGAGCTTGTTCATAAGTGGTAACCCAAGAAGAGGGAAGCATATGTTCAAGATGTTCGCTAGTAAGTTGTCTGGGAACAAAGACACAACTGGGTGTGTTCGGAGAGTCAAGTGAAAGGAATACTGTTTCGCCATTTTGTAAATGGGAAGGTAAAGGGAGTTCGAGAGCATGGTGGCCATTATAGTGTTTTGAAGTTCTAGGCCGGAGATTTGGACTTGTACCTTGAAAGTGGTTTGAAGTGATGGGTCATCGAGACACATGGTAAAATTAGGGAAAAGTGTAATGAAGATGGTGCTAGCATTAAGTGTTGTTTGAACTATACCAATAACAGCATACTGGGACTGTGGGAATCGAGAGTCAAGGAGAGCGATTCGGGAGACCATAGGGAGGCCTTTTTTAGCATGAAGAGTTAAGGCTAGGCGTATAGCCCCAAAGTGGATATGGGTGTATCCCTCTTGTTTCCATTTTGCTGGGAATTCTGGAGGAATTTGCAGAGTGATGTACTGTTCTTCCGTGGTGGAAGGGAGAGGATGAGTAGTGAATTGGGAGGCTTGGACGAAATCTTTGGGTGATAATGCTTTTGTAGAACTGCCGAATACTTGGCGTAAACGGTGACTTAGATAAGGTTTTTCCTTCTAATAGATATGATAAGGGTTTACAATAGGATATTTAGTGAGTGGATATTTACTATCTTCGGATAAGTAATCGATCTCATAGACATTAGGGATCTTGGAAGAAGAAGACTTTGAAAGAGGTGGTTTAGATAGTGTAATAGGACTTAACGAAGAAGATGTAGAAGCCATGAAAAGAGTGATGAATAAGAATAAGGATAGGGTTACCGTGTCTGCTTACTTCTGCTGCTATGTATGTGAAGAGGAGTTGTGAGCTGTATGACAACCTATAAATCCGAACCAACAAGACCTACATTGGTTTGTGCATAAATTCATGCCATCACCAAGGCAACTAGTAGCACACTTCAGTCTTCGGGGGTATGGAAATATGTAGTCAGATAGACAGAGGTTGGGATATCGGGTTTCGTTTATCCACCACAAGCCTGGTTTTCTGTTTGATTTACCTCGGAGGATCCTATAAAGGTAACCGAGCATAAGCAAGAGCATACTAATACAGGACAATGGATAGGGACTACTAATCGAAACTCAACCTTGAAAATCTCGGAATCTCGGGATACACATATTTATAGAAGCTTATAGGCACAAGTAACTCTATAACTTAGCCATAAAACATTTGAGGATTGGAATTGATCATGGCTCCGATACCAATTGTGAGAATGAGACTAGAGAGATGACTAGAGAGAGAAATATATAAGAGATTCCATGTATTCTATAGTTACTTACAGCGAGCAGAACGAACGAGACGCGCTTTGGAAGAAGCCCTACAAGGTTTTCAAGCATAAATCCCAGGAAAAGATTTCGTAAGGGGTGAAGCCTTTTAAAGCAATTTGTACCTCATCTGCCGTGTAAGTTTGAGAGCTTTGGATCTTTCAGAGAGCGCGAGCTGCTGCTACATGGCCGGACCGGAGGACGAGGCGGGCTCTACATACAGGGGTTGAGTATGCGGATAGCGAATGTCAAGTAAAAATCATTCTGGGGCATTCCATCCGATTCTTTTCTGAACAAATAAAATCCCCGAGCCCAAACTCTGGTAAGCCTAACAAGCTCGGTTGTCTAATTTTCTTAAATAAAAAGAAAAGGGAGACTGGAAATGAAAGTCTCTTTTAAATAAAATACGCTTAATTCATTCTCGAGAAATATAGATTACAACGGACCCTTATATAGGAGGAAATCCGGACTTCAAACAAACATTAAATCTTGCCTAAAGACAAGGGGAATCTTTAAAGGACAATAATGCAAATGTAAAGGCACACTGGCCGACATAAACTAGAAGCACTCATAAAGTAAAAGCAATACACGCCGAAAGTAATAAAGTAAAGGCACATGTGATTCTTTGTCGGAAAGTTTTCAGTGGTGTCAATCAGTATTGGCGTAACCATCGGAGTCTTCGTGTGGAAGTGGATTTCTGTCATCATTATTAGGACTATCAGTCAGATAGTCTTCATCATCGGAACAGTTTGGTTCGGGGTAAAGGATGGCTCGTTGTCCTCTAGCATTATATTGATGATACTGCCGGTGTTGCTCTAGGAAAAGGAGAACCTCTGCTTGAACGGATGAGTGGCCCAAAGGGATGGTCCATAGGGACAGAGTAGTGTGGTATTTGTCCAAGTTTGGGCCTCGGGTCAATAGTGTAGGAATTTGGTCTTCAGGGGATCCCGTTTTTGATGCACCTGCTCGAGAATGGAAAGGTAAAGTCCAGAGAATCATGTTGGGCCGTTGTTGTTGCAATGTTATGAGGGATCCAAGCAATGATTTGTTCCAAAGAGAAATGGTAGAGGCAAGTGGATCTCGTAGGAAGGGCCAAGTTGACAATGGGCCTGTGGAGTGTAATGATAACATACTTGGAAGTCATGGGGTGAAGGAAACGGATCCAGGAAGAAGGAGTGTGGAACCAAGAGAGGAACTTAAAGAACAGAGACGACCGGGTGGAAGGTTCTGGTCCATTTTCACATGTCCAAATATATGAAAGAAGTTTGGAAGCATTGAAACCAAAAGCAATGGTATGGGCTTCGAGGAGATACAGAAATAGTAGAGGGCTTCTTTAGGGAAACACCATGGATCACAAATATGGAAGATACCGAGATATGGATGTGAAGGATCATTGGTGATACCAAGGAACACACTCGGGCCATAGTTGTGAAGAAGAATACGGTGGAAAGTCTGATAGCTAGGGGTGCGCCTTGGCAGCAGTGTGAGGCTTAGGATGACGTTATGTACTTCGAGGGTAGATCGAAATAGAAAGAATGAATATGACCGAAGACTGGTGGAACAAACAACATCCGAGAAGTAGGACGACCCAGAAAGTCTGCAAGAATATTATTTTTGCCGGGGATGTGTTTGACCGAAAAAGTGTATCCGGAGAACCAGTTTTTCCATCGCATAAGCTGGGTATCGGGGATCATCCGGTTCTTGAAATGTAGCATCTTTGGGAAGGAAGTCATGTCCATTTCAATAGAAAAATTGTGGCCACGTAAGGTGGAACTCAAATTTCTCAATACCCTCGCTGACAGCAAGGAATCTCTTTTTAGGGTAGAGTGGTAGTGCTTTTCTGATTCTTTGAATTGTCCGCCTGGTATCCGCAAATCTTTTTGTTGCCGTCAAGTTCTTCTAAAAGGATAGCAGCCCAATGTTCATCAAGAGCATCTATCTCAGGAAAATACGAGTACCCGTGGTTGGAATCGCAAAGGAGAGAGATTCTGTGAGATGGTCTTCAATGCCCTGTATGGTCGTAGTGTGGGCAGGTGTCCATGGAGGAGGAATTTTCTTTAACCGGGCAGATAAGAGAGACCTGCATTTGGAGACATGGGGATAAACTCGGAGATGTAATTAACAATACCGAGGAACTGTTGTAACTGTTTGACAGAAAGGATTTCATCGGGAAAGTCTTGGAGTTTTTTAGCGATGTGAGGGTATGGGACATAGTTACCATTGGAAAGTGTCATACCCAAAAAGTTAACTGTCAATGTACCTAAGATCATTTTCTTTTCGAGAGAGCATAATGCCATGGTTTTGAACAATGGTATGGAATTCATGGAGTAGTTTTAGGTGGGACTCCAAGATCGGAGAGAAAAGGAGGATGTCATCTATGTGAGATCAAAATATGGGGAAAAAGTGGAGCAAAGATCTTAGTCATAGCTTTCCCGAAAGGGAAGGAGCAACTTTGAGACCAAATGACATAACAGACCATTGGTAGTGATGGTTGGGAATACGTAATGCAGTTTTGTTGTATCGGTCATCACTACTACAACTTTATAATATAGACCACAAATTATAGTTAAAGCTAATTTCAAACTACAAAATGTCAAGCATTCTAACTTGAACTTTGAATATCATGCTATCTCGAAAGCATTTGAAATAATTTCTACTGTTTTTTCTTTCTTTTTTTCTTTTCAATAAATATGATAACTACTATTGTTCACTAACTTGGTAACCTAGCATCGTCAGTGCTCCAACCACCAAAGCACAGTGTACTAACCCATAAATTGCCTCCAAAAACCCACTTAAGCTTACCTTAAAATCTTAGTGATCACATGCTTTCAAAATCATCTTGGTTCGCTTAATCAACAGCTTTCAACTTCTTTCATGAATCTCAAGATCCCGTATTTTGATCTCCTTCCACTTCTCCTCCATCTCCGCTCTCTTTCTCCCCTTTGAGGCTGGGATACAACATTTTCTATCCAACTCTCAACCCCCAAACCTTCCATTAAATGTGGAAGAGGAGGCTCTTGAACATTAGGCCTACTCCCTTTGCGAATACGATGAAACCATAACCGCACTATCCTTGCTTTCCTTCTTTAGGTCAATGCTAACACTCAATTTGGCAATGTTTTTTGGAAGGGTATTTGTGTAATTATTGAGGTTTATTAGAGTAAATTGAGATAAATATGTTAATTGTGCACTTAATTGTGATATCTCCGTGGACGCTCGTTTAAGGGGGTAATTGATCAAAAAAAAAAGTTCGACTAAATATGCAATTT